>JANZLF010000221.1:41098935-41109636 GCA_026546835.1 Erythroxylum foetidum
AAGTTAAAGTTAATGTGAATGAGAATTTGATTTTTATGAGAGCAAATAATGCTAAAAATGAAATGACGAGTAATTGAATTATAAAATGATAATGTGGATAAGATATGAAATTTGATAATATTCCTGAGATTGTCGAGAGCATGCATTGTACATAGTCCGTATATATATTTGTGCATAAATAAATGCTTATAATTGTGCAAAGTTATTAATGTGTGTGTGCAATGTGTGTATTGCATGATTGTGATGTGCAGGTTAAACGTTAGAATTTAGACGTTTTCAAATCATAGAAGCTAATGCTAATCTAAAGCGTATTGTGAGTAGACCTAGATGGTCTCATTTTATTGTTTGTTCTATTTTGAATTTTTTTATTGATTGACTACTGAATGACTATATGAATGTGATTGATTGTGTTGGTTTTCGAATGGGAGGTCTGATGAATGTGATGTATGAATGAAATATTGAAGTGCTCATTGAATGTAAATTGGACAGAATAAGTGTTTTCTTGACTTAAGTGTTTAATGTTGGACTAAGGTCCGATGACAATGTGAATGAGATGTGATAGTGAATATGATTGTGTGTTATTAAGCACTTTCAATCGACTGAATATTGTGATGTATTTCATTACATGAATGCAAAAAATATAATAGCAGTTGTGACCAGAGTAGCCACCGATCAGAGCTTAAAGCTCAACAAGTAAAAAAGAGCCTCAAGCTCAAAAGTAATTAAGAGCCTAAGGCTCACTATGTAAAATGAGCCCTGTATCTCCCAAGCAGATAAGGGACAATTAGTAATGAGCTTGGTATCTAATGGATACGGGACAGTTTAGACACTCGATCACAACAAAGTAACAAATAAAAAGTAAGTCTCATGTGCACTGCATATGTATAATATGAATTATTAAATTATATTGAATGTGAAATGTGAAATGATGTGAATGTTAATTATATGTTATGTGACTGAGTGAACCATCGATGATGGTTACTCATTGAATTCGTAAAACTCACCCAAAATTTGTAAATATTTTTTAGGATCATAAGAATACCCCGTTAAGCAAACGAGAGTATGGTCACTACATTCAAGTAAGAAGTAGAGGTAAGAATCAGTTGTAGTCTACATTTATATTTTTCTGGTTATGTATTCTGCAACTTTTATAAAATGTGTATTTAAATATGTTTCTGCATATAATAACTTTCCATATTGGAAAGGTTTGTAAATGAGAATGAATTGGAGTGTAGTGTTAACAAATGTGATTTTTATGTTATGAAATAGAAGATTGGGCCAGATTTTGATTACTAATTTTCGCGTACGCATATGAAAATTATTTTTAAAAAATTTTGTACTAAGTTTTGAATGTTTGACCGTTCTAGCATGCCACCCTTGTGGGATTCACACTCGGACATCACTCAGGATGTCAGATACGTGTCTGGCAAGGGTGGAAAGCTACAGAGTAGGTAAGAAAAAATAGGTAATATTGATGAAAGCTAGAAAGTAGATAAGCATTAGCATACACTAGTGTGCATTAGAAAACATCTTCAATAACAGACAAGATTCATATGTGAGATTAAAGATGAAAGGTGCAAATAAGTCATATTAAGTTTGAGAGTACAAGAAGGAACTTAACTTTGACAAGGAAGTTAAAAGATATATAAATATGCGAGATTTATTATATATGTGATGGTTTAGATTGTGGCTACCTAAGGCCACGAAACAATTTGACTACACCATTATATGCTTAGATGGACCATGCACAAAGATAGTTGAGGATGGCTAAATCAAAAGCTCATCAAGGCACTTGTCGTTAAGAGCTGACGATATAGTAATAATTGACAAAAACATCCAATTAGTAGACTAAAATAAATGGAGCATTGCCTTACCAAGTGGGAGCACTGCTTTAAGTAGTGAAAAAGTGGGATAGTTGGTAGCTTTAAAGTCATATTTCTTATATGCTAAAATGAAGTTAGTGGCTTAAAGTGGATAACTCTTTACTGACTTATTGAAGTTAGTAGAAGAATTAGTAACTCCCTACTAACTAACTTGGCGGGTTAGAAGATGAAATGGGTAATTTAAGTTTACTTATACCCTATGTTCTTATAAGCTTATATATAGGAATCCTTTATAGTCCAATTGTTATATTCAATACATTCAATTATTTATAAGAGAGTTAATAGCTTTGAGAGAAATTTCTTGTTGAGAGCTTTCAATAAAGAGTTCTCGAGCAGCTTTATTTTAAACTGCTTCAAGGAGGAAGTCACTTGGTATTTTTGTATTGTTTCTTTATGAATAGATCAATAAAAGGTTAGTTTTGTCATATCTCTCTTGTTTATCCATATGATTGATTTTCCATAGAAACTTCTTTATCGAGAGTGTGTGTAAAATACTTAAACACAAATGGTGTGACACATTAAAAAATAAACAAACTTCTCAGTGAGCAATCATGAAAGATGGGTATTATAAGCTTTGGTGGACTAAATCTTGATTGTCATACAGGAACTTTAGTAATTTTACTTCTAAGTTTGTTGCACTTGAAAAAGTTCCCGTGAGATTAAGCGTGATTCAATATCGCAAAAATACTAAATATGAACATACCCTCACATGAGCTAAAAGGTAGATAATTGTTTGTAAAGCTATTATATTCCCATATACTTATAAAGTTAAAAGGCAATTGTGATATGCATATAGTGAATAAGCTTAATATTGCATATAAAAAATGGTTATCCATTGTATTGCTTAGTACAAAAATAGTCATTTCCAAGTCAAAACTATTTGCAATATGATTGTGGATAGTGGAAGTAAAATAATTTTTTTATTTTTAAAGTAATATCACTTTAAATTCTATAATAATAATGATTAAAGCATAAATAAGTATAAATGTAAATTGTATTTTATTGTAAAGCTTGTTCTTTTTCTTATAACTCGCCTTGAACCAATTCCTAAAATATATAGTTTCATCTTCATAATCGTAATTGTACAAGTGTTGGCCTCTAAGGTTATTTATGGAACAACTTGAGAGAACCCTATAAATGATATTGTATAGAGAGGGGTAAGTTAGGAGTGAAAGCTCGTGTTCAATACTTATTTATAATAGAATTTAGACTTTTTAATAATTTAATTAAAATATAATCTTAATCTTAAATAATATTATTTATAACTAAATATCAATTGAATCAAATTTGATTCAATATCTAATAACTTTTTTTAAAATAAGAACAAACAGCAAATGAAGACAATGATAAAAAAGGCAAAAACTAACCCAAGCCAACAGGCTTACCCCGTACACCCGGATCCTACTAACCTTTCCTCATCATTGTTTGAACAAACAGAAAAATCAAAAAATAAAATGGAATCTAAACAAGGAGGAGTAACACTCCAGTGATGAAGGTTTGCATGTAATAAAGCCACCCTTGCGAGCGAATGAGCCGCCTTATTAGCAATCCTACGCGTCCAATGGAAGGACAAATGAAGGAAATGAAGCTTGAGTGATAAACAATCAAGGGCCAAGACTCCAATCTCTAAACTAAACGAAAACGGAGCTAAAATAGCTCGAACAGCCGTCAAACAATCAGACTCCACAATGACCTGATCATAATGTTTTTCTTTTAGCCAAGAAAGAGCTTCCCTAACCGACATAAGCTCAGCAAGAACTGGGTCAAGCAGATAAGGATAATGACCAGAGATAGCGGCAACAAACTGACCTCTATCATTCCTGAGAATAGCCGCAAAACCAGTGGCCTTCTTATCTAGAAAAATAGCCGTATCAACATTACATTTCAGAAAGCCCCCTGGTGGTCTAGACCATCCAGAAATGATAGGTCTAACCTCCTCATTCGTACTAATAACCCTCTTAAAAATCTCCTGGGAAGCTTGCCAATCTTTAATAAAATTATCTGCAAAATTAACAATCAAAATAGGAGAAAGTTGCTTACCTTGCCATACTCTTAAGTTTCTATAATACCAAATACTCCACATCATGGCAATCTGGCGTTCAATAGTGGAGATTGACGACATATGTAGAAGTTGCGTTAACATCGAATCTATCCCTTGACTGGGTAGATGCCCCCTGTTAACGCCCAAACATCATGAGACTTCGGGCAACCCACAAGGGCATGAAATAGATCTTCTAAATTACCACACAAATCGCAATCGGTATTGAGTAAAACACCCTTCCTATGTAACCGATCTTTGCAGGGGATAAAGTCACGCAGACAACGCCATACAAAATTCTTCAGCTTGGGAGGTATAGCCAAATTCCACAGCCTATTCCAAGGACCCTCGACAAAAAGGTTACCAATATCAGTGTACATAGGGAGAGCCAACCTATACCCAGTTTTGACAATGTAAGCCCCATTCGGAGTATGATGTCAAATAAGTTTATTTGGTGGTTTTGAACTAGCTATTGGAATCTTGGTCACACGCTTAACGTCATAAGGCGTTAACAACCCTTCGAGTAATTGTTCATCCCACCCTGATCCCTCTTCATTAAATAAATCACACACCCTTAGATCTCCGAACTCCTGAATGGAAGGAGAGGTGATAAAGAAATTGTTAGGTTCATTGATCCATAGATCAGCAAAAACATTAATAGAGGAACCATCCCCTAGTCTCCAGCGTACGCCCTTAAGTAGGATATCCTTAGCCGCAAATATACTCTTCCAAATAAAACTTGAATTGGGACGATCCGTGGCTTCTAAAAAGCTACACGAAGGGAAATATCGTGCTTTGAAAAGTTTGCTAGGCAGAGAATCAGGAAAAGCCATAAAACGCCAACCTTGTTTAGCAAGCATAGCTAGGTTAAAACAATGGAGGTCCCGGAACCCCATGCCCCCATATTTCTTCGGAACACATAAGCGATCCCAACTGGCCCAATGAATTTTCCTTCCGTTCTCCGTGCTCGATCCCCACTAATAGGCATTCATCATTTTCTGAATTTCATCGCAAGTTCCTCGATGAACAAGAAATACACTCATACAATAAGCCGGCAATGCTTGTGCAATTGTCTTAATAACAATCTCCTTCCCCGGTTTGGAGAGCAACTTATTCTTCCAGGTTGAAATACGCTTACTAAGTCTATCTTTGATGAAAGCAAATACCTGCTTCTTCTTCCTCCCAATAAGAGAAGGGAGCCCCAAATATCTCCCATGGTCGAGAGGCGTGTTTACCCCTAAGATGGATTCCACTTCTTGTCTTGCTAAAGGCTTTGTATTCGAACTGAACATAATGCCTGACTTTTGAAAATTAATAGCCTGCCCTGACGCTGCTTCATAGATGGCCAGTATCCTTTTGATATTTTGTCCCTCGAACCCATTCTCAAGAAAAAAGAGGAAACTATCATCGGCGAAAAAAAGATGAGAGACGCTAGGACTGCTAGGACAAATAGTCACCCCATGGATATCCCCTCTCGCCTCACTATCCCTTAACAAAGCAGACAATCCTTCAGCGCAGAGAATGAAAAGATACGGAGACAAAGGATGGCCTTGCCTCAGACCACGCTTCGGGATGATAGGACCTACTTCAGTCCCGTTAAACGACACCGAATAGCTCACAGTAGTGACGCAAACCATAATGAGCTCCACCCACTTGCTATCAAACCCCAGCTTCAACAGGATAAACCGAAGATAGTCCCAATCTACTCTATCATAGGCTTTACTGATGTCAATTTTGAGAGCTGCCTCCCCATGTTTCCCTTTCCCCTTATTCTTCATATAGTGTATGATCTCAAAAGCAACCATGATATTGTCAGTAATGAGCCACCCTGGGACCAAAGCCGATTGCATAGGAGAAATGATCCTTGGGAGCAAGGTTTTGAGTCAGTTCGCAATCACCTTAGCTATAAGCTTGTATATGACATTACACAAAGCTATCGGCCGAAGATCTTTCATGCTTGTAGGATTGTCTTTTTTTGGAATTAAAACAATGACTATATCATTTAATGTGTCCAGAAACTCACAGTGCTCCATCCAATGTCGACAATTTTCAAAAATATCTACTCCCCTAATAGACCAACCTTTCTGAAAAAATGTTGGGTTCATACCATCAGGGCCAGGGGCCTTGTCCGGATGCATATCAAACATTGCTGTCTTGACTTCGTCCATTCTCACAGGAGCTAGAAGGTAATTATTATCCTCTTGATTCACAACTGACTTCACCGAGACAAAATGTCTGAAATTAGTACCCCCCCCACATTGAAAAAAGCTGATGAAAATAGTCAAGGATGACCTTTCCAACACCTTCATCATCCACTACTAACACTCCAGTATCATCCACTAGCGAAGTGATATGGTTCAAACGTTTCCTCTTAGATGCCTGAGCATAAAAATATTTCGAATTAGCCTTCCCATATTGCATCCAAAAGATCTCTGACCTTTGTTTCCAATAAATATCTTCCTGAGCAAGAAGACAATTAAACTGCGCTTTTAGACTCCTATAAGACTCATATTGATGATTATTTCGAGCTATCTCCATTTTCCTCTTGGTAGTATTGATACGTGTAGAAAAATTAGAGCCAATATGTTGCTGCTATTTTGTCAAGCTAACTCCACACGCTTTAATCCGAGACAGAATGCTCATGCCAACGATTTCCTCCCAAGCTCCCAAAATAGTCTCACAAAAATCCTCCTCAGCAAGCCAATTATTCTCAAACCTGAAACGTCTGCATTTTTTCACTGGAAACCGACATGTAGCCACCAACTTGATGGGGTTATGATCAGACGTGGAATTCACCAAATTGTAGAGTCTATGAAAAGGAAAGTTATTCATCCACTCCTTGTTCACAAAGGCACGGTCTAACCTTTCCAAAACACGTGAGTTGGAGTCTCTCCCTCTTTCCCAAGTGTAACCATATCCAAGAAGAGGAATTTCAACAAGGTTGCAATCCGAGATACATTGACGAAAACCTTCCATCAAAGAGCTAGGATAATCCCCTCCACCAAGTTTTATCATTAACCGACAGAAGGTTATTAAAATCTTTGAAACAAGCCCAAGGCATGGTATGTAAGCGGGACAGAGAACGTAGGAGCTCCCAACTAGCTCGTTTTCTAGCATAGTCGGGATAACCATAAAAACCAGTTAGATGCCATTTTGGATTGCTCGAATCATCAATAAGCAGATCAATATGATTATTAGAATACCCCATAATAGTAGCAAAAATAACATTCGTCCAAAACATGGTCAACCCGCCACTACGACCAAGCCGGTCAACACCGAAACAGAAATCATACTTCAACACATTTTTTATTTCTTTTATCTTATTAGAAAAAGCAAAAGTTTCACTCAAAAATAAAATGCACGGCTTATTGAACCTAACTAGGTCCTTCAGAGCGCGAACTGTCTGGTGGTTGCCTAAGCCACGACAGTTTCAAGCTATGTAGCTTATGGCTCTCGACGGGTCTGTTGAGCAAGACCGGCCACTGGTAAAAAAGGTAGGTTGTTTGACGCGAGCATGTCTTCAGTGTTCATGTCGTTAACACTAATAATTCCCGAGTTTCCTTGTCTGGGACGTTTTTTGGGTTCGTCCATATCCATCACTGAGGCTTCTTTTTCAATTGGCCCATTCTTAATGGTAGCTCTCCTCTCTGTTATATTTTCATTTCCCTCAAAAACATTCTGGCCCATATTAGAACTAGATCCACCAGCATCCTTGACCGAAATTTTCTTCGGATAGAAAGCAAATTGATTGTCGATCCTGTGCAGATTCTTCTTCGTAGATTGCGACAATCTGGGTTCCCAATTTCGTGCAGCGAAATCTGCCCCAATCTCACTCCCAGGATCTCGCTTCCACTGAACCGTCCCTCTCGCCGTTCTTGCCCGGACTTCGGCATGGATCTCCTCCGGCCATTCCCGATAGAGCTCCTCCTCCGACCTATCAAATAACTGGGGACAGCTGGATTCGCTATGCCCGATGATGCCGCACAGGTAACAGATAACAGGGAGGCGTTCATAGCTGAAAATAATTTCCATCGGGTTCGCTCCCTGCTTTCTTATAATCTTCTTCCTCATGAGCGGCTCTTCCACATTAATCCTGACTCGAACCCGCATATAACTATTCCAGTAGTTGCGTCTACGCTCTGTATCATATTCCAAAAAGGTTCCCATCAAGTTTCCAATGCTTTTTGCTAACGCCTCCGACGCAAAACCCAAAGGGAGACCATGAAAATGTACCCAAACATCATTATTGATGAAATCAACGTCCGCTGGACTCTCCCCTTCCTTCCATTGATGGACCAGCAAAACACATTTGTTAAACGACCACGGCCCTCCAGCTAGCATCTTCTTCATATCCAGATGGTGATAAAACTGGATTATGTAAAGGTTGTATGCTTCCATCGGTTTGATATACGCTACCCGTATAGGGTGCCACAGATTCAACATCGTCCTCTCAAACACATCTGTGTTAATCGCTCGTTCACCTACCAACTTTCCTAACAGACAAAGCTCATGGTTTATCGCCTCCCGTGGAGTATCTTCCGTAGGGATCACAAACTCAGCCTCTTCCTTCTCTCGGATAGTCAGGTTATGCATAGCAGATTCCATATTGCCGAAACAGAGGGCAAAACAACAGAAATTTTAGAAGAAACTCTCAACAACTCACTATGCACAAACAAGGCATGACCAAACTTGCACTCTGTTTTAGAGAAACCACAAGAGGCAAGACCTGTTGGCATTCAGTTTCAAATATCTAATAACTTATTTATCAAATATCGTATATTTGACATTGAATAGAGGAGAAGACAATGGAACGGTAAAAAAAGAAGAGAGGATTAATCACATTAACGTTTTTGGTTCTGTCGTTTCCTGAAATAGCAGATCTTTATTATATAATTGTGCGGAACTTTAATAATTCACGCAAAATTCACGCAAAGAGTAGAAAGTAGAGTAGGTAATGGGTTTGATGAAAATCAAGAATCTGGGTTTTGGAACATGTTTAAAGCTGAATTACAGATGGTGAATCCTCCATCTACGGCCAGATTGTGACCACTGATATATCTGGCCTCCTCACTAGCTAGGAAAAGAGCTGCATTGGCAACATCTTCAGCTTTAAGCGTCACACCCTTGAGGTTCGCAGCCGAGTCCATTACCTTCTCCAGGTCCTCTCTGTCATGCCCAAAAAATTCAGTAGCTAAAGGTGTGGCAACCACATAAGGGGCCAGACAATTGACCCTGATCCCAAATTGTCCTAGCTCAACTGCAGCGTTCTTCGTCAGGCCTAGAACAGCATGCTTGGAACAAGTATATGCGTGCGACGTAGCACCTCCCACAATTGAGCTGCCGCTGGCAGTCGAAATTATAGTTCCACTACGACTTGGGATCATGACTCGAGCTGCATGTTTGATTCCCAGAAAAACTCCTGTCACGTTGACGCTGAGAACTCGCTCGAAATCGGACTTGTCATTGTCAATTATACGCGTTTTCTGTGGATCACCAGTTCCTGCATTGTTAAACATTATGTCTAGCTTCCCGTAGGTTGCCATGGCTTTATCAACGGCATTTTTTATCTGGTCCTCGTCGGTGACGTCACAGTGGACATAGGATGAGTTTGATGAGCCTAATTTGTCGACCACTGAGCGACCCAGTTCGTCTTGGACGTCGGCGATCACAACTTTGGCCCCATGGTGACCCAATACTTTTGCTGTGCACTCTCCAATGCCACTGGCTCCTCCTGTGATCAGAGCCACCTTCCCCTCTAGCCTGCATATAATCATCTTTTTCATATTTGCTTGTATATTTTATTATCTTAAGATAGAGAAAGAGCAAAGAATCAAAAGATCGGTATATATTAAGAGGTGGTTTAGATATGGAGCACTACTTGTGCTTGCCTCTTCAAATTTCACTCCATTTTATTTTATGCACGTTCTAAGATATAAACCCCAAGTCCTTTTTCCAAGCTTGAAAATGCCATAAAACAGTCCCTGCACTGCATCAGATGATTATCTTGTGTTTGCAGATGCACAGTGTGGTAAATTGTAAACAGAAAGTTTTACAAGTTATTGAGAGAGTGTGAAAAGTTATGCACAGCACATTTGTGTAACAATCTCTTTCTGTCAATAACAAAAACAAAATGAAAAGGAAGAGGAAGATCAGGAACTGCAAACAAATACCTTAATAACATCTAAGCCATATGAACAAAAACAGTATTCCTAGATTCAACTTTGAAATACACACGTAAAAAATTTGATCTCAATTGACCAGCAGGAAGACAACAAAAAAAAAAAGACATATATGTATGGAAAGAAAAACCAAAGTCGTAAGAAATAGCTTGTTCTTTACCTTCTAGCAAGTGAAGAGATGAACGAAGTAGTTGCCATGGCTCCTCCTTACAGAGAATAAAGGGAGATTTAAGTGAATGATATGCTCAGTAGTCCATTAAACAACTCGCTGTAGAGAGAGATCAAGTGAATGATATGATCATTTTATATAAAGTTGAAACTCATAGATAATGAATTGATATGTCTATTAAAAAAAGAGTGTGAACTTTTTTATATGTAAAAATATTAGACTAATTAATTAAGTTTTAATTAAAAATTAAGTACAAAAAAAATAAAATAAGAAAAAATATAATTAATATCTAAATATATTTTCACTGTTACCTATCCACGACAAAAACCAAAAAACAAAAGAAGAATACCTGTGCTTAGAGATGGCAATGGGTAGGGTTCGGTTCGGGTTTTACTCAACCCATATCCATATCCATTTTTTATGACTCAACCC
>JANZLF010000221.1:41201937-41212361 GCA_026546835.1 Erythroxylum foetidum
AAGGATCTTGTCTTGGCGACCTGATCGACCGTAGTCGATCTATGGAGAGGCCTAGCGATGGCGAGTGAGGGTCTCAAGGATCTTGTCTTGGCGACCCGATCGACCGTAGTCGATCTATGGCCAGGCCGAGCGATGGCGAGCGAGGGTCCCAAGGATCTTGTCTTGGAGACCTGACCGACCGTAGTCGATCTATGGAGAGGCCGAGCGATGGCGAGCGAGGGTCCCAAGGATCTTGTCTTGGCGACCCGACCGACAGTAGTCGATCTATGGAGATGCCGAGAGATGGCTGGTTGTATTTTTTACTCTTTGCCACATATGATGGAACTTTTCATTGCCAAGAAATCTGAAAATCCATTTATTGATGTTAATGAGGGCGTGGGTCATTAAAAAACCTGTCTGGCAGGGACAGGAAAAAGGTTCCCACGTTTTGTATACAAAAACGGTAATAAGAAAAGACTAACTAAAATAGAACTTATCTATTGGTAGAGCGCCTTCAAGTTTCGAGAGCAGCTCCCCTTTCTCTGTCTTCACTGAGGAGAACGAGTTCCGCTCTACGGGCTTCATCATTCCGTCCTTCTTCGTAGCCCGACATCCTCTGATTATGAGTCATCCTATCCATCTCCTCGTTGGCCCTCACGTCAAAAGAGCTCACCAGGACTACCGCCCCCTCCAATGTTTTCGTTTTCGCTAGGTAGCATTCCCTTGCGATTCTCTGATGACCCCTGATAGTATCGATTCCATGAGGTGTTGGGAATTTCATCGCTTGGTAGTAGGGAGAGACGACCGCTCTAAGGGCGTTCTGAGTAGCTTGTCCGATTATCGCATTGTACGCCCCTTGAAACTTCACGACTAGGAACTCGACATCCCTTTCTATTTGACTCGGCTTTTGCCCGGATTTCACTTTTAAACAGACTCGGGCGAACGGGTAGGTTGATGCTCCGGTTACTCCTTTAATAAGTCCGTTTATAAGCAAAAGTTGATCTTCGGGTACCTTCATCTGCTTGAAAGCCTCATAATATAACAAGTCGACCGAGCTGCCCGTATCAATCATCACCTGCTTCACCTCATAGCCATCCATGTTCAGATTTACAACGAGGGCGTCATCATGAGGGCAACTTACTCCATCAAGGTCAGACTCATCGAATGATATTATCCCGTCGTTCTCCCTTGGCTTTTTGGTTGACGAGTCTCTGCCAACCTGTTTGGCATATCTTTTTCTCCCTTTAGTGGTGGATCCCCCTGCTGTATTTCCACCGAATATCATGTTAATGACCCCAGTCGATCGGTCATCTGGTTGCCCAGCATTTCTGTCTTTTCTTTCCCTTGATCGTCCTCTCTCTTCTCGTCGATTATCTGTATTCGCATTTTGCCTCCCTCCATCATTCCTGTCGTTTCACCTCCAGGACGATTTCCTATTGTCGGGCCGACCAGTCCTGCGCTGATTATCCCAATCGGCATTTTATTCGTGCCTCACAAATCGGCCCAGCTTTCCTTTTTGGATGAGGAATTCGATTTCTTTTTTCAATTGCCAGCAATCTTCCGTATCATGACCGCCGTCTCTGTGGAAGCGGAAATATAAATTGGGGTTCCTATTCTTGTAGGGAGTCTTCATTTTATTAGGTTCTTGGATAGTTTTTCCATCCGCTTTCATGGCCGCCAGTACTTCCGCATATCGCCTGTTGAGCAGGGTGAACTCTTGTTGATATCCCTGTCGATCGGTCGGCTTTCTTCAGCTCGACTGGCTTTTTTGCCGCTTATGCGAATTGCTCGCTCTGCCATCAGGCGAGCGATCATCCATCCGACGCCTCGTATTTTTTAGCACTTCCTCAAGCTGAATGTACCTATCCGCCCTGTTTCTTATTTCCTGAACGGATCGAGGGCTAACGATTTTTTGAACTCCTCATCCCTCGTGTTGCTCATAAGCGCTGCCAACATGGACGAGCAAGTGAGGTCGAGGACCTCGATCGCTTCATTATTGAACCGAGTGATGAACTCCCGTAAGCTTTCGTTTCTCTCTTGGGTAAGTTGCATCACCTCTAAAGCTGTCTTCTGTGACCGCTTACTGGTGGCAAACTGGTTCAGGAATAATGATCTGAAATCTTCAAAGCATGTGATACAGCTCGGGGGCAAGCTGTTGAACCATCGCCGAGCTCCTTCTTGGAAGGCCGTGCAGAAGGCCTTACACTGGATGACGTCCGGAACGCAATGTCGTGGGACTGATGGGAGTCTTTGGTTGTTTTCTGTTGTTAGTCCATAACTCTATATACGGATATATTTCATCAATATTATCCAATATAGTCTTCCTATATGCAAGCTGATTGCAGGTTGAAGTACTATACACCTATCTGGATGGAAAGATTTATATAGGATGTTTAAATCACATAATGAGCATGTCGTAAACTTAAGTTTCTGTATCACATGATGAGCATGGAAGTTAAAGAGTACGTACTTAACATTGGATTAACTTAAACATATTCAAAGTAGAAGCATAGGAACTAAAGCTCATCATGTAGCCCAAATTATAGGTCATCAGACATTTGGCAATCTCTGATGCTAGGCGAGCTAACTGACTGCTACTTGTTTTCAAGGATTGACGCACAATTTCTTTGAAAACTCAAATTTGGAATTAGATTTGCAAGTGACGTGACTAAGTGATTTGAGCTCAGCTTCGGTCAACACTCCAATCATATTGTGTCTTTTCAGATTTGTTGAATATTCAAAATATGATTATTCGGGAGATTTCTTCTTATAAAAAAGTAACAAGTATGGATATTTCATACCTTATGTTAAATGTAAGAAATATAGCATAACTAAAATTTTTATCTTAATTTTTAATTGAAATTTAAAGATTCTTTATATAAGATAAAAAAAATAGGGTAAAAGATTTGAATGTTTATTATGATTTGTATTTTCTAAATGCATTTATATAATATCTAAAATTATTAAAAATGTTTTACTGCATTTTTGTGCAAATTATTCTAATACAAACAATTATATAAATCAATTGTTAAATATATGATACAGTATATATAATTACCTTAATGTAACTCTAATAAGGTAAAATAAATTAATAAGAACCTAAAATATTTTTTAAAATGCACATAACGGCAAACGTATTTCATTCATAAAATTACAAGATAGGCGAAATTCAAAGGCACGTGAAGTTGACTTAGATATATACTCCTTTTTGTCTATGAAGGTCATTTCATAAGCTCTGCACAAGCACTTGGGGAGGGGGGTTACATACATTGTAGAGCATAAGCTGAACAATGTTATATAATGTCTTTGATTTGTCCTTCGAAAATCGACACCTTGACAATGGCAGTATTTTAAATGAAGTAAGTTTTAATTGTAAACGTGTATGTGTGAACTAATGAGAACAAAATATCAGGGAAAGGCTAAGGTTAGGCTTATCGATCGTGACAGACTATACTTGTGTAGTAGTTTCATACAAGTCTAGTAGGTGCAATGACTAAAGTAACGTATCGAAGTAGGAGAAAATTGAAACACGGATTTGACAAACGTTTTATCTAATTAGGGTTGGGGTATTCTTAAACTTAGTATAAAATTTTAGAAAAAAATTCTAATAATTTTAAGATACACTTATCATTTCTATTCAGTGTAAATTTAATAATTTTATTTTTTATGATAACAACAACGACTTTAACTTGTAAGTTCCCTTTATTTTACGAAGAAAAAAGAGAGACATCAATTATACGCAACTTTTATTTTATATCTTACAAATAAGTTGTTTTTGCGGCCCCGTGATCTTAACAAATTCAATATTAGTTAACTAAGAAAAGAGATTTCTATCTCTATCGACCCATCTAACAACTTTCAAATAGCTCTAATTTGATGAAATGTAATCAAATTACTTGCACGAACAGGAAAGTTTTGGACAGATTTAGTTTAAAATACCTTTCTCATTTGGCTGCTGATGATTCACGGCTGTCAAATTGTTGACTGAAGTGCTTCAAAGACATCTTTTTTCTACTTTGTTGTCTAAAATGAAGGCGTGCTCAATTTCAAAGTTGGATAATGACATATAATTGTGAGGACTCTAGAACTGAGGTATCCGATCTTTATAATTTATGAAAACATTTAGCATTCTATTTTATTTTGTAATATATAAATAGGTCTATCAAAATACTCATTTACCTGATTTTTCAATCACTTCTCCAACATATAGTTCTAGTAGGATTGATCGTGCTAGGCCCAGGTCCAAGTTCACGTGTCCACAGTCCATTCGCGAAAACCCCCAATGCATACGTAAAAACCTACGTAAAGACCTAAACCTAACATCTATTCCATTTATTATCTTATGTCTATATAAAAGATAAAATGGTAGGTACGAAGGATAAAGAGTTATTGATTAAGAATTAATACGAAAGCATGTCATTGATTGTTATAATATCCTACAAGATTTAATCAACCATATTTATGAAAGAAAATTTAAATAAATTCATTAAACCTTATGTCATGCTCCTTGGGTAATTTTAATGAGCAATCAAATAATTTAATTAGATAATTAAGATTATATTTGACAAAAATATAATGATGATCCTACCATAACTTTTTTTTTTTTTGGAAAACTCTTTCATGTATGGAAAACACTATAATTTTCTGATCCATTTATGCAATTGTCTTAATTAAATATATTTGGTCATAATAAATGTGAAAAATAATCCAAAGTTACACTTATCCAAAAGAAAAAGAAAACATAGATACGAATAGGTTGAAGTTAAATCTGGCCATGGATGTAGGGTACTATAGAACAGGATCGTCTTTGGTTGAAGTGAAGGGATATAGGTTTAAGGAACACAAGGCGTCAACAAGTTGCCTAATGTGAAAACCATTCTTTTGTTGTTTGTTTGTGTATATAAGCCAGGTACCGGTACTTCAGCTTCCTATATCCACATGTTTGATATCTTTGTTTTCTATCCAAACAACCAGACGTCACTGACTACCACCACTTGGAACTCTGGTTCTCTTCTCTTCTGCTCTTTCTCTCAATCTAAGAGAGATGGCTGGTCCAGATGTAGAAAGAAATGGCTCTCCTACCCATCCTTATGCAGAGAAAACTCTCCCAGGCTTTGATCCTCCAAAGAAACCCAAGAGAAACAAGTATGCTATTGCTATTGCTATCTTGGCCTCCATGACTTCGATCTTACTCGGTTATGGTGAGTTTTTCTCAACTTCAACTCTTGGTTTAGTCTTTAGTTCTTAGCAGTACGGGGGCCATTTAACATGTACTGTTTTAAGACAAAAGGTCGCTGTGTATTAGCACTAAGTGGTCTCCATAACACAGAGCCTGCACTGTCTGTTCGTTATCTTCTCAGAGCTTCTAAGGCGCTGTTTTTAGAGTAGATAAATACTTCTGACACAACTTTCCATGGAAAATCTTATGTATGTGTTTTCCTTCTTGATCTACATCTTTAACACTGGATCTATGCTTTGTGTTTTGACAGATATTGGAGTGATGAGTGGGGCTGCCAAATTCATCAAAGATCAGTTCAAACTCACAGATGTCCAGATAGAACTCCTTTCGGGTACTATCAACATTTACTCTCTCGTGGGCTCAGCAATGGCAGGCCGGACGTCGGATTGGATTGGTCGACGGTACACAATTGTGGTGGCCGGAGTCATTTTCTTTGTCGGAGCCATTCTGATGGGATTTGCCACAAACTATGCGTTTCTCATGGTTGGTCGGTTTGTCGCTGGTGTAGGTGTTGGATATGCCCTCATGATTGCTCCTGTTTACACAGCAGAAGTCTCTCCAGCTTCTGCGCGTGGATTTCTCACCTCTTTCCCTGAGGTTTGTGAATGCTTATTTTAAGGTTTTAAATAGCATATTGTGAGTGCACACATCTATTTATATTTCACATGTTTAGTACCTATTTAATAATAACAAAATATTGAAGTGTTAAATAAATTTTCGATATAAATTAATCGAATAATTTTTAATTTATTCAATCTAAATAAATTTAATTTGTTCGGTTATTTTATACATTGGATTATAATAGCTATCCTATTACAGGTGTTCATTAACACCGGCCTATTATTTGGATACGTCTCCAACTATGCATTCTCCAAACTTCCAGCTCATTTGGGATGGCGATTCATGCTTGGGATAGGAGCGATCCCTTCAATTTTCATGGCTCTCGGAGTTCTTGCGATGCCGGAGTCCCCACGTTGGTTGGTCATGCAAGGCCGTTTAGGGGATGCCAAGAGAGTCCTGGACAGGACCTCCGATTCCAGGGAAGAAGCACAGTTGCGACTCCTGGCCATCAAAGAAGCTGCAGGAATACCTGAGGACTGTAACGACGATATAGTTCAGGTTAATAAGAAGAGCCACGGCGAAGGGGTTTGGCGAGAACTGTTCTTGCATCCAACACCAGCGGTTCGCCACATATTGGTCTGTGGAATTGGCATTCATTTCTTCCAACAAGCTTCAGGCATAGATGCTGTGGTTCTGTACAGTCCTAGGATCTTTGAAAAAGCAGGAATCAGATCGTCAAACGATCAGTTACTTGCAACAATAGGCGTTGGGTTGGCTAAAACATCCTTCATCTTGGTGGCCACTTTTTTGCTTGACAAGGTTGGTCGTCGACCCTTGATTTTGAGTAGCGTTGGAGGTATGATTGTGTCACTGTTGACTCTTGCTCTGGCACTCTTAGCCATTGATCACTCGAGTGAGAAGCTGAGTTGGGCTATTGGGTTGAGCATTTTCTCAGTGCTGGCTTTTGTTGGCTCGTTCTCCATTGGTTTGGGTCCGATTGCTTGGGTTTATAGTTCCGAGATCTTTCCCTTACGACTTCGAGCACAAGGTACGAGTATAGGAGTGGCGGTGAATAGGCTGATCAGTGGAACCATATCAACCTCATTCCTATCCCTGTACCATGCGATCACAATCAGTGGAGCCTTTTTCCTGTTCTCAGGCATTGCAACAGTGTCTTTTATATTCTTTTTTGCATGTTTCCCTGAGACTCAAGGTAGGAATTTGGAAGATGTAGAGATGCTGTTCGGTCATTTTATCAAGTGGAGATCTGTTTTGAAGGATCAAAAGAGAGAAGACAGACTATACTAGTGAAAATGATGGTCAAATTCAATTAGGAACCAGAAGTTAAGTGTATGTAGGTTTCAAAAGTCTAGATTATTGGCTTGGTTTTACTTCTATCTTGGTAAGTGAAAGTAAAGTTGTACTTGAGTGGCCTTGTACCTTTGAGAAAATCACCACAAAAAGGATCGGATATCTATGAATATGTATCAATGACAGTATTGCTTTCTCACTCCATTTCATATCCTTGTCTCTGTCTTAATGGGTCTGTCTGGACTTCGACAGCGGGCCTAACGTAAAAAAACAGCAAAGAAGTCGACTCCTTAAAAATAATCAAAGAATGTGTAAATTAATCCTTGAACATTATCTTTAGGCGAGAGGTCCTACTTGCCTTATAATATTTGTCAAAAAGTCTTATACGCTCTAATATTTTTCAAAATAGAACAATGTCCTGAAAATTTATACTCTATCAAATTGATGTTAGTCTGTTGTAGCAACTAAGAGAAAGATTAACTAAAAAGGGATGAGAAGAGGAAACATAGAGAATTGAGATGAGAAAGAGAGAGAATTTGCATAACCATTTTCATGCCCTTTTTCTTTTGCGATTCCTCGTATATATCTTGTGCTAACGTTGTGCAAAACCAGCCCCATGGGCTCATTCATAATGGGCCCTATCGATTCATTGGCTCATTCATAATATTACCGACCCCTCAAAAACATCCTTGTCCGCAAGGATGATAGCGTGAAGCAATAATCGTGACTGTAATTGTGAAGCCATAGGAACCAAGGGTAACATCCATCTCAAGCATGAAGATATTGTCTTTGTTGCCAAAGTAGCCTGATGCGCCATAAGTTTCGCAAGTACCAACGTCGGGTGTAGCAGTAAAGAAGCGGCAATGTCAACAAGATTTAAGGGTTGAACGTGCTATTCAGGGCGCTTAACACAGCCTTTAAGCAATGAAACAGGAGACTTTGGACGAAACCAAGTGGAGTCCGATAACTCGAGCTCGTACACGACCTCTCCCACCCTACGCACAATGATACAAGGACCAAAATACCTTCCCCTAAGCTGTAAATGCAACCTGAAGAACTCAGCTAACACAGTGAGTCGATGCACTGCTTGAATTTTGCCATTGTGCAGAGCCAAGTGCTTGGGAATAAACACGGCTTGGTGTAGCTTACTTGCAAATGACAGTTTGAAGTGCATCATCCCCATCATAAAATCAACACAAAAATCACTAAATGTAATCTCAGGGAACTCATTTGTAACAAAGATTTGTCCAGCAAAACTCAGTGTGAAAGACATACTCTCGTCAATAATTGAGGCATCACAAGAACTTGCAACCAACAAGGCACCCAATAGTGAAAATTGTTGGAAAAGACAAGCTTTGAGTACTTTGCAATAGCTTGTATGTGCTTGTTCAAGAATGATCTCATATCTAATGGAATAAGACGTGAGTTGTATAAGGAGGAAATGAGCAGTATCAGGTTGGACCAGCTATGCATGAGATGGTATAGTCCTTGCAAGCAATTCAAAATACACAAACAAAGCATTAACTTCGTGACGGGGAAGTGCATCCAAGAAGGGAGATATGAGATTGCGAATGGAAGCATTGAAATCAGCCGCTCTATGTCGCAACAACAAAGCAAACTCTTCACAAGAAATCACTTCATGAAATTGCGGAGTAGAAATTAATTTCACACTGAAAAAATCAACGATTGCATAGAATCGAGGCAAACACTTAAATCCAACGAACGGAACTGACCAAACTAGTGGAGCCTCATGTAGTGTGCTGTTGAAAACGATGGCAACTTCGATAACAACCAAGGTAACTAATTCGAATATCGTTTTCCAAAAGAAGGCAGCAAGCTTGTGGTTGTAACTAATATCAGTCACGAACAGCCCAAACTTGATCGCAAATGGCCACAGTTTAATAGCATATAGGTCGGCAAAGACAAGTAACCGACAATCGAGCAATAGCTTTTCATTGACAAGAGAAATACCGGAATCAAAATTCTTAGTTTGGACAAAAGAATGAGTTAGGAATAAGTCATCAAGTAACCCACCCACAGTCACCCATGTCACATCCAGATTGCGTTGGAAAATTCCCGAATCAAAAGACTTATTTTCGGCAAAATCGGGATGTGGTTGCATCCAGCACAGAATAAGTAACATGGAAACCAAAAATGGCCTCTACAGCTCTCTAAACTCGTTCAAATCAAAACTCAAAGGATTTGCAACCAGAGAGTTAGATCCAAAATCAAAGAAATCACCGGGCAGCACATACAAGAAGCAGTGCATGGATGAATCAATAACACATTGAGTATCAAAAGCACATGTAAACTCTAGGTACTTAAAAGAAGTGAAAGGATCCCACAAACTCATCAAGCAAGCAGGCTGAATTTCACCCGAAACTATCTCGTGAGACTGCATTTGGTTATTTTTGAAATGGGTTGTTTCACGAACCGGTTCAAACGCCACAGCTTGAGCACCATATGCTCTCGATGTAGAATTACTAAACACTGAACGCGGACTGCGTGTTAGAATCAAATCCTTGTGTGCACGAACAGGTTTGGGTTCCACTAGTGAAGAAATCACAGGTTTTGTATCAACGGTGTCCTCAGTTTTAGTGATTTTTAACGTCGGCATTTCATCGAACACCTCGGCTGTAGCAACCAGACAGTAAACACCCTCCAAACTCGCTGCTGTGACAGTGTTGACGCTGTCTAGCATTTCATCGAACACTTGAGGTTCATCATGTGGCTGGTTTGGATTTGTGGAGTCTGGGAGTTGATCCAAGATCGCTCGAAGAAGAAGATTGTTCTTGGCACAAGACGAAAGAAGCTTGGTGAGACCATGGTGTATGGCCTGAATGTTATCATCGAGAGCGTTTAAATGAAGTTGGAGTTGATGCTCTACCATCTACGCAGAGGGTCAATAAAAGCATCAATGTTGTGAACGCTAGTATAAACAGAGAACACCAGCCAAATACAGAGCAAAAAGGAAATATCTGGTGGACGGATATTGATTAAACAGTGGATTACAAAGTGTTCTTCAAATGAAAATATGTAGCAACTAAGAGAAAGATTAACTAGAAAGGGATGAGAAGAGGAAACATACAGAATTGAGATGAGAAAGAGAGAGAATCTGTATAACCATTTTCATGTCCTTTTCCTTTTGCGATTCCTCGTATATATCTTGTGCTAATGTTGTGCAAAACCGGCCCCATGGGCTCATTCATAACGGGCCCTATCGATTCATTGGCTCATTCATAACATCAGGTTTGAATGAGACGTTGCCAGAAGATACGACCCCAGATAACAAGAAAGAAATTGGGCAGTGCGAAGCATATTTTCGCCATGTCGA
>JANZLF010000221.1:41615358-41647971 GCA_026546835.1 Erythroxylum foetidum
AACATGTTTTTGTTTTCAGTTTTTTATTAGAAATATCAACCAAACAGGTTTTTGTTTTCAGTTTTTATATTACAAATTTCAACCAAACAGGTTTCATTTTTTTAAGGAAAAAAACAGAAACCAAAAACAGAAAACAGAAACTAAAAACAACAACAGAAAAACAGAAGTGGAACCAAATGGTCCCTTAATTTTGTAATTTTTTTCCCTCTTGTAAACAAAAAAAAACTACATTAGATGTATGATGACATTGCCCGGACTCGTACTGGAGATCTTCAGTGTGTTAGATTGGCGTGATAACCAACTACACCACGACACAAGTTGCTTAGCGAAGAAATAGATTATTAGTTAAATCAAAATAAAATAAACAAAGATTTATTTGTATGGCTAGCCTAACCCAACTTAAATTAAGTAGACTTCGAGCCTGGCTACAGCTGTCCAACTTGATTTGAAGCCTTAAAGTTTCTCATAATACGATGTCATTTTTGCTTGCCTTGACCGGTTCGATTGAAGTCCAAAATTTTTTTAACAAATCATTTTTAAATTTTAAATTAAAAAGAAAAAAATTGGGCCGAACCTAACTTGATAAGGCTAGGGCTCTGATCATGTGTCTAAGACTCAGATTAAGTCTCGAGTAGGACTCGATCAATCCTTACTAGGTCTATCCCATTGTTATTATTACGTTTTTACTTTTAAATTTTTAAGAATTAAAAAATAAATTTAATCTTATCTAATTAAGCTTCTAACTGTCCAAACTCAATCAGGCTCAAACTCGGACGAGTTTTCGGCCAACTCACTGGCAACATTATTCATCCTAACTGCGAATAACGGCTAAAAAGAATATTAAAATGATACTTTTTAAATTTATATAAATTTTGTATTAAATTAGGGTTTGACAATATTATATTTGTGAAAACTGATTATCTTTTCTGTTAATATAGATTATCTTCATCCAAAACCCAAAAGTGAACCCTTGGCCTTGTGCATGGAATTATTGAACAACATAAATGGCTTCTCATTATATTCAATTTTAGGATACTTTGAGAAGATGTGACATTGGTGGCAAAGAGAAAAGAGTACTAATAAACAACTTCTTTAGAAAACTGAAGATAAGAGCTGAAATTGAAAAGACAACTCCATTTGAGTAAATTGAACGTTAGTGGTCGTTTCTCTCCGTCTAAATGCAGCTTTAGATCATTAAGCTTCACCACCTTTCTTCTGCTCTTCTTTCACAGCATACCTCCATCCCCATAAATTGCCAAAAAGCCCTTCTATGTCTTCAAGAGATCTACCTTTGGTCTCTGGGCACCATGAGAAGAAGAATAGGAAAGACACAAACACAATCCCTGCAAATAAGAAGAATGCTCCACCAATAGTTATGGCGTGGTACAGTGACAAGAAGGAAATGGATATGATCCCACTGAACAATCTGTTCACTGCAATTCCCAAACCCATCCCTTGAGCTCTTAGTCTCAATGGAAAGATCTCTGAGCAGTAAACATAAACCATTGGACCTATTCCAACAGAAAATGATGCCACGTAAAAGTATACCATAGCAATGCTAAATCCAAGTGCTGCTGTTAATTTCTGTTGAGAATGATGAATCACTGTAAGGCAAGTCCCGAGAGTTACGAGTGCTGCGAACATGCACAAGACACTGGTTAGAAGCAATGGTCGTCGTCCTTTCTTGTCTAGTAAAAATGTGGCAACAAAAATGGCGAGTGTCTTCACTAATCCAACTCCAACAGTCGCAAGCAAAGACCCTTTGGATGAAGAAATCCCTGCCTTTGCGAAGATCCTTGGACTGTATAAAACAACAGCGTCTATGCCTGAAACTTGCTGGAAAAAGTGCATTCCAAGAGCACAAATCAAGATGTGTCGAACAGCAGGACTAGGGTGGACGAACATCTCTCTCCAAACGCCTGCTCCATGGCTTTTCTTCTTTGGCAACTCTATGATTTCGCTGTCGCAATCTAGTGGAACATCAGCAGCTTCTTTGATTCCTGCAAGCCGTTGTTCAGCTTCTTTCTCTGAAACACTAACCATCTCAAGAACCCGCTTGGCTTCACCAAGCCTACCTTGCATCACCAACCAACGAGGTGATTCAGGCATGGCTAACACGCCCAAAGTAATAAGAACTGAAGGGACTGCACCAACTCCAAGCATGAATCGCCAACCCAAGTGTGGTGGGAGTCTCGCGAACACATAGTTTGATACATATCCAAGTAAGATTCCAACGTTAACGAAAACCTACACAAGAACAGCCATTAGTCTCAGTTGTACAGAATTTAAAGATGATCAATGACAAGAATATATGTATAAGTACCTCTGTGAAGGACGTGAGGAGGCCACGCATTGATGCTGGAGCGACCTCAGCTGTGTAGACAGGGGAAATCATCATGGCAAAGCCAACACCAATACCAGCAACAAAGCGACCAACCATAAGAAAAGCATAATTGGTGGCGAAACCCATCAGGATGGCTCCTGCAAAGAAAAAACATCCGGCAACTACAATGGTGTAGCGACGCCCGACCATGTCTGAGGTCCGGCCAGCAAAAGCTGCACCGACGAGGGAGTAGATACTGAGGAGACCAGCCAGAAGTTCCAGTCTAACATCGCTGAGATGAAACTGTTCTTGGATGAAGATTGTTGCTCCACTCATTACACCAATATCTGAAAGTTGTTCAGGACAGAAAGAAACGTTGGAAATTCTCCTCAGACGAAAGAAGGCACAAACAGAACTACTACTGATCATGTATTTTTGATGATGAAACTTACCATAACCCATCAACATAGAGGTCATAGAGCCTAACAGTGAACAGCCAATTGCATACTTGTTTGCCTTTGTTTTCTCTGGACTTTCAGACCCTTGAGCTACTACTTTATCTGTTTCTCCACCCATCTTTCAATGCCTCAGAAGGGATGTAATCTACTCAGAAATAGAGACAGATTAAAAAAAAAAAGTTTTAACAATTTTTCTGTTCTTCTCTGAAATCAAGTGACCACAGTAAACAAGATGATGATGATGATGATGGATTTTATGAAGTAGAAGAAAAGCAAAAGCAAAAGCATTTACAATTTGAAAATTCAAGAATTGCTGAGCCACACAAACAGTATTTATAATGCACACAAACTCCACATTATTCCATTCCTTGCACAAGAATTGATTAAAGGCAAGCTTGTACCTAGACGAACAAACCAATGGTTATTGTCAGAAACACGAAGCGACTATAGTTATACTGTTTGCTTATCCAACTTCTTGTGAGCTTGTCCAACTTGAAGACAGACATATAAAACAGAAAGAAACTCTAAATTTAAGCTTTGACACAGTTCTGTAAGCAGGAAATTTTGGTGGACACATGTGGATATTAGGTAACAAATTTTGATTTATGTTCCTGGTTTCTATAATTCCTAACGATCATGATCTGGAAGAAGACTTTTTAAGTTTTATTTTTGGTATTTTTATGTTTTAACCACATGAATCCCACATCTTTAGCTGACTATAGTTAGCAATTGAAACCAATTAACAAGTATTCGTAACTGGAAATAGACATCCATAAACTTTTTTTTATAATCTTTGTTTCTCGATGGATTTTGATTCCCATGTCCAATCGAATGATTTAAAGCTTGACTCGAAGCTCTACCTTTTTGTGTCCACCAAGATTAATAGTTTAATACCCACCACCAAACTTGGACATACGTATGAGATCTCATCTCGGAGGATTTGGATTGGCTTCCATTACTTGCATATTAGTATTTAGAATAGAAAAGCCAATTTAAAATTGCCAAACTTTCTAAGAGATTCCTTATTATAGATAAGGCTCTAAACTAGTCTATGCTGTAAAGCAACTTATTTCTATCTTAACTTTTGATCAACTTTAATCGGCTTACTCCTAAAATTTTTAAATCGGTTAATTTTTTTGTTCAATTTTTAACTTTTTAGTTCGATTTACTTTAACAAATATTGTTGTTAAGAAACGATTAGTCTATTAATCAATCGGTTAATTTTTAAAATTAATAAGTCTATTAAGCTATCGAAGGTTTTATTTTTCTTTCTTTATACAAATATTTTATTTGTAAATTATAATTCATATCTATCTTAAAGATTATTAGTATTCAAAACCAAAAACTAAATAGGAGAGTGTACTTGGGTCTTACATTGACTTGGTTACTTAGGTATCACCGAGTTATGATCAAAGTGGACTCCTTAGAAATCATTAACATCCTATCCTCTTCCAATTCAGAGTTTGATGTAAATAATTTTTTGTTGGCAAGTACCCATAGGTTACTCCAATGAGATTAAGATGTGCAAATTTAACATGTACATCGTGAAGAGAACCAGTGCGCGGATAACCTGATCGCCCTTGCAATCCTAGCCAGCCCAAGCATGCATGTTCTTCAAGAGCCTCCAATGTCAGTTCTGGAACTCATTCACCGGGACAAGCAAGGAGCAGCATACCGCAGAATGTGCTAGTTAGATTTTTCGGGTTTTGAGTTTTTTCCTCTATAAAAAAAAAACTAAATAAGAGATGATATTCTCTATTTAAAAGCTTCAGATTATAGTTTAGATTGTGCAATTGTACAAAGAGATTCGTCTTTTATTTTAAGTTATTTAACAATCAGAAATAGTTTATTAGAAGTCAATTGTCAAGGACAATGACTAAGTATAATTGTAGATTGAGTGATAATAACTAAATATATTTTCAGTTACCAGTCATCAGATCTTCCACGCGAATAGGTCGAACAAAATATTCTTCATATCTTTGTTTAATTATAATTTATAATGCTTATTGTTAGTAAGTTTCCTTTTATATTTTTTGAATTGCTTCATTTAGATATTTGATTAGCTTTACTTTTTGCTCAACATATTAACTAATTTGTACATAGATGCACCGAGACAAATAGTTGAATCTTCTTATACCTAAAATAACATTATAAGAAATAGGGGTTCTCAAAAATGTGATTACAAAGCGTTATTGTAGTCAATGTTTCATCTCAAACTTGAGCAATCTGAATTAGATATTTATTTTAAAAGAGTATGTTATTAATGGAAATAGTGAGATTGATATATTAGAATATTAAAATGTGACTTCTAAAAGATTGCTTATTTTGGGAATATTTGGTAGAGAACTTTTAGCTATTCTTATTTCTACTGTATCTTTAGTTTTTGCATTTAGTTTGGTTAAGAGCTCTGTTTATTTTTAAGACATAGATAACTAATTAAGTAACTTATTTTACACCCACGATATCGTGAGGGTAAGTCCCTAACGAATGACGATACGTCATGTAACTTGTCTTTTCATTCTCCTTTTATATTAAAAAAAAGTAACTTATTTTACATAAATAATTATAACTATTTTGTTTATATTTTAAGTGACATAACCTATTATAATTGTTTGTTAAAGAAAAAAAAAAACACATTCTTCTTGAAGGAATGATGATGGAAACCGAAATATGATATTTAAAAACTTGATCTCAATTTTATTATGAATTTTATAACAAAAATATTTTATTTAGAACAAATTTTATTATTTTTATTTAACAAACAATTAAATATTATTTTTAACTTAACGTAATTTCATATGCTAAGAGATAAATTAACATCACATATTATAATTATAATTTATATAATTATTAAAATGATTAAAATACATGAATTTATAAATTGAACCCAAACTTTATAGTTTTAAAATGATTCAAATTTACGTTTTAAAATCTTAGGATTTTAAGAAGAATTAATTAAAATTTACTTAAATCCAATCCAGCCTAGCCCATGTATAGCTACACCAATTGGAAGCAAACACAATATTACCACACGCATATACCCAATCAGCCACCACATATGTACCAACAGAACTATTTCACAACATATATTTTTCAGGATGTTCCAAGCATTCGCATGATCTCTGTACATGAGAAAGGGAAATATGAGAAAAAGCCTACTGAAAGCATTTATTTCGCAAGAAATATGGACTGCATTAATAAATAGGAACAATATAGTACGTTTTACAAACCTCATCAGGAATGCCACCAGTGGCCTACTAGGAGGAAGGAATGTTTCCATCTGCGGGTTTCACAATCTTTTACCCTTATATCTCTGAAATGGAACTCCTTGAAAAAATGATTGCTATGAGACTAAAACAACAACTACAAAATTACAAATAATCATGTACATTCTTCCGATTTGACTCCTCAGTAGTGTTCATCTACTTCTCAATACCCTGTTGCAGATACTGTATCAAGTCATAACCAGCAGTGGTCCATTTGTTGTAGGCATCTACACAAACGTGAATCATAAAATTGGCCGCTTCTCGGTCACTCATTTCAGGATGAAACCTTTTCCGCAGATTACCAATTGGATCACCACGGCTGAAGCAAGGCAATCCACTGTCTAGCATTAACATAACGGTGTTGATTATCCCATCCATGTAACGTCGGGCTGCAAGATAACCCTTCACACATAAACTGTGGGACAATGAAGCAAAAAAGTAATCAGCTCTCATAATCACAAATAAAGGTAGAACACCAAGAGATGCGGATGTCTTACCTCACAAACTGGAACCAGGTGTCACTCTTCATAACACCAGATGGATCTAGTAACTGAGTCATCTCATGGCTCAGCTTGAAGTGCGCGCTCTCAAATCGCATATTTCCACCAGGTGATGTCTCCAAGATGAAGCCGAAGTCTATATGTACAAGTCTCCCCCCACTGCATTTGCACATAAATCAGTTATGAGGTATCATTTTCTCCTCAAAATCCTAAACTAAGATCCCTTCAAGAATGGGAAGCCAAGAGGTTTAGTTTGCCAGACAAAAGTTATTAATATGGTTATCTATGTATTTTATGTTGTTTGTTATTGATACTACCAATAGTTGATGTTAAATATCTTTAGCTGTAAATACTACTTTACCCCAAAAGCATGTAAATTTTAATGATTTGACATGAGGAAAATCGAAATAATACATACTTGTGAAATAGAAGATTTCCATTGTGTCTATCTTTCGGCTGAAGTAAAAGGCTAGCAACTGCGTAGCCAGCACTGCTAACTATAAAGTTCTCCCTTGCAGCTTCAAAATTTGGAGAGCCTACAGGCCCAAAATCCTGCTGAAAAATCTCATACAAACCCCCATCCGTTGTTTCACCCATCTGACTTCTGCTCTTTGAGTTGGGAACAACCTGAATATTTAAAGAATAGCTGTTAAGAAGAATGTATAAGTGTGATCAGAGAACTCCCTAAAACTGTTAGATGATTCCCACATGCAATCTTCATCTCTGCATCAAATCCAAGGTTGGTACTATGAGGTTAAAATCTTACATTGAAATACACAATTGTAAATATTTTGCATGTTTTATTCGCATCTTTTCTTCTTTTCTTCTTTCAGCAATATTTCAGTGGTCTGAACTGTATCAAACAATTGTATTTATATCCGTATCATCTAAGATAATTGCACTCACCGACTATAAGGTTTGCATAATATTTTCATGTTCTGAACAGTTTTTCTATACATTTTGGAACAACCAACCTTCAATAAACTGAATCATCCAACCCAAACTATGAACTATGAAGAACAAGCTCATCCCACCCAAACTATGAACTATGAAGAACAAGCTTAGGTGATGAGGATACGAGGGTAGGCAATAAATTGGCAACTAATCAAGTTTGCATAACAGAGTGATTTGATAAGCATGCCCAATTTTGCAAAAACAGGCTTCTGACTAAAAAAATCAACAAGAACATCTCGTAGATAAATAATCACATTAATTTTCTGAAGCATAAATATTTAATTATTAAGCCCCCAAGAATTTGACCAGAAAGCACAAAAAAGGAACTATGCTCAGTGAGAATACTCACGTGAAAAGAATCACGGGGAAAAATCGAGACAAATATCATATAGAACCAACATCATCTTGTTTGTTCTGAATTATAGTGGAATAAAAAGGTAAAGTTGGGAAATACTCGGATCACTAGCTACACTTTACAGTAAACATGTTTTCGATTCAATGGCATTGGGAGAGCATCATGATATGCAAGTCAAATGATTGAAAGTGTAATGAGTTCCATATTCAAAGCCAAGGATCTGAGCTAATGTCCATTAAATTCAGTTGGCACACCATTCATTTGTTTAAAGTAACAGTCTGAGGTGAAGACAAAAAATTAAACATAGTAAGACAAAGACTCACCTCAATTATACCTCTCTCTGGACCTGTTGGTAGAACACCATAAGGATATACATAAAGGTTAACCCCAACTGCTTGAAATATGTCTCTAAGAAGTGATATGACTTGAAGGGCTAGAACATCTTGTCGGCAATCATCGCCAACCTTAAAAGACATGTGGTCAATCAACCATCATTGATACAGATAAAAAAGAACCCTAATTTCAGACGTCATGGTTATAAACTAAGAGGTGCATTTTATTTTCTTTAAACCCGCATTTGATCCATCAATAATGAATAAATAACCTTTCTGAATGTATACCTTGAAAATGCATCCTTCAGGATATATGTTATTCGGGTCTCCATCACGATCGATCACATCAAATGCCACCAGGATTGGTACTTTTGCTGCGGATTGCAAAGGAATCCCACTGTCCACACGTATACCTCTGACAAGCTTATTCGTGGCGGTAGGTAAATAAAGATCATCACCCTCCATTTCAATCTTCTCCAGCTCCCTGTTGTACCAAGTCAATAAAAGAACGGCCAGATAAAAACATAAACAAAGTGCTGCGAAATGTTACACAAAAACAGATATACCTTCGGATGCCAGCTCGCCTTTCATCCTTAGGGAGTGGGAGGAGCACACCAGAAATGGAAGTAACTTTGTCAAAGAAGTCAAATTCCCTCCTAAACATGTCACGCGCCTTGGGACTGAAGCCATCAATAATACGCTGTCGAACAATTGGCAGCAGTTCTTGAAACGAATTATTCTGAAATTAAGAAACACTTGCACAGTCATTACCCAAACGTTTAAGGCTGCATCAAGTTATTTATCAGTCCAAAAACCTACAAGCAGATGCACAAAGAAACATATCCACTCGAGTACATACTTGTAGTGCATCAAGTTATTTACAAGAATTCACCTCAAAATCTAATTATAGTATTATAACCCAGGCGAGCGTCCATAAAACATTGCAGATTTCAAAATCAGAAGGTGATACAGACATTAAGAATTTAAATGAATAAGGAAAAAAGTTATATTCCATTAAATGGGCTTGAAAATATCATTTTCATCACATACACCACAAGCACAAAAATAGGAGACCAACTTAGAGAGGCATTTAATGCATGAGAGGACACAACCTCTACAATATACAGTTAGAAGAAGTGTATTTTCTGTTAGCAGCTTCTTCGGTATTAAGTTTCAATGAACTGCAGAAACCTGCCAAACATACCTTTCCAAGGGCAGGATCTTTTCCGGATTCTGGTGCACACGTCTCACCCTGTACACGTGAATACACAACTTAAGAGAGCTAAGACAAGAAATTTTGAGATGTAAGAAGACATATCAATGTCACAACCATCTGATTCAACCAAATATGCTTATGTCTGTCACCTGAATATGCCATATCAGAATATGAGCAAATATGTCACTTCTCTGAGCTGCTCTAAGCAAGTACCCTTCTACCAATTTCTGCGAATTCATTGCAGCATAAATCAATATTACATTGTACAAGCAATTGGCACACAATAGAAAGACCAATATAACATATTGATGAACAAAACAAACAAGTGTACAAGGACTGTTGCATTGATGCCCAGTAATGCTGGAAACATAGAGCCGAAGGTAAATCATGTAATTTAGCAGCTCAGCATAGTTGTCAGTGGTCATTGCATACCTTATCAAAAGGGTAAGTATACTTTCAGTTTGTTTGACAATGAGTTGCCAAACAAACAACCAGAAGTCCTGCCCCCAAATTTACATAAATTATAGAGATAACTGAAGTTGGAAAGTAGTTATGGAGATAACACCTAGCTGATAGCTCCCATGCAAAATCTACAAGTAACCTACCTCATCATCATATCTCAAAGCCTGCACCAGCTGTGGCATGAAGAACGTCACTCTCTCAGGAGGATAGGACTCCAAAACCCGAAGAACATAAGCCATGACACGATGATGACCTTTATATGCTGGTGTAAGGAACTCAAGAGCTTTTGTAATAGAGCAAGCAGCCCAGTGTGGCAATTGTTGCAAAAGCACAGAATCTTCATCAACAGCCTTTGGGGTGACAAAATACGGCAATGCTTCAGGAATGCAGCGGACATCCAATATATGTGACTGCAACATACACAGCAGGAAAATCAAGACAAGACTAGTAATGATGCTTTGAAATACGAAAAAGGATCACATGGTATGACAAAAGAAAATCTGTAAAATAATTTTTCAGCTTTCGCCTATTTTAAGCTCGTGTTAGTATGGGTAACAGACCTGAACCAGATGAGTAACTTCAGCCTTTAAGAAGCTGTTGGCTGGGAACCTTGAGGCCAAGCATAAGGCAATCCGAGGATCCACAGAGAAGGCAGTCCTAGCATATTCAATCCACTTTTCTGAACTGATCTTAAGACGAGAAGTACTATCCCTGAAATAGTGGAGTATAAGTTAAGGACCTACAACACTAATCACAATGCAAAGAGCAAGAACTTGAAGCAAACTAACAGAAGTAATAAAATAACTTTCAAAGTAGGCAGAATGAGTAATGAAATAATCGGAAATGTTTACTTAGAATTCGCGGGTTGTGCCCAAACTTCAAGCCTGTCTGCCTCATGCTGGCATAACATCAAAAGCAGCTGCTTACGTTTTTCTATTCCAACAGCATAGTTCTCCATCTGGCCCCAGACAGGATGATACTGGGTATTCTGCATCACTTAAGTTCATTAGATCACTTCAATTTTCTGGCAACCTCTCCATTCTAATCAAGCATTCACTTCAGGGCAAAAAAACACTAAACTACTTTATTACACCCGATTCTCCAGCTTCCCCGCATGTAGAGGATAATTCTTATAATAGTCAATATAGAGAAGAAAGGAATAATGATAGATTAACAGATTTTTCACAAAAACAGCTTCCATGTTTCACTGATAAATGGTGGTCAACAAAAGTTTTGGGAAATAGAGTCTCCTATCAAGATGCAAGAAACAAGTCTCAATGTTTTGAAAGTAGATTGTAGCTGTCTTACCATATCAACAGGGGAAACCCCATTCTCTTGGTCACGACCTTTTGGATCAAGTTGAACAGTCTCAACTAGCTCATTTGAGATATAGTGAACCAATAATGAGACAGACTGAGCCTCACTTTGAGCAAAATTGTTATTGTTCATGTCATACCATTCAGGCTCAAAAGCAAACCAGCCCAGACAGGCCCTGAAACATTCACCAAGACAACTTTTCACTTCAATGTTAAAGCATTATATAACAAAAATCATAACACTAGGCATTTCTTCATTTGTTTGGTGCAATTTCTCTACTTTATAGACAAAAATTATAGTAACTACATTTGAATACTCACGCTAAGCCTTACAAATCTCCGCATTAGCATAGGAACTATACACTCACAGAAATCAGTCAAACTTATGAAATAAGCCTACGGATTTAAGTGTGCGCACACAGAGAAAGAGTAACAGAGAGAAAAATAGTAGTGCAAATTAATCTGCCAAGTGAAAACCAAAACTAAAGCTACAAATTACAGGAGTTAGTGTTGTATTAGAGTCACAAGACAGCCAATCATATTAACATATAATATTAATAACCGATGTGTAGTTGGCAAAAGTAAAAAGAAATTTTTTTAACAGAGAGGTCAATAAACAAATTCTTCCTCTCTCCTTTTTTTTTTGGGTGAGAATGAGGAAAATTAAGAAGGATTTGGATTTGAAGACTTATCTAGAACCACTTATCATTTTACGAAAACTATTGACATCATTCTGAAAGCATACGAAAGCAAAATGATATAAACCAAACAGCAGTAGCAGTAGTATATTTCACACAAAGGCTACCCATTTTCAGAAAGCAACTAATAAAACTGTTCTGTTGTCAGTAGAAACACACTTGATTCTTCTAACAATCGACTGCCAAAACTCCAGTTTAATTGAGTTTGCCAATCATTAAAAAATTTTGAAATATGAGGAAAATCAGAAGACTGAATTTCAACTACAGTTACTTGCACTCACCTATAAATGCGATCTTCCAAGAGCTGAAGTCCTGTTTTGAAATTCCGCAAATTGCCTTGGGAATAACACAAGCAGAACTTTAACCCAAGAAGCATAAATGTGAAAAAGGTACCAGTGGCAGCAGGATGGCGAGAAAAGTTCCAAGGTAATTTTGTAGTCCCTTGTAACAGCCGGCCAAGGAGTAAAAGTTGCTCAACACTATTGTGACGAATCACCTGTACAACCACAATATTCAGAAAAGAAAAATGCATATAGAAGTACATACATGAAGGAGATGCTAATTACTTTCATTGAGAAATGTGGGAAAAAAGGATGCCTAGCTCTTTTGAAAATTTATAGATTTAACAATTTTCTTACCTCAAAGCGATCAATCAAAAACCCAAGCCACAGCCTGTGTGCCATTATTTGCTCAACAGGATCAGTTTCAGGCTGTGGTTCTGGCTCCCCAGGTGCAAGGTGTGGCCTCAGTTTGGCGGCAGGTCCAGAGTACTTGACCTCTGAAGCAAAGAGGCCTCGTTTGGTATCAATTGTCCACAACCATGCATCAACAAGCTCAGCAAGAACTAAAGACCCCAGTTGGGGTGCCGCAGAAACCAACCAAGTCCATATGAAAATACCAGTCTCCATTGCGTCTTGTGTAGAAATATACGCTGGACACCAGCACAGAAGGCGCAGAAGTTGAGCAAAGCCCTCTACATTTGATTTTGAGCCAGAAGCCTAGTACATAAAATATAAGAAACCATGAGAAGGAATTAAGTTCAGAAATTCAACAAATTAAAGCCATGAAAATAAACCAATATGAGGAGCATTCACCAGATTTGAGAGTAGTAGTGCAGTGGCTTGGGAGCAAATATCACGGAATTGTGACTTGTTTACTTCGCCACCTTTCTCTGCAATGCTAACAAATTGTTGCAGAAGGTGCACAAACTTGTTAAGTAACATCTCATTAAATGTGTCATCCTCAGTCTCTGGCGGCTGAGAAAAAGCTCCAGATATCAACCTTTGTAGACCACCACCAAAACCTGTTGGTGCATTACCTGCTTGAAACCCACCAATGCTGTTATACAATCTCCGCATGCCAGCAATTTCTCCTGCATGGTTGCACTTAACAGTTGCACTGACAATTCCTGTACTGAGTACCTCCAAATTAAAAGCTTCAGTCAATTTCAAGTTTGCTCCTGATGCAGCTGCTGCTGCAGCCATGACTGCAGGAATATTAGCTGTGCGTATGCCTGTCCAATCATTTTTTCCAGTACCAATCCGTATCTCAGATAAAAGAGAAACCACATCAGTTGTATTCTGTGATCTCTGCCATGTGTTTGCCTTACAAATTTTGTCCTGTAACATTCAGGAAATTGTTGAGAAAAAATGACAATATAATGAAGTAGACTACCAAGTTTTAGTATCTCAATAAGATGTTACAGAATTTGATGAAAGCCAGAACCAAATCACAGTCGAGAACACAAAAAGACATTTAATTGACCAGATTGCTTCCCAACCATAAAGCATTCGTCATATAATGAATAAAAAATAAGATCAAAGAATTGTTTTCATGTAAGGACCCACTTTGTTTCAAAGAATTGATTCCACTTTACAGCTTTTGCCCTTCTGAACAACATAAGACCTGGACAAGGCTATACACCCTAGTTACCAAACACATGATAGATTATATGTGCCATGTATGCAGATATTGGGTAACTACAACACGCATAACTTGAGCATGGTTTGCATACAACTGCAAATTTTAAATAAAGGATGAAAAGTAGATGGTGAAATCAACCTGAAATAGACCCTGGATGGTGCATGGTGCAAATGATAGTGAAGTGCTGATCCATTCTCTAACAATTTTTTGGTACAAAGAACGAACTGTTGATACCAAAGCAGGATCATTAACTGCAGTAGAAGGTGAATCATTATCAACTGAAAATAGCAGGGATTCCAGGCAAGACGAGTTCCACAGTATCTGCAAACATAATTCTTCATTTGTTTCAATTGCCAAGTTATGCATAAAGAACAAGACTGAGAAATATACATTCCTTTAACGAAATAAATGCACCTGAGGAAACTTATCTCTAAGCTGAGTCAACAAGTTCACGGAAATATTCCGAATGTGTTCCTCCCGCTGCGACATGCTTTTTATAAGAAAACAGGCATGGGCAAAAAGGGTTAATTCTCTGTTCTCAGCTTCATTGCCTGTTTCGGTAATGCGATCTTCCTAAACCCAAGTAAAAGCGTTGCATAAACTTCAGATATCAAAACTATTCAAAAGCCTATACTATAATAAAATCTAATAGAAAGTTAAACTACATTTCCTAAATGATAACTAGTAATCCATAAAATGTAAGATCAAATCGAACATTAAAAATTAGACAGTTCAATAACATACTTTTATTGGTATCATTAATTATCCTTAATCTTTGGATAATAGATTCAACTTATTTCATTGTTTGCCGTGCAATAACATAACCATAATTTGAAGATGATTATGAACAAACAGAAACAACCCTATGTCCAATTCAAACTATAGACTAGGAGTAATTATCCTCACATACAATTGAAAATTAAAGAAAAAGAAATTTGGATGTAACTTTTCAACACTTCATGCAGTATCTACAACCTTTGATATATGTTTGTCGTGATAGGAAGACATACAGACAGGAATATTAGTAGGCTATAAATGTCACAAGGAATACCAGCCATAACACTGCAGCCTCAAATGCCCGGTGGACAATTGCCGTCAAACATTGGAAGACTGCTGGCAGTAGATTTGGCGTCTTTAAGTATTCAAAGACACAACTGAAGGAACTTCTAGAAGCAGTCACACTGGCAGAACCATTAAGGATGCCACCATTGCTACTGAAACGTATCATCTCAAGGTAAGCCACAGCAAGAAGATAGGTTGCCTTCACACCTATGAAACAAGATCCAAACAAAAAACAGATCTCATGTGGTTATATGGTGAGATAAACAAAAATTTTGTTACAAAAAATTCAACAAGGAAAAATCCGCAAGAAGATGTCCTTTTAAATCTAAAGTTTCCAGACAACAAAAGATACCAATTTATGTTTTTTCAGGATCATATTCAGAAATTTATGGGACCTGAGATTGTGCTCATTGCTGAAACATCAACTCTCCCTCCTAAAGCTGCCGAAAGAGCAGCTCTTTGGGTTAGAGCTGCTTTCTCATTGCCATTTCCTCGACGACTGCCTGGATTATGAAGAGCATTGAGTTCTAATTCATCTTCAAGCCATTTCACAGAGCTCACAACCTGTAGTAACACAGGTATACACCAATTCAATATGAGAGTGAAATCTATAGAGAGATTTACTGCAATAATCACAGAGCGAACCAAATTTCACAAATGAAGGTTACAAGCATGCTACCTGTGCCTGACTTGACAAGGACAACAAAATCAATAACAAGCCAAACCATAGAAAACATTATTCAAAAGATAACTTAATATACTACTGATATACTCTGGAGCACAAAAACAAACCAGATCCATTTCAATTTTCAAATGGAAAAATGAGAAGTTATTCACTATATTTTCCATGATCTTTGAGGATAGCTGACGTAAATAAACAGCATCCCAGGTTTTGTGCGCTTCATGCCATACACCAATGAAAGTAACATTTAACATATAACAAGTCTTTATCACTGTTATGTAATATCAAATGATCCATTTAAAGATTTAATATTCTAAGAGACATAAATAGTCCCCCAGGTTTAGGGTCACAAGGAGGATTGTAGTTCCTTTTACAAATCCTAAGTTAAGATCGTGGCAAATGTGGTGAAACAGCCCCCTGCTATGCAATCCAATTAGGCCCAACAAATGATAATATGCCAAAAAGAACAGAGATAAGTTGAGGAAAGACTAATAGCCTCAGTATCAACCAATAATAGATCCCAACTGATTCAACTGCAGGCATCACGATCTACTTAGCAAGCAAAATTTCTTGTTTTAGTATGGGAACAAAATATCTGCACCAAAAAAATGGCTAAATATCAAATAACCCCTAAAATCTCATGATTTCAACGATTAGGTCCTTCATTAGAAGTCTCCAATGATACCACTTTAGAGGTACTCAATTGGTTGATCCCTTCCCAATACTAAGAAAAGAAACATTTGGCATGAAATGGGATGTTTACTCTAGAAAAACAGGTCTATGAGAGGATAAGATCCTATTTGAAATAGCAGTCTTTTCTAGCAACTTCTGAATTTAAAAAATATACCAGAAAAATCAGATGCTGAAAAGAAAGAAAGAAGAATAAAAGAAGATTGAAAGAGAGGAAGCAGCTATGGAAGGTAATGATTTGATAAAATCACAAGAGAATATCATGTGAAAACCATTTTGAATATCAACTTACAAGGGGAGGAGTCCCTTGAGCAATACGCTGAACTGCAGAACCCCACTGTGAATTCCACATGTATGGTCCACTCACGGCCTGAAGAGCAATGGCACTTCCTGCACTGTTTAGCATTGTTGAGACTGACTTTGTTGGCAGTTGACCTTTTTGTATAGGAGGTGCTAACCCAAAAAGTGCAACATAAAACCACAAATTGCGGAATAACTTTAAAAGAGATGGTTCAACGTATATGGTGGGATCAAAGTCAGAACATATTTCAGCAACAGCAGGGAGTAGGGGGCCCATGAAATCAGCTCCACTCCTGGAATGATTGACGTACATAGAAAATGTCAAATTAGAAATGATGCTAACAATCTGATCATTTGATTAAGCAACAAATTAAGAGACTTCACATAATCGAATATGACACGACCTTCCACTTTGGGATTCAGCTGCCAAGCCTACATCTGAGCACAAAGATAGCAAACGATGACGATAGTCTGAACGCAGTTTAATATTTTTTAGGCCACTAGCTATCAGATGAAAACCTGCAGGAAGTGTCTAGAATGTAATTTGAAAAGGTTAGGTTTCTCATAACCCAAAGTGTCAAGCAATATAAAAGCATGATGTACAACTCATGCTTGAGAGTACTTCACACCTCAACGCGTTCAGTAGTGGCTTCTGGTGCCATTGTTTTGCTTTCAGCAGAACCCACACTTGATAGTTTACTCATATAACTCCTTGTCATCAAAACAACTGTCTCGCGATATGCCTTCTCAAACCCCAAACTTGCAATACGAGATACAGCATCAAGAAGCTGCATCAAGTTAGAAAAGAGTCGGATAACAAGCAACTTATGGGTGATTAGAATTCAAAATGGCATATATTTAACAGTAAAGCCAACCCCGTCAAAATTTATTCAGAATTACATGCTTGGAAGAAAATTTTTGCATACCTTCAGTCGCAACAAACCCGGAATTGAAGCATCACCCTCTTCTAAGATTTCAAGAAACAGTGGCAATATCATGTCCACCACTTCAAGCTTGCTAACAGCAACAGTTAAATCAGCTAACAAGCGTATAACATTCAGCTGCAGGGTAGGAACTGCCTCCTTCTCCTTGTCAACCTGAAACTAGCCTAACTTATCAAGACAGACAGGAACTTAAAACAAAAAAATCCAAATAGTATTTGTCATTTGCTTCCCCTTGGTCCAGAATAAATTAAGACTTCCAAATTCCCCGTCTTTCACGGAATCCTGACATTTAATGCTTACTTCAAGTTATCTTAGATTCTTTACGTTTGAAGCATTCCATACTTCCATTTAGTTTTAAAATAGGTGAGAACCAGTTTAGTAATTTATGTACATAATATATGTAGCCTAATGGCAAAAAGAAGTATGACTTCACCTAACAGATGCAAAATGAACCACACACAAGACCAAAGATAGACCTCATATTACCACTTGCACATTTGTACATGTCTCCCAAATATAAAAAGAAGCATAAAATTCTTAAACAAGCAGTGGAACTATGAAAAGAAGTTTTAAGCAACCAAGAAGTACTTAATAAAAGTGCATAAATTAAAAAATAATCTATTTATTTTGCCAGGCCCGACCAATTTTTAAGATGAACATGCAGATACAATCACACGGTTAAACAGCCACTAAAATAAACCAACCTGGTCATCATAATCATTTCGTTCACGTATGCTTGCAGCTAATCCCATGATAAAAGTGTCAATCGGAGCCCGATCCTTGGACCAACCAGACTCAATTATCTGACAACTTGTTTTCACAACACTCTCAAACATTGCTCCCTGGCTGCCTCCCCATGTATCAGCCTGTAGATCAGAGGATACAAAAATAAAGACAACTTTTCATAAAGAAGTTGGAAATAGAACTCAATTTAGTCATGGCATGCACCTGTGCACAAGCAGTCAGCACAAGAGGCTTGAGGCGGATAAGCAGAACACGCAAGGGTTGACCCCCTCTAGTGACTGATATTTGAGCAATCCCTGAAAGTAGTGAATTGAAAAGCTCTTCGCAAGCTCTCAGCTTCCGCCACACAGAGAGTAAGCATGCTTCCGCAGCATCTATAGTTAATGCAAGAGTCTCAAGTACCAACCTCTTGGTGGTTTTCCCATCAGCATCAAGATATTGAAGACCCTTAATTTTCATCCTGGCTGCAGCTTGATAAACAGACAACTTTGCATTAACTCTTGCTTTTAAAGCCTGACCCTGTTCACTCCAATCCCGCTTCCTTATCTGCTCACATAACCAACTATCTTATCAAATTTCATAATCAGTAACTTCAGTAAACATAAAGCTTTTTTCTACTATATTCAAATGCAGAAAGACTTGTAAACCACACAGAACCATACAAATGCATGCACAATTTCACAAGAAGAGAAAATATTATATCTGACATATTTACACAAATGTGAAATACCTAAACAGGCATATGTTTATAAGGTGTGTACTTTTCTATATCGTAATTAGCTGCAAAATGTATTACACTTGATCCAACAGATTTCCTTTTTCTTCAGGTAATTCAAGCCAATCCAAAACCCAAACATAAATAAAGAAGTTCTCATTTACCTTTAGAAATGCAGACATAGAATGAAACTGCTTCTTGACTATGAATCTTACTTGCTCCAAAAGATTGTTATCGATCCTCTCATGTTCCAAAATCCGCGCAATTAATTTAAATGCAATTTCCTGCTTCTCCAATCCCTCTACAGTCTCCTCCTCAAAGGAAGCTACTTGCTGTCTGAACAAACCCCCGCCACTAACTCCATCATTCAGCCCAAAAGTTATTCCCGCCGAATCGAAACCACTCTTCCACGTCGTTCCAATACCGTTCACCACCACTGTCGTCGACGACGGTAAGCTCGAGCTTGACGAACCTGAGGCGTGGCTCAAATCATGCGCAGGACTGGAAATGTCTTTGTTTGGATTGAATTTGTTATTATTTACATTGTTCATCGGCGAGCTCTGAGACGATGTCGTGCCTGAGTTAACGGTGATTGGTTCAGAACCTGACCCCGTTACCATTGAGGGAGATATGAATTGTTCGAGAAGGCATGTCACTACTCTGTCCGCATCCGACGACACAATAGACGGGAAATTCTGAGTTAACGCCAGCAGAAAAGCTCTCGAAATCTCCGAATTATCATTCGCATAATGATTGATCGTCGTCAACACGACATCACCGGAGAATTCCGCAACCTCATCAGCGAACTCCGGCGACGTCTCGGCCGATTCCCGAACGTACCCGAGAAAATCAACAAAAAACGACGCGATCGACACAGCGTTGTACGATTGCGGCCAAAAAGACTGTTCAAAAGACAACGGAACTGAGCGAAGAAACTCGACAACCAGACTCTTGGGCCTGGGTTCGACGCAGTCGGGGCACTTAGAGACAAATCTAGCCACAGCGAGAACGCCATTGAGCTGAGATCGCGAAACCCTAGGCGATCCGCCGAGCAACATCTCCGGTTGCGGACACCGGTTGCACATCCACGCAAGCTTCTCCGCAAATTGCTCCGGATTCCTTGCCACGAGGTCGCAGAGCTCGATCAACGCATCCATTGTCGAATCTAGAGAGCGCGTGTAATCTGTACGTAAATGTGTAAGTAGACGAACGTGACGGTTAGGGTTTCCAGAGAGTGATTGGTCTCATTTCGTTGTGCCGTTGGTTGCCTCTCCTGAGGCCTGACGCCATCTCTGTTCTTTGTATTTTTCTTTTAAATTTTGTTTCTGTTTGGGTGTTTTGAAGTCAACAACTCTCGCGGCTCTCTTCTTGGATCGTCCTTCCTAACCTTTTTAAGTTATTACTTTCTCTGTCGCCTGTTCTCCGTCAAGTTTGGTTCAGAAGCTAAATTTGTTCAAAATTATAATAAAATTAATAAACGCGTTGTGTTTAATTAACTTTTTGTATTAATTTAGGCCCACCAAAAGGGAAACATCAAATGCTAAATTACACTTAAATAGTATAAATGAATGGTTCCAATTGAAAAGTTCGTTACGCAATTTTTAAAATGTAATTACAGTACTAGTGTCTTAATTACAGTAAGTCCTCTTAATTTATCTAATTTTATGCAATTATAATTTTTGTACTAACAATTATAGGCTTACTTCGAGCTCATATTTGAACCATTTTACCAAAATCTAGCCTCACTAATCAAATGACCTAAAGTTTCAGTATACTTTGAATAAAAATGACATCGAATCATATTAATTAGAGTCAAATCAAACTTATTTTTTTAAATTTGAATTTGACCAAAATGTAAATTTAATTTAAAAATTAATCAAATTATTATATAACGATATCAATTCCCTTCTTGATCTTTTTTTTTTTACCCACGAGATGTTCTAAGAAAGTCTCAATTATAGAAAGATATTTTTAAACCATCAATTTTCATATTAATCCCCGTTCGAGCTGAGTAGGTTCTTTGCGGGAGGCAAAGCTTTGACCTCAAGTTTTAAACGGCTGCATATATGAGAGCAATTCAAACTCACAATCTCATTTAAGCCAAAAAAGCCCCTTACCAACCTACTCACACTTAAGATTTTTATATATGATAATGGGTAGGATCGGAACGAATCCAATATCAATCTAACTTGACCAAGCCCTACGAAAATATAATTTGAACTTGGTCCAAAGCTTCAGCAACCTAGTGTAGTCCAATTCAAGTTTGAACAGATTACTTAAGACAATCTCATTTTAAATAAAATTTTTGTGAAATAAAATTTCATATTATTATTTTGAATAAATTTTGTTATTATCAACAATTAGTTGAAAACCCGTTGAAACGTAAAGTTTAAGAACATTGATAATATTCATCTTTATTCTTACTTAATAAAAATGCTATTTTTGATAAACTTACAAATTTGAATAAACTTACTTGAAATAATATTATTTTAATTGAATGATTAAATTGTTTAAATTTTTATGTGAATCGACTCGAAGCTAACTCAAAATCAATCAAATTAAAATTAACTCATTAATTTCAAATCAAATATGATCTAGTCCAAATCTTACCATCATTTTTAAGGATGACAATAATCGGGCTAGGTTCGAGATTGGGGCCGATTAGCATAAAGAACAGGAATAACCTGTTAATTAAGGACCTGTTTGGCTGAGCCGATACTATTACCTCTAATTATTTCTACTGCTTTTAACATTTTATTTAAATGAACTTTTTTTAGAAGGGCCTTGTTGGTTCTTTGTACTTATTTCGCCTCTAAAGCGACCCATTTGCATCTAACATTGGCCTTTACGGCTACGTTGGCCTTTACGGCTAATAGATTATGTCACCGTATTATATATACTCTTTATTCTTCGTTAATTTAATTTAAGTCGACTGCTAGCCCGCAATTAGTCAATGCCACTGCTCGTGCAACGCGATGCACGAGGAGGAAAGGAATCGATGAGTTATCCTTTTCATCATTGCGTCACTTCACGTTCTCGAATCAAATCATGGCCTTGTAGCTTCTTTTCTTGTCCGCATTAGGAACTTATTCTATACGTCTTTCTTTGGCTCCATTTGTTATTTTTTCACTTTTAAATCACTTTTTTCTTTTTTCTATCATTGGGCTTTTTAAGTTTAATAAAATTTATTATTTAATATTTTATTAATTTAATCTTTTAAATTTTAAATCTCCATATTGGTTAAATTTCATGTCTAATTTTTAAAATATTAATATTTTATGTCATTAAGTTACATTTAATTGAGAACCTTTTTAAAGAGATAATTAATATATAATCAACCTTTTAGGTCACATTATCATAAATAACTTTTTTTACTTAATTAAATTAAATTGTTAAAGTTTAAAAATATGTGATTGAAAATTTTAAAATTTTAATACTAAATTAATAAATCTTTAAAAATAATTTCCATTTTCACTCATAAATAAACCTTTACTTATTTAATTTTTTAAGATTTATGAATCAAATAATATTTCTGTTCCAATATTGCAAGTCGAATCCTAGCTATAAAAATATTACTATTACTATGAAATTAATAATTCATAAATAATGTAATTAATAAATAGTTAATCGAAAAGGTTGGGTTGATAATGTGCTCTTTTATTCATTTCTTCATGCATCAAAAGGACACGACTCTATTGTCCTTCTACATCAGCACTATGATACTAAGAGAAATCAAACAACAAATCAAAAACAAATCCTAAATGAGAAATTTAATCAAAATGTTAAACCCTAGAAACATCAAGGGCTGTTCTCAGGAATCCAAACACTCATGCGACCACACACACTACAAGAAATCACTCCATTGAAAAACCAAAAAGAACCAAAAACCTGGTGATGATTCATCGATCAAAAGGGCCACTGGGATCAAGCTGCTTGCACAACCCCAGATACGTAAGATAGAGAACACGATCTTTGGCCCCAGTTCTATGATTCTTCGTATGCTTACAGAAGTATTTGAGCTGTTCAAGCGTTAAGAAACCAAGCATCTGACCCAGAAGCAAAAACAGCCAGTTGATCTCCTTCTTGTTTTCAGCCATCACAGGCCTGACCCCGTTTTCGAAATTGCAATACTTGCACTTGGGAAACACAGGATTGAGCCAAAAGGCTGGTGCTCGATCGTGCATCAAGCTCTTGTATCGGGCAATGAAATTCCCTATTTCAGCAAACTTCTCTTCCAAGTTAAACCCTAGCTTGTACTTTCTCTCGCACTTCTTGCATTGGACCAAACCCGAAATAGTGTCAATTTGCTTCGACCTCAAGTACTCTAAGCTGTGTACCCTCGCTCGTCTGTCTGTTGCCCAAGGGTATAGCACGGGGACTGTCTCGCTTCTCCCTTCTCGCGGAATTCTAGCAGGTCTTCCTCGTGCACGCGGTGCGCGTTGCAAGGGTCCAGCCGGTTGATGTTGGTGGTGATTAACAGTAATATTACTGGAACTATCATTACCATCATAACCAAAACTTGGCTGAGAAACATGAACTTGGAGGTTAAAAGGAAATGAAGTATTCATCATCATTTGGGGTGGTGGTGGTGGTGGTGGAATTAAGATTCCATGATCATGGGTTTGTGTCATCAACCTTTGGGATGGTGGTGGAATCAGCATTTGGGTTGGCAGTGGATTTAGTGGCGAAATTGTGATGTCATGATAATGGGGACGTGTGATTTCTTGTGGAGACAAATGGGTCGAAGATGAAAACGAATCTAGAGATGGTTTATTGGTAGTACTGTTACTGTAAGAACAAGAAGTTAAAGACAGCGCAAGAGTATCATTTTCACCATCATCAGCTTCTTCTTCGATGTTGTTTTCGTATCTTCTCTTCCCAAGTTGGACCTCTGATACGTCGCCGTCGGGGTTGTTCATCGCGTCCCTTTGGTCGTCGCTGCTCATGTCTTCTCTCTTCTCCATCGCCAGGAAAGCACAAGATTCAGAGGTATTTCAAAAATGGTGGCGATCACAGTTAAATTTTGGGAGATTCTGTTTGTTTGCTCGTTTCAAAAATTGAAAAAATGAGTATTCGGATAGCCACACGATATGATCTCTGGCTATCACACAATGTTGACCGTCGTTTGACCTTCTAGAAACATGATTTTAACCAATTTGTTTCTCGTAAAAGGCATGATATTAGATTAATATTACTCTTGGATCAATTTAGGATCATGTACATAATCTTCAGACTTATCCTTTAAACAAAAATATACTATTTCAAATTTTAGACCCTCCATACTTGTTAATTTGTCTTTATTTTACTATTTCTTGCTTAAACTTTTTTTTTACTCTTAATTTTTTAACAACTTAAGATAATTAGATGAGTAAGTTTTTATTATCAATGTTTGAAAATCGGAATTAACATAAAACCGGTCAAAGGAAAAATTTAAGAGTTAAAGGTTTAACTAATATCAAACTGTTATAAAACTGATATATAATAAATAAGAATAAAAATTATAAAAGTAAATAAAAATGAAATATTTATTAAAATAAAAATAAATTGATTTTTTAATTTTATCAATAAATATTAATATTTTAAATATCATAAAATTTTAAATTTTAAAATTTATATTTTCATCTTATTTTAAAATTTTACTATTTATTTCAAGTATAATCTATTTTATAGTAAACTGATATATTTAAAGAAAAAAGATCTAATTATATAACTAATAATTTAACTAATTACTAGTGATTATTTATCTTTTTATTAACAAATTATTTATTATTATTTATTTCCACAATATTACATAAACCTTTTTTTTTGTTACAAAGAGAAAACAAAAGAAAACTACACAACAAACAACACCCTAATTAACGTAGGGCTCTTCGATACAAGGCGCCATGTTGGTAGTGGTGAATTTGGTTCCGGACAATCACCGGGGTCTCCTGTGTGCAATCCTGGGTTGAAGGCCATTGCGAAAGAGGCCATCCGATTTATGCACTGGTTCCCTTCGTAACACACATACTGAAGGTGCACCTCCCAATCTCATTGCAATAATCCTCGTATACTTGCTACCAACAAAAGATTGCCGGTTAAAACTAACCAGGAAGATCGTCACTTAAAATGGAAATTAGATAAACCTTTATTTTCATTTTACATATCATGCTACTACACTGAGCCCTACCTACAAAAAAGGAACGTGCAAGAGTAAAATGTTTTTACTTTGTAGACTAGTTAAGTATTTTAAGTTTAAAATATATTATTTTTTTAATCTCATCTATTCCTCTCGTTAATAAACGCCTGTTATTATCCTTTCCTTTCTTAATCATTTCTCATCTCTGTACTCTCTCTCTATTTTCAGAATATTACCCTTGGTGGATATTTTGTCTCAAGAGTTTCTCTACTTTTCATTTCTCTTATAATTTGCAGCCTTCATCGCCATGGTCGGAGCTGCCTCATCTACATGCGGTGAAGAGAATCGAAGCTTAGGGCTTGTAAAAATTTGCTGGATGTTGTGTTAGGTACGTAGATATAATGCATGTGAGCTTGGATGAGGAATTTTTGAGTCTGATCCTTGTAGAGAAGGTGTCCCTTATCGACTTTTTCACTTCCTGTCATCTTTGTGTGTCGTGTTTGTGTTGTTTCAGCTTAGGGTGTTCGTTGACAAAGGCATCCAATTCTTCAGGTTTAAGAGGAAACCGACTGGCTTACTATTCAACCAGCCAGTTTTCATTCATAACGGTTAAGAGCAAAAACTAAATCAGAAATTAGTCCGATTCATACTAAATTCCATCGAATCGATTGATCGGTTTGGTTTTTACATCATTGTTTATTATCTTCCCATTATATGCATTTTGTCTTCCTTAATTTGATTAACTAATGAACTATTATATGTAATGATTAAAAAGTTCTGGGCTTTTTATCTTCCTTAATTTGATTAATTAATTTTGAACTATTGTTACGAGAATTGTTCATTACAAACTCACACACGCGAATATTCAGACAACTGAATTCATTATAAGAAGATAGGGAGAGAGAAGAATCACATAAATAGGTTCATAAAGAGAGAGACAACATGATTAATTAAATCAAGCATGTCGTACATTGTTGGAACATTGTAATATATATATTATTTGAGAATCATTCCCTACGCTCGAGAACATGTTATGATTCTGTAGTCTTATTCTTAAACGCTGCGTTCTAATGCCTTGCGATTCTAGTGCTTCACCATTCCATGCTTATGTTCCTTCATCTTCGATAATTGCTGTAACAATTCCCTTCCTCGTAACATTTTTATCAATCAAATTGATTTATGGGAATCGTTTCTGAAGGTTGAAGACATACTCCCAGGTAGCATTAGCGTGTTCCCCATCAGACCACTGGATTAACCATTGTGTGACCACCCGATTGTTCCTCTTAATGATTCGTCTGTCCAGGATAGCTACTGGGACTCGTTCAAATGGAGTTAAAAATCCCTCATGTGCTTTCTTGAGTTGTGAGACATGGAAGACTAGATGTATTGTCACATGGGTCGGAAGTTCAAGCTTATACGCTACCTTCTCTTCGTTGGATCACCATATATGGACCGTAATATAATGGAGATAATTTATGGTTACTACGTCGTTGTAGTGAAAACTGTTTATACTATTGTAATTTGAGCAAAACCATATCTCCTACCTTGAACCCCCTATATGTGAGTTTCACGTCTGCCTGCTATTTCATGCGATTATGAGCTCTTTGTAAATGGAACCTGGTGACATTAAGCATTGCCTCCCGATTATGTAAAGCTTTATCAACCTCCATAACCGTCGAATCACCTGCAATATACAAAGTGTACACTGGAGTTGGATAACCATACAACATTTCGAACGGTGTAGTATTGATGGCGGTCCAGTACATCGTAGTATACCACCACTCTGCTAATGCCAGCCACTCTTCCTATTTTTTAGGTCTTTCACCACATAAACAATGTAAATAAGTTTCCAAAATTTTGTTTACCGACTCTGTCTGCCCATCTGTCTGTGGATGGTAAGTCGTCAAGTACTTCAATTTAACCTCTTATAACTGCAAAGGCTCCTGCCAAAACTTGCTCAAGAACTCCAAATCTTTATCACTGATATAGACTCCGACATTCCATGTAATTTGAATGCATTATTAAGAAATAGCTCAGCTACGTTGCAGGCGGAATAAGGATGTTTAACAGCAATAAAGTGGGCATATTTTGTAAACCTATCAACTATCACCAAGATCACAGACTTACCCTTTAAGTTAGGTAAACCTTTCATAAAATCCATACTCACCTCTTTCCAGCTTCCCTCTGGTATTCGGATAGGTTGCAATAAACCCAGGTATGACGAATTGTCATATTTATTTCTTTGGCAATTCATGCAATTCTGAATGTAGATTCTCACATCACGATCTATTCCTTTCCAAAACAACATTTTTTGTAGTTTCTTTATAGTCGTGAATGCCCCAGCATGGCCCCCCATGGTGTTATCGTGACTAATTCTTATAATTTGTTGACGGAGGTTTGGATTGGCCCCAAATGCTAGTCGTCCTTCCACCTTAGCAACCCTTCCTTCCATTCGTATATGCTATAGTTTGCATTGCCAACTTTTAGCTTTTTGATCAATTCCTGAATGACTACATCTTCTTGCCAGTGCTTTTTAATATTCTCTAGGAGTTCACTCTGGATCTGCGACACGGACATCATCAGCATTTCAACGCTTGTAATCCTAGAGAAAGAATCTGTCGCTACGTTCTTCTTCCCACTTCTGTGTTGTACTTCAAAATTATACCCCAGTAGCTTCGATAGCCATTTATGCTGAAACGACGTCAATAGCCTTTGTTCCAGCAGATACTTTAAGCTCCAGTGATCCTTTATGACGATGAACGGTCTAGGGGTCAAGTAGTGATGCCATTATTTAATGGCCTTTATCACTGCCAAGAAATGAACGTGGATAACCCGTGATCTCTCTGTGCCAGCGATTTGTTTAAGTAAGTAATGGGATGACCCTACTGTTATAAGACTGCTCCAATCCCCTATGCACACTCATTGGCTTCGATTATTTTGAAAAATCTGGTAATGCCAAAATCGGGGCAGACGTGATGACCTTCTTCAATGTTTCAAACGCTTTCTGTTCCTCTTGTTGCCAACTCCAATTAGCACATTCTCCTTCGTAAGCAACTCTGTCAGAGGTTTCACCATTGTGCCGTAATACTTAATAAATCTCCTATAATACCCTGTGATGCCCGCAATTCCTTAATACACTGTGATACAGGCCATTCCTCGATTGTTCCACCCTTCCTCAGATCCATGGCTACTCCTTCTTCAGAAATGGTGTACCCCAAATGATCCACTTGTCAGGCTTCGAAAACATACTTACTTCCTCTAAAAAACAATTGATTGTCCAATAATGTATAAAGGGCCACCGAGATGTATTCTACGTGCAATGCTAACGAGGGGTTGTATATCAATATATCATCGAATAAGACAAGAATGAAGCGACGTAGAAAAGGTTTAAACAATTCATTCATTAGACTTTGAAATGTAAAAGGTGCGTTCGTTAGACCAAAGGGCATCACTAGAAATTCGTAATGCCCTTCATGTGTCTTAAAAACCATCTTTCGAATGTCCTCAAGTTACATTCGGATCTGGTGGTAACCTGAGTACAGATCTGACTTCAAAAACTAACTTGCCCCATGTAGCTCATCCAGTAATTCTTCGATTAAGGGTATCAAGAACTTATCCTTCACCGTATTTCAGTTCAGTTTGCAGTAATCTACACACATCCTCCACGAGCTATCTTTCTTCTTGACGAGGAACACTGGTGATGCATAAGGGTTGTAGCTATGGCGTATGAATCCTTTCCTCATTAGTTGTTTAACCTCCGTTTCGATGATATCCTTTTGTTCCGTTGAATAGTGATACGACCTTACTTTAATCGTGTCGACTCCATCCTTCAAGACAATCTTATGGTTTTGTTTGAGATTCAGAGGCAATTGAGAAGGTTCCTGGAATACCTCCGTATAATTAGCTAATACCACATTCACTTCGTTGAAACACACTCACTTGTTCCTCCGTCATTCTCATTTGTTGGAGTTGATACTCGATTGGAGTCGAGAGTTGAATCATGCATAGTTGCCCACTCGATGATCCATACAATGTCTTCTGAAGGCCCTTGCTAGAGACCATCCTAGATTTTCTATTTCCCCCCCACCCCCTTAGAATCACCACCTTTCCTTCCTAATTAAACTTCATTGTTGAGTTTGAAAATTGCACAGGACATCTTCCAATACATCTTCCAATCCCACCAACCACTGAACACCTAGAACGATGTCGTACCCTCCTAGTGATATCACTAGTGCGTCCATACTAAATTATACACCTTGCATAGACCACTCAAACTTTTTGCAACACTACGTACATTGCAATTGTAACCCCTTATTGTGATTGTGATCAGTGCAATGTATTTGAGTTCACATGTCCCCTTATTTGCCACATCAACATCAACAAAATTTTGGGTGGCTTCCATTGTCAATAAGTATGTGAGTCTGTCGCTGTTGGTGCACCCCTATTAAGCACATTTGTTTGAACTCTGTCTCATTGGAGAACCCTGCCATTGCTTGCATGGAAACCATAAGACATTCATCATTTTGACCCCCACCGTCCTCATCCTCCTCCTCTCGATCAATTGATCCCTTTCCTTGATCGTCCTCTTCATACACCAAAAAGAACTATAGTTGTCGCTTCTTACATTTATGGCCGAACACGTACTTCTCGTCACACCAAAAAAAAAGTCCTTCGCTCATTTTTCATAAAAACTCTCCACTGCTGATCATTTTTGGAACTGGGGCCTTGTACGGTAGCACAAATGGCGAAGGTGGTATCGGTAATATGCCTTTTACACCCTGACTATGTTGCATGGGTGGATTGAGTTGCTTTTCCACTAAACATGTTTTGAGTGGTTGGGTCGATTCATCATTGAAATCCCTGTAGCCATCAAGATTGCTGCTTGTTTCCTTGCCAAATGTGTAAGCTGGATGTAGAGATTGTGGTCCGTGTAGCTTCACCGCGACGCCGATCTCTGGCTTAAGGCTCTTCACAAAGAACCCCACTAAATAATCCTCAGACAAAGATAACTTGTTAGAGTGATGATCAAATTGCGCACAGTATTCCAACACTGTCCCCTTCCGCGTCAGTTCTTTAAAATTTCCTACCGGATCATTAAAAATCTCCACATAGAACCTTTGTTTGAGGGCCTTCGTAAACTCTACCCACTCAACTACCTCCACCTTATGCAGATTCCTGATGAATAGCCTGTACCATTCCTGCGCGTGTTCGTCAATGTGAAAAATGGCGAAGTTAACCTTCAATTGTTCGGGTGTTTGAGCTATCTAGAAAAATTGCTCGCAACAGTACAACCATAACTAGATGTTGTTTGCGTCGAGCAAGGGAAACTCAATCCTACCCAGCCTAGTAGGCTCGACATTTTCTTCCTTATCAGGTTGTTTATGAGTGTTTTCCGGTGTCTAATCAGAGATACTAATTCCTTCCCCTTGTTTCTACAACTCCACTGAGATTATTGACCGTAGCTCCCACATTTCCTTCTCTAACTTCTCTGTTCTACTATGTACTTCTGACAGTAACCTCTCACTTCTATCCTGCATTTATAGCAACAGTCGCTTGTTCTGACCTTGTGCTTCCATGATCCCTTTCAAGTTATCTTCCAACCTACAAAGCTCCGCACCTCTCGTTCCTTCCACCATCGTTGGTCCCAGACTCGTCTACTATGATACCAAATGTTACAAGAAATGTTCGTCACAAACTCAACGCGAATATTCAGACAACTAAATTCATTATAGGAAGATAGGGAGAGAGAAGAATCACATAAATAGGTTCATAAAGAGAGAGACAACATGATTCATTAAATTAGACACGTCGCACAATGTTGGAACATTATAATATATATATTGTTTGAGAATCATTCCCTATGCTCGAGAACATGTTATGATTCTATAGTCTTATTCTTAAACGCTGCGTCTAATGCCTTGCAATTACCGTTCCATGCTTACGTTCCTTCGTCTTTGATAATTGTCGTAACAACTATTATATGGAATGATTAAAAAGTTTGACCTGTTCAATCGATTTAATTATTAAAACTTTTGAAATACCTTAATTGATTTAGCTATTAAAACTTTAAATGGTTAAATGTTTTGGTTTAATTTTTAAATTTTTGTTCAATTTATTTTAATAACTTATTATTAAAAATTAATCATTTTATTAATTTTTAGTCAATTTTATAAATTAATAATGTTTTATAAACTAAAATAAACCAATTAATTTTCATTTAACAATATCTTTTTCAATTCAACTTTAAATTCTTTATAAGAAGAATCCTTTTTAATTACATTTCAAATTATTTAATTTTTTCAAATTTTAACCAGTTTTATGATTATTTAATACTTATTAAATCTTTTAAACCTTAAACCTTTTGTTTTATCAGTTTAATTTCTGTTCGACTTTTAAAACATTTATTATATGTCATGACCCGGTACCACATCAGGCCCATGACAACCGCCACATACTCGGGCTAAGGATACTCATAATATCCTTAATCCGACTATACAAGGCTTACGGAAATATCTCTTCTTTCTTTTTTCTTTTGAAAAATTTGGGCAGCATAACGGTTGTATTTTAAAAAAATCCCAAAAACCTGCAAATGGTTTTAAACACACTTCTATTTTCACATCTAGCCATAACATCAGGACTCTCTAGTCCACTCAAAACAATCTCAATCCCAGGCAATCTCAACTCAAGGCAAACACAATAACAGTATCAATGGTTCATACATAGAATCTTTTACAAAATCCAAGGAAATCAAAAGTTAACTCACAAAATTAAAAAAAAAGCGTATTTACATAACACAGTTCATGAGCCACTAGACAATAAAAGTACAAAATGAGAGATTACCCACGTGCGGAAATACCCTGAAAATATCAAAAAGTCGCACAATCTTCACAGAGCTTCAAGCTCACTAAATTAACTTGCATGGTTGGAAAGCAGATGGGGGTGAGTACACTAGGTACTCAATAAGCAGGAAAATCATATATCACAAGTAGAATTGATTCATTCCAAGACAGTGTAGATAACCTATGAAGTGAATATCTATTACATAGAAATAAATAGGCCCAGCCTATAACTCAATGTATGCTGATTAGGAACCATAGGTCCCAATTCCAGTACTCAAAAGCATAAAAACATCATATGTATCAATCAAATTTCGATAGAAAAACCAGTATTAGGATCAGCCAAAACAATCATGTGTGACACCATTAGTCGGCCAAACTAATGTGCACACCCACCGATAGTCAGTGTTGGCTCAACTTTCATCCGTGGTGAGTCCGGACGATAGTCGACAAGAGCGTCATGATCCTAGGTGATGACCTCATCGGTGTCAAGATCCTAGGTGTGGATCACCTGCGAGTCCCGTAGAAAAGTGTCGATACGGCGACTCGACTTTCATGTACCAGCGTCAAGTGTACGAGGGTCGCTTAATCATAATCAGGTGTGCCCAACACATGATTGGCCAATCGTTTTCTCACAATCACAAAACAAATCATGTCCAATTATTAAGTATAAAATCAAATAAGACACCATGCCTTTATTTTTTGGTCCAACCGATGAA
>JANZLF010000221.1:41695914-41707823 GCA_026546835.1 Erythroxylum foetidum
AACAGTTCGTACCCATATGGATCTTTTTCTTGCATAAAATGGTTCTCAAGTCTAGCCCTTTTTTTGTGGTTAAAAATATTAAATAGTTAATTTTCATTCAACAAAACTCTTTCTTTAATCATTTTTTATTTTTATAGATACGGTCAATTTCTTTCGTCAATCTTCTTTCAAGTTTAATTAATTTTTAATGTTTATTATATATTAATTTTAAGACAGTATGATTACCAATTTAAATTTTAAACTTTAAATTTTAAAGTTCATATATATATGTGTGTGAGGGGTAAACCGGTAAAGTATATAAGAATTTCATGTAATTTTTTTAAAATTATTATTTTTAAATTTCTTTAAAATTTTTCTTTTAATTATAAATTTTTTAAAGCTGATCTTCTATTTCAATTAAAAATTACGATGAAATACATTAAAAAACTTTTTTTAGTTTTATATTTTTCAGAAAAACTCTTTTCTTTAGACTTCGTTAAAAAATTACACTAAGAACCACGCGGTTTGAATTTTAAACATTAGATGTGGAATAATCAACTAATTTTATATAATGATTCAACTAATAATTTATTATAATTATTCTAAATTATTAATTTAAGTTAAGTGTAAGAACTTAATTGAGTAGTCATATTAGTGATATTTTATTAATTCATATTCGGTAGCTATATTATATATGTTTTGACATTATTTTTTAACCAAAATTTAAGAAAAAATATTTTTTAAGAACTGAAATTTAGAAATTTTAATAATGAATAAATTTTGTAAAGATTTCTTAAATTGTAAAAGAAAAGTTTATGCCAACGGCTTGAAACTAGAATGGTTGCTAAATAAGTTTTAAGAAGTGGGAAATCATTGCAACAATGCTATTTGCTGTTTATGGAACTTAAACGAGACATTGAGGTCAGTGTTATCTCATTTGACTTATCATTTTCTTTGATAGGATGTCAATATTAAACCGATTAGCTTAATTTTGGCTTAAATTGACTAAACTAACGGCGAATCATGGATTAAAATTATTTGGCTTGATCGAGTTATCAGTCGGTTGGCTCCCGTAACATAAAAAATGATGTTATTTTTAACTTTTTTTAAAAAAATATATAAAGTGCCCGACCCCCTCGTGGCTAATCCGAATACAACTAATTAGCTCATGTTCAGGTAAGGTCCCGGGTCAATTTAATGGGCTTATCATATTTGTCATATTGAAAGAGTTGAATCTAAACATAAGGTCATTGAACTGGCGTACGATTTGTTTAGAGAAACTTCTGCTAGACCATAATCAACTCATTACTTCTTCATTTTCTATAGTCCATATTAAGAAATACATATTCGTGTTCTTTACACAGAATCTCGTGTCTAATTTTATCACACATCTTGTAAGGCTTTAATACATACTGGTATTCTTTCCACAGAATCTCGTGTCTAATTTTATCACACATCTTGTAAGGCTTTAATACATACTGATATTCTTTACACAGAATCTCGTGTCTAATTTTATCACACATCTTATAAGGCTTTATGAGGGGACGTAGTAGATACGATAGTACGGATACTTTTTATCTAAAAATGATTACGAGAATATATACTGAAGAGACTCAACAAAAATAAAAAAAAGGCTCACAAACATAATTTTTTATAAATATATGGGTAATTTCTACAATACTTTTTATTTTGTTTAATAATACATGCTTTACACTAGACGGTGATATAAATAAAGTTGAAGATAAATGAATACGGCCTGTAGAGAATGTTTCTGTAACTTCGTATTGGCTCTCTTCTTAAGTTAGTGTTAAAGGTTTAGTACCTCTCTCTGCATGATCTCCAAACCTGTGACAAGTAGGAGTGACCTGAGTGGTCAAAGCTCCTCACTTAAGGCTTCCCTTTTCAGGAGATCTTGAATTCAATTCATGACAACGGAGGAGAAATATGCATTATTCTTATTGATGATCCTCTAACCTCCGGGTACAGTTCCTTAATCGGATCAATTACGGACGCCTCGTTTCCAGCGACAGTGTGGGAGTTGAAGCTACTAGGGAACCTGATGCTGAGCAAAGGGGAGGCCAACGATCAATCATCAGCTGAACAATCAAGTATGTGAAGACTCCTTGTGCGCAGACGTGTACATACGACGTAGGAACCTGAGGGATCTTGGAGTTTTCAGGTTTACCCCCTCTAAGACTCTTGAGGTGAGATTTTAGGAGATTAGGATTAGTCCAACTAAACTAAGATACTTAATTAAATCAACCCAAAAAAAAAAAAGACCTCCAAACCTGTGGAGAACTTGAGCTACTGGTACGAGTCATGCGAGAATAGCTATAGGTCACTTTAACTTCTATATCAGCCGGGCCAAGCCAATAGCGGCACAAAATGACATCCCTATTCTTAGACTATGTGTGGTTTAACTGATGGGAAGAGTAAGAGTATCTTTAGCTGACTGTTCAATATGGACTTGTGAGTGGAGAGTGCAGTGGAGGAGTTGAAATTGTTGACTACATCTATAGAATCCCTTGGGCTCTGTGCCAGTTCGTGTCAGAATTTCAACTTCTGAAGAAAATTTGTATTCAACAAATTATAGGAGTGGCCCAAAGTCGCCGGACATAACCTCCTTCTCTTTATTCTAGTTTTATTAAATCTCAATCCAGATTTTCAAGATTTTGTATTAGAGATACTAATTCATTTTCAATTTATTGTTGATCATATAAATTTTGTCAATTCCACTTATAGTTGTAAATTTATTGTTATTTAAATAAATAATTAATTAATTATTATAAAATTTTAAAGTTTATTTATTGGATATTTAAAAGTAAAAATATTTAAATTATGACATTTATTGAATATTTTTATAATATATTTTTTTAAAATCTCGTACATATATTTACCTAGAATAATTGGTAATACTAATTTTAAAAAATGTCATAATTTAAAATTTTCAAGATTTTGTATTAGAGATACTAATTCATTTTCAATTTATTGTTGATTATGTAAATTTTGTCCATCTTAGTTATATTTGTAAATTTATTTTTATTTAAATATATGATTAATTAATTATTATGTATTTTTAAAGTTTATTTATTGGATATTTAAAAGTAAAAATATGACGAATCTAATTTGAGTCGGATTGAATTAGTTAGATATAATTTAAAATTTTGAGTCCCGATATAAAATAATGTGGTTTTATAATTAAATACATATAACTTAAATTATTAGAAATAAACTTGATTTAAAATTCAATTAATTTAAATTTATTGTGTTAATTTTGAAATAAATCAAATCCTACCCTTTTGACATCACCATTTAAAAGTAGTGATTACGAGCTTAATGACAAAATTGTACCTAGTTGAATAGTAAAGAAGATCTCTGACTTTGTCGATGAAATGATTTAAATTATCTCTATGCAAGCATTTGAAATAACGTTTCCTAGTGGCATCCTTCGACTTCAAAGATCAATCACCATGAGCTACCATCAATAGTTGAGTTTGGTCTTTCTCCAAAGAATAGAATTGTGGTTGCTGACATTCGCATGTTCATTGTATGAAGAAACATGCGCTTTTAAAGACATAATTACTTTCATGACATAATTACTTGTCATGAAAGTAATTATGCTGATTGTACAGGGCTTGTTTTCTTTTTATTGTAAGAGTTTTTATTGATTATTTGGATCAGAAATCTTATTTTACTGAATATTTTGAGTGTAGAACATGCAATTTGATGCGTTTGAATAAACACTTTAAATAAAAAATACAGTTAAAATAATTTTTATTTTTCAAAATAAATGAAATCATGTACAAATTAATTTACACCAAATTAATTCATTTAAGTTTTAATAAAATTACATATTTGAACAATTTATATAAGTATATTTTAAAATCAAAACTCAATTTTATAAAAATTAAAATATATAAACTTTCACTAAATACCACAAAGTAATTCATGAAAATTAATAAATATTTATTACAATGTTATGTATAAAAATAAAAATAAGTTCCTTTCCCTATTTCACTCTAATCACATACAAAAGGCAAGTCGGTTCTTTTTTTTTTCAAAAATTTGAAATTTAAATATTTTTTCTTTATCATAGATATTATTTCTCCCTTTATAAAAAATATTAATTTTAAATGGACATGTTAAGAAATTATTATAAAACACTTGGGTGGTCTTGTAATTTATTTTTAAATTTTCATCATTTGGATCTGATTTATCGTGTAACTTTGAGTTTTTAACTTATTAAATAATTTATTTGAAGTGTACAACTTATGAATTTTTATATATTACATGAATTTTACTCATAACACACCTTAAAAATGTGAAATTTGTAATGGACCTATAGGTCTACACGAAAAGAAAAGTTAGATCACACATAATCTCAAGTGAGGCTTTATTTTAAAACCAATTGACAATAGGTGAAGTAGGCCACTAAGTTTATATGTGAGACTTATTTTTTCTCTTTTTTAATATGAGATACTAATATGTGGGTATTCTCCATAAAAAAATAACAGATTCAAGTTCTTTGATTATTACAAAAACTCTATTAATTAGGGAAATTGTTCAATAATATATGGAAAATAATTTACAATGATGTCGAGAAAATAATTCACAAGTTATTGAGATATGTGTCTTGTTTATGCATTATAATGGAGAGTTAGACAATATGAATCTTTAACTCGTTAATTAATTAATATTCAAATTAAAAAATAGAAAATATTCAATCACCCTCCAACAAAAACAGAGCAAGTACAACAATAGTATCGATCAAAATCATCATCATCATAGCAAGGATTGACCTTAATGTATTTAATGTTATAATTGCTTCCTATTCATTGTCTTTGGAGTTGACTAATTGAATGGATCTTGTTATCTCACCCCCTTAGCTAGAATTGTAACGAACTTATCACTTCCACTTTTTAGAGTGTGACCCAACTTTCATTTTATTCTTCTTGGATTATACCTACCCATTATAAAATATTTTATTTTGATTTTTGCAAATGACTCAAAAGGTGCATTGAAAGATATATCTTCTCTTATGGGTTGCATTTAAAGGGTTATCCAAATCTCGACTGATTGATGAAGGAGATGAGTATTACACGCCACTCAAAAGAAAGGAAAAATGGGATAAGGACATGAACTAATTAAAAATATTATAAAAATTGAATCAAAAATTAAAGTATTAAGATGTAATGTTTAAAGTTTAAAGGATTAATTAGTATTAAATTATTATCAAATTAATATATAATAAAACTTAATTTAAAACTAATCAATTTATTATATGTGATAAAGCGACTGATTAATTATTTAATCGATCAATTTTTAATTATGAGTTTTTTTTGGATTTGAGGAAACTTCGTACGCGAGCACACCTCTCTGAGGTTCAATTGGCGCACCACCCCACAGGCGAGTCAAGTAGGTGCACCTCATTATTGAAGGCCCAACTAGTTCTCCATCTACAGGTAAAATTCCGACTGCCCCAGGCTCTTACAAGAGGGGCTGACATGGAATCGAACCTAGGACCTAACCAAAGTCAAGCCCCGCTCTCAACCATCGAGATAAAATGAATAAAAAATTTAACATTTCAAGATTTTTATAATTAAATTGGTCAAACTAATTAAGACGCCTAATAAGTTAAACTAATGACCTTGACATGTAAAAGAAAAAAGCTTAACATCACTCTAGAAGGCAATTAATTTAAGCAAATGTGCATGAATTCAACTAACTATAGATGGTATAAGCAAAGAGGAAGAAGAAGTAGACAATTTATGTTTTGACAAGCATGTCCGTATAGCAATGGAAGTAAAGGCTAAGCTTCTCTTTTTCTCTTTGTATATCTGTTGGGATTAAATTAAAATACTCATAAATTTGTCACTTAGTGTCTCAAAAGTCATGCCTAACTAGCCACTCTCCCACTATAATTCCATCTTTATTTTAAAGGGTCAGCTAATAATTATCGATAGAATCTGCATGGTAAGCAACAGTACACTTATCTTCTTCTTTTTTTTTTAAGCACTCATTAATTTTTAATATCATTAAAATTATTATTTTAACCTTTTCCAGAGTTATTTTTTGTTGCCAACAGCTACATTAGGATAATGACAAGTGTTGACTTGAACACTTCTCAATTTCATTTAAGGCACATAAGCATTTGTCAAATGGTTGTTCTTAAATATATATTACCAATGGCCATTTAAATCCTTTAGGGTAGTCGAGTTAGTAGGGTAAGGAGTATGAGGTCAAAGGTTTCGAATTCTCCTATTTACGTTTTCTCGATCGAGGCTATTATACAAGACTTGCCTAGTACATGGTACTCAATTGATTTGATTTGCAGGTTATTACGTCAATCTAGAGATTTACCCAATGCGCATCTAAATAATAGCAGCTAAGGATTTTTCCGTCAACAAAATATTTAAATATTTTTTAAAAACATATAATTCAATTGGTTGAATAAATAATAATTTTTGATAAAATGCATTTTAAAAACCTCAAACTGAAAAACCTTAAACCTTTAACATTAAAGATTGTTGAGAAATTCTCCCTGATTATTAATTAAATCCTATTAAAAGGTACATTATTTTAATAAAATTATAATATAAAGTGATGTCAGACATGAAAAAATAATAACTTATTTAAGCTTTTATAAAATATTTTGTCCCAATTACACCTTTAACTTTTTGAATAGTATGTGAAAGTCAACTTCTTTCAAGTATTAAAGATGTGAGCTTGACCCAAAACCTAACAAATTTTGGTCACTTTCTACCCAACTAAAGTATCCCATTATATTGCATCAAAAAAAATCCCTTGTTAGTCAACTATATGATCCTACTTTTGTTTGTCGTCCTATTGGGTAAAGATAAAAAAAGCGCCAGCGGAAATTGTGAGACAAAGGCACCATCTCTTTTGGGTATATTAGTTGTCTCATTGTGTTTAAACTTATAATTTTCCTATTATATTTCGTTAAATCTTATTCATACATTCATATGAATTTCATATATATAAATATGGATAAGATTTAATATAACAAGATTGAAATAGAGTAACTGGAACAGAAGATTTAATGTGGTAAAAAAAAATTAAGCATGTAGTTGAGATATTTGTCAAAATTACTTACTGATTAAAATTTAGAATATTTAAAAATTGTTACTCTCAAGTTCCTTACTTTAATTACAACAACAACAATAATAATTCATCGAAAATTTTATTGGTAGTAAGATTTAGAGAAGTTTAGTAATATGCAATCTTATCCTTAATTAATAAAGAGACTATTTTTAATATTTAAGCTATATATAATAAGTTAAACATATTAGAATTTACCCCGGAGATTAATGGGAGAAACTAAAACTTGATTCATTGTTAACTTTTCGTTAAATTTTTTGACTGAACTTTCAAATTGGCGCTAAAGTTTACCATTTAGAGACTCTAATATATATTTTTTAATTCAATTTTTCAATGTCAAGAACTTCAAATGTAATGATACCCTTTTAGAATTAGTATGTAATTGAAGTTGACCTTTAACCAATTTTGTAGAATGTTTATAGCACATAGAAAAGTGACGAAGAGTGGTGGAGTACTTAAATATTTGATTTTTGATTTCTACAAGGGAGCTACTCGTCAAGAACTAGCTAGATGAGAGGATTAAGTTGTTTTTTAGTTTTTTTTAATCAAAACACACACTAATTCTTAATATTAAAACACACTGGTTGTTTTAAAAGGCCTTATTTGGCACTTAGTGGATTACATCAGCTGTTAATTAATTCTATTGGTAGTTAGCTGATAGTAGATTATATCGACTGATTTGACTAGTGAATAATATTAACAGTTTATTAAAGATATTCTGTAAAATTAATTGTTTAATATTAACTGTTTATTAATTTTTTTTATCAAAACACACGAACTTATTTTGAATTAAAATTCATCACTAATCACTTGTATTGAAATTAATATTAATTTGAATTCGTAACTTTAGTTAATAGATTACTTAAAACACACAATTAAGAAATTATTAGATATTTAATGCATATTTGAATCAACTAGATTTAAATTATATTTAAAGTTTTGAGTTTGTTCAGTAATTTTTTTAATTAATCATTTGAATCAAGTTCAAATTTGATTTAAAGTAAGTGAATTTGGTTATTAAACAGTTCAAATTATAAAAAATTAGGGATCAATTTACTTGTGTTTGTTTTCGTGTGCCACCTTATACTCCTCTCCATCTATCCATCCATTAGCATTAGTTGTTGTGCCCAGGTACAAGGTGACATACGGAAACGGACACAGCCACACTGTGCCTAAAAATTGTCATGAAGTTGTCAATATTTATGAAAAAACTATTTTTTTTCAATTGGATCCTAAAGAGGTAATCTAGCTTCAGACCCTTGTCTTTCATCAACAGAAAAAGCTCACAACATTCTATCTTGTTCACACATTAAGGTCAAAGATTTCTCCAATGTCAAATTAATGTCCTTCACACATAAAACTCGATTTTATTTTATTTTCTTCGTTCTTTGCACAATTACTTGTGCACCAGCAACCCATATCAGATGTGACAACGACCACTTAGTCTCAGAACAGCTTTTGCATTAACTAGCACCACTTTGTCTTCACTAAATATACAAAATAAAACACAGAACTTAGTATAATCACTTATTTGTCCTTGTCACTGGCTATAAATGGTTTACAGACAGAAGTTGAAAGAGCCGACAGACACACAATACAAACTTAGTAGCAGCGACATGAAGCTTCTCTTTTCTTTCCTGCTTCTCTCTTCTCTTCTCCTGGTCAGAATTTCTCCTTAGTAACGTTCACTTTCCTTTGCACGAGTCCTTATGAATCTCAATCAGCTTTAACTTATTAGACAAAAGTTCTGTTGGTGTTGGTAATTCTATGTTGTTCTCAAAAAATCATGTGTTTTGCTAATCATATTTTCATGTATACCTGGAACAGTTGGTGAACCTTAATCATGCAAGAAGAGAGCCGGAGGATTATTGGAGAAACGTCATGAAAGACCAGCCTTTTCCTCAAGCCATCAAGAAACTTATTGCTCAAGATCAGACTGCTCTTGTCAAGGATTTTAACACAAGGTCTACTGCCATAATATATCACAGCCATGGTGATCAACACAAGCATAAATAAGAAAATTTCTTTGTTTAAAACTTGTCAGGCTGGGCCTGAAGGTTCGAACCTTAGCTGGAATAACAAGCAGATGATACAAAGTGCTTATGTACTGCAGAGTCTTGTGTTTGTAGTGTCATAGCGATTATATCGTGTTAGTTTGTCAGTACTTACAGAAGTCTTACTTCATTTGTTACACATATATGAGTTATTCCCTTGTCTTAGTTTCTGTTTCGTGCAAAGCTGATAGATATGGATGTTTATTCATCTCTGCAAGAGAGGGTAAAGTTTACAGTATAATGGGTTTTCAGCATTCATGAACATGATTTATCAACAGATGCCGCATCCTAGTTTCTGGGAATATTATCTTCATGTTTTTAAATTCCCAAATACCAACTAAAATGAAGATTATCGCGATCGGAAATGCCAAATTAACTATCAGGAGCTGCAGATAAAAACCTGCAGAAGTTTATATTCTTGGTCCATAATATCTGTTTGTGAATTATCTCCTCTAATTTCCATTGATCATTGTTTCTCACTTTGTGAATTTTGCATCCAGTGCATAGAAAAATTGATATATATCGGGTTTATTTGTAACATATAGCTTAGACCTTATTATATGTCTCGAATTGTTCATGAAATGGTTAAAAATGAAGGAAATATGAAATACCTGATTTCAGTTCTATCTTGACTTCCGAAGCGATTTTCGTAGTTAAAACGAGTTCCAATCGCCCAAGACCTTTGAGGAAAACGTTTACCGACACGTGATTAACATCTTTCTACAATTTTCTCAATATGTAAATGCTCTTAATGGGTTAGAGGATCCGTACGTTTACGAATCACATGAGCAACTGTAAGAGACCTTAATTTTTATATGTAGCTTCTATATCGAACTTCTCCATTATAAGCTCGATATGGGTTCGGTCCACACTAATTGAGATCAAGTTTTGTAGCACCCCACTCTCGTAAGATCCGGACCCGACATCGATAGTGATATCCGAGTTCGTGCTCTGCGAGGGTGGCATGATACATCATCAGTCAAATCATAGCATAAAATTTTCCTTTAACACACACATACACTACGTTACATGTATGTTGCGGAAAACAAACTTACAAAACATAACCGGTAAATAAAGTGATGCCCACAAGGGTCCTCACATAAACACATCAATAAATAAATCAAAATCCTCACACTAATGCAGACGTAATTGATCTCGTCCTCTTCTGTCTCACTGCGATCACTATACACCCGTTACCTAACGGGGTATTCTTCTGAGTCTTGAGAAACAATTATAAATTTTGGATGAGTTTTTGCAAACTCAATGAGTGACCATCGTCGATGGTCCGCTCACTTATGTATAGAAACATAATTCACATCTCTATCTATTTGATCTCATTTTACAGTTCACATAGATCTAACTTTATCTTATAATACTCTTTCTCAAAGTTGCCCATTTACACAATTACAGAAATCTACATTCCAACATCCCATTTTTGATACCTACATATTTCACTCACTGACTATTGATTATCATTTGACTGTGACCGAGTGCCTGAACTGTCCCATCGAAGGGCTCAATAATATTTGTCCCTTATCCATTATTGGATACAGGGCTCGATATACGACGAGCCTGAGGCTCTCAATTGCTCATGAGCTCGAAGCTCATTTTCTCATGTTGAGCTAAACGCTCTGATCGGTGGCAACTCTAGTCGACAGCCTAATATATATCATACAACGCTAGCCATATAACAATATGTCATACATTTTACAATTTGCTGTACTCCATGACTGATATCACATCAGTATATGACATTTTGCCTATCATTCAATCAAACATATCAATCAAAGGCAGTAATTAACACTTTTCAATTTATTTCAGTGTTGTGACCAAGCGCCTTTACTGTCCCTATAAGGGCACATTAATCGTTGAGCCGTAGGTTCTGTAATTGTCCCAGTAAGGGCTCATTAATCATCGAGCCAGAGGCTCGAAAACTGTCTCATTAAGGGCTCGTTAATCGTTGAGCTTGTAGCTCTGAAACTGTCCCATTAAGGGCTCATTAATCATCGAGTTAGAGGCTCGGAAACTGTCCCATTAAGGGCTCGTTAATCGTTGAGCTTGTAGCTCTGAAACTATCTCATTAAGGGCTCATTAATCATCGATCCAGAGGCTCGGGAACTATCCCATTAAGGGCTCGTTAATCGTTGAGATTGTAGCTCTGAAACTGTCTCATTAAGGGCTCATTAATCATCGAGCCAAAGGCTCGGAAATTGTCCCATTAAGGGCTTGTTAGTCGTTGAGCTTGTAGCTCTGAAACTATCTCATTAAGGGCTCATTAATCAAGCCAGAGGCTCGGGAACTGTCTTATTAAGGGCTCGTTAATCGTTGATCTTGTAGCTCTGAAACTATCCCATTAAGTGCTCATTAATCATCGAGCTAGAGGCTTGGGAACTGTGGGGCTCGAGGCCCAATTATAACGTTGAGCTAAAGAGCTCTGATCGGTGGTCACTTCAGTCACAACTATCACTAACTGATTTTGCGTTCATGTATGAACGACATGTGCCACATTTCAATCACTTTATTAACGCATTCTTATATCACATTCATTTCCAATTCATCACAATCTAATAATTGATTCACAATTTGTCACATAAAAAACACATTCACTATTTTACATACCCATAACATTTTTATATCAAAACACTTCAATACTCCGGACCTCCTATCTGGAGTTCACAATCAACACTTAACACACCAATTTACTTCAGAGAAATTAAACTCACTGAACTATAACACAGAATAATTTGAGAACCGTCT
>JANZLF010000221.1:41733390-41747928 GCA_026546835.1 Erythroxylum foetidum
AAATTTTCACCCAATTTTCCAATTTACTCAATCAAGCCGGGGAATTGTCATACATGTATGTACATACGTATGCTTGTACAATAAAAAATTATTATCGATAATTAAAGAGGCAAATGCATGCGCAAATCAAGAAATGCATGTACCTAATCCTAACTCATCCAATTTACCGATATACCCATCACATCAGTAACGGGATGTTACAGCGACGCCAATTCGAAGTTTTTTCATCTCATGGCCTCCCACAAGCATAGGAAAATTTTCATTTCTAAGCTCAAAAACAATAATGGAGAATGGATTGAGTAGGATTCAGGACTCCCAAACTTGCTGCTGGAGTACTTCCAAAACCTTTTCACTTCTACATGTGGAGATATAAAATCGATCTTAATGAATGTGGAGCGTAAGGTCAACCAACAACAAAACGATTTCTTAATGGCTCCTTATACTGAAGGGGAGGTACGACAAGTTCAATCCATGTTTCTTTCAGACGTATTGGGACATAGTGGGGAATGATGTTAGCAAAGAATGCCTCAGAATTTTGAATGGAGTTCACCCCATGCCGGGGCTAAACAGAACCAACATCATTCTGATCTCGAAGACGCACTCACCTGAAGTGATAGCTGATTTACGACCTATCTCCCTAAGCAACATTACTGACCGTATTGTTTGCGAAGTACTCGCCAATCTCTTAAAACAGGTCTTACCTCAGATTATTTCAGACACACAAAGTGCGTTTGTGCCTCATCGATTAATTACAGATAATGTTATTGTGGCATATGAGCTTTTTCATTGGATCAAGAGGAAAACTCAAGGAAAGATGGGTTTTAGTGCGCTCAAAACCGACATGAGTAAGGCCTATGATCGTATTGAATGGGAGTATTTGCGCCAGATTATGTTAAAGTTGGGGTTTCATGAAGTATGGGTTTCAAAGATTATGACAGTAGTTACATCGGTATCTTACTATTTTGTTAGGGGTATCGAAGAATACGGACCCTTGATCCCTAATCGTGGTTTGCGACAAGGAGACCCATTGTCTCCGTATTTGTTCATCTTGTGTGCAGAAGGTTTATCAGCGAGTATACACAAATCACAAGCTCAAGGTCTCCTTCATGGGCCGGTAATAGCACGAGGGGCTCAACCAGTGTCTCGTCTCTTTTTTGCAGATGATGCTATATTCTTTACTCGAGCTACTGTGGAGGAGGCGACACGTCTAAAAACTATCCTGCAACAGTATGAGACTGCGTCAGGCCAACAAATTAATCTACTCAAATCAGGTATATCTTTTACTCCTAATACTATACCTACAGTGAAGACTTCAATATGCCAAACATTGGGGGTGGAGGAGATTGCAGAACACACTCATTATTTAGGAATGTCGTCTGTCGTAGGAAGGGGTAAGCATCAGGTTTTCCAATATGTGATCGAGAAGCTTACTAAGCGATTACATGGATGGAAAGCAAAGGTGTTATCCAAAGCGGGAAAGGATATCTTACTGAGGCATGTAGCACAGGCTATGCCAAATTATCTTATGTCACTGTTTCTTCTACCACTGGATACATGTAAAGAGTTGGAGACTTTGATGAATGGGTTTTTCTGGCAGAATGGTGGCAGAGAAAACAAAGGCTTACGTTGGTTACGATGGAAGAAAATTGCCATACCAAAAATTTATGGAGGCTTGGGATATAGGGATTTGAGGCAATTTAATCTTGCTCTTTTGGCAAAACAAGGATGGCGTATCCTCAAACACCCGGATTCGTTGGTGGCACAGATCCTCAAAGCCAGGTATTTCCCTAACACAGATTTCTTTTCAGCAGATTTGGGGCATAATCCAAGCCAAATATGGAGAAGTATACACGAAGGTAAATCACTCCTGCTTCGGGGCTGTCGAAGACGGGTTGGGGATGGCCAGGATATACATATCTGGCGAGATCCATGGCTAATGGATGAGGGGGATCCATTTGTACAATCAGATTATAAGGAGCACGTGGAATGTGTGGCTGAGCTGATTAGGGGCAATCGATGGAAGGAGGACGTAATTCGACAAATTTTCAGTCCCAGAGACGCAGAACTCATTTTACAGATCCCACTTAGTTTTTCAAGGCGCAAGGATGAGTGGATGTGGACGCTAAACCATCAAGGTGAGTATAGAGTTAAAGAAGGCTATCGGTTGGGGATGGAAGGCGTTGATTTAGAGTTGAGAGAAACAGGTTTCCCATGGGAGAAGATTTGGCAGCTTTGTATACCAGGTAAAATTAAACTTTTTATCTGGCGTCTGGTAAGGAAGACACTCCCCTATCAGGTCACTTTAAAACAACGACACATGGACATCCTTGACAGTTTTTCTATATGCACTCGAGGCCCAGAGAGTGACCATCGTATCTTTCTGCATTGTGAGTTTGCTATTTCTGTTTGGAGTCTATACACTATGATGTGGAATTTGGCTCCTGATACCATGGTTCAACCTTGGCTGGCTACGATTATGACGGATTACCCGAAGACAGACCAGGAGGAGGTTTGTATGATTTTATGGAGCATATGGACTCACCGCAATGACGTTATATGGAACCAGAAAATGCAGGCACCATCTTATGTTCTTCGGAGAGCCAACACAACACTGTTGGAATGGACTACTGCTCAGACGAGGAAAAACAATACAACCGTCAAGATTCCACACCATCCATCTCAATGGGAGGCTCCACCACCGAATCATTTTAAGTGCAATGTTGATGTGGCGCTTTTGTCTTATGGCTCTTATGGATTAGGTATGGTGATCCGGGACTGTGAGGGACTTAATTGTGGAGGCCAGTTATTGATTTTACCAGGCTGGAGGGACCCTCAAATAGGTGAAGCACTCTGTTTTCGCGAAGCACTAAGCTGGATTAAGAACCTCCCTTTTGCTCCCATTTGTGTGGAAACGGATTGTCAAATAATTACACATTTCTTGGCATCCACACACAACTTTCCTTCTTACTTTTTGATGATTCTTGAGGATTGTAAAGCTCTTATTAATGAGCATCGTTTTATTTCCACTGCTTTTGTCAAGCGACCAGCGAATCGGGTACCTCATACGATAGCTCGAACGATCAATTCTATGTCTGATTTTGAATGGAGGTATGCCCGCCCACTTTTCTGTATGACGTTTTAGCTTTCGATATGAATAATATGCATTGAGCGCATCTGAAAACGTTTCAAAAAAAAAGTTCGATGGAATTTCGGGTATAATAATATTGTTTTAATTAATTTATTTTTAAATTTGAAATAATATTATTAAAATTAATCAAATTATTTAAGTAAATTTGATTTCTTAAATTTAAGTTTAATTTATTAATTTTAATTCTTTCAAATTTCCAAACTTATTTAGAAATTATAATTTTATAAAAAGAAGAGATTCTAGTTAAGATTTATCTTAATATTAATTGTTTATTGTTAAAATAAAATGCCACTAATTTTCAATTAATGAATTATGATATTTTAACCTTTCACGAGAAGAAATAATGAACGTATGATGAATCAGATAGCTTTATGACACATTGGGTTTTATAATGTTTTGTGACAAAAAAAATTAAAAAATGAATTATATAGTAATTAAACTATTAATTATTATATAATACACAACTTAGAATAGATTTTTAGACTATAGTTTAAATGAAAAAATTTTTAAATTAGAACTAAATTTTAATGCATCATAATTTTTATTTTAATATTAGATATTATAATTTATAAAATGCATATTTAGATGTTTTTGTGAAAGGCCCTCAAGGGATGTGGCTCGATGGTTGAGAGCGGGGCTTGACTTTGGTTGGGTCCCAGGTTCGATTCCATGCTAGCCCCTCTTGTAAGAGTTTGGGACAGCCGAGGTTTTATCTGTAGATGGAGAACTAGTTGGGCCCTCAATGATGAGGTGCGTCCGCTTGGCCCGCCTGTGGGGTGGTGCACTAGTTAGGCCCTCAGAGAGGCGTGCCCGCTTGGCCTACCTACGGAGTTTCCTCGAATTAAAAAAAAATGAAAGTTTGTGAAAGAATTTAATTGCGTTAAGTTTTTATAAAATTCAATACTTACAACTTAGGTCTAAAATTGTATTCAAGTGTTAATAATAATTTAATGTACCTTAATAAACTTTAAATTTTTTATTTAAATTTAGATTATTAAAAATTATAAAAATAAGAATAAAATCATATTCAAATGTCATTAAATGTCTTAAGAATATTCTAATTATCATGATCTAATTAATAGTAAAATTATTACTATTATTAATAATAAAAATGCTTTTTCATAAATCATGTTAAAATAAAATTTAATTTAACATGTATTTAACAAATTATTAAGAATAATATGAAACAAACATATTTTTAACATTTCAACTGCCCCAAGGAAGCACAAGCGCCCGAAGCCTTATCCTCTTGTACTGGGCTGCCGAGTGTGGACGCACAGTAACACAAACAATTACCCGCGTGATTTTACACTATTGCCACACACTCAATCCACGCAATTCCAACTCAGATTCTTTTCACATAACGTTAAACTTTGCTCTGTCATTAGCAATCAGCAGAAATGATGTATACCGTCTTTATCTGTCGGTGAGCCAAAAACAAACCCTTTGAACAGCTAACGAATCTAATCAATGGAGGAGAGACCGGCCGGAGTGGCAACCGGAGCTGAATCTCCGGCAACAGCTGAGCCTCCATCGTCGCGCCGACGAGCTGGAGGTATGAAGAGGAAAGTGAACGCACTCTCAACATCAGGCTCATCGTCCACTCCTTCGAAGCGTCTCACGCGCGACAAAGCTGCGATCGTTCACGCGCCGATCCACAATGGTCCGTTGACCAGAGCGCGTCAGGGACCGAACAGTTTCCCAGGGGCGACTGCGAGTGGTCACTTTGGGTTTGAAGAGAAGGCGGCGGCGACGTCGTTGCAGGAGATGACGAAGGCGATGGAGGAAGAGAAAGTGACTAAGTTGGAGGAGTTAGAGGCTGCGATGGAAGCGGATTTTGAGAGTCTTAGATCGCGAGATTCTAATGTTCATGTTGTGCCTAGTCATTGTGGTGAGTTTCAGTTTTCAATTCTTTTGCAATTCCATTTAATTTTTTTATTTTTCCATTTTGTCGATGAATTAATTGAGAGGCATTTCATCAACTGCAAATGTTGCGAGCTGTGATGATAGTATTATAAAATTTTTTAATGAACCACTGATTATGCTTGAGTAGTTATGGTTTTGGATTGTATACTTTTGTTTAGGGTTTTAGAGTTTTGCTTATGACTTATGATTGGTCTTTGAAAGTGAAACCCGTATCGTTGAGTATTTTACTATTAAATTGACTTTGTTAGTTTGGTTGCTGCGATAAAAAGAATATGAAGTAGAGGTGGTAAAGATTTTGAATGTTATGTTGGTTACGGATTTTGGATTGCTTAGTTTTCTCCCTTATCAATTACAGGGTGGTTTTCATGGACAAAGGTTCACCCCCTTGAAGAGCGGGTGATGCCTTCATTTTTTAATGGGAAGTCCCAAACTAGGACATCTGATCTGTATATGAAGATACGGAACTGGATTATTAAGAAGTTCCATTCAAATCCAAATGAGAACATTGAATTGAAAGATCTGTCAGAGCTTGAAGTTGGAGATGCAGATGCGAAACAAGAGGTGCTGGAGTTCTTAGACTACTGGGGATTGATTAACTTCCACCCATTCCCAGAAATAGATTCCGCTGCAAATATGGATGATGCTGAGACAGCAAAGAAGGATTTGATGCTTGAAAATTTGTTTCACTTTGAATCCGTTCAACCATATCAATCTGCTACTCCTAAACCAAACATCACAACCCCAGCCATGCCATCTGGTTTATTTCCTGACTCTGCAATTGCTGAAGACTTGTTGAGGCCGGAGGGACCTTCTGTTGATTATCACTGCAATTCTTGTTCAGCTGATTGCTCAAGGAAGCGGTACCATTGCCAGAAGCAGGTTGGTTGTATTCTAGATCTACAGTCTATAGGTTCTTGCTTGTATAAGGAGACAATATTATCTTCATCTTGGCATGACGCATCCTTTTTGCAGTACATATATTCATATTAAATGTTTTTATTCATATTTGATGCATTTTGAAACAAAGGACTACTAGTACTTATACTGTATTGCAGGTCTAATTTATCATTTCTTTAACTTAATCCAAAGGATCTTTATGTGATTCAGTTGAGTTTGTTTGCCATCTGACTCCATCCTGTGATTGTATTTATTATCATTTTGGGATTAGAGTGATGGATATTGTCCCTTGTAAATTTTTGCATTCTTTCTGATTGTATCCATGTTAACAGGCAGATTATGATTTATGCGCTGATTGCTTCAATAATGGAAAGTTTGGCTCAAACATGTCTTCGTCAGATTTTATTCTTATGGAGCCTGCTGAGATTGCTGGTGCAAGTGGTGGAAAGTGGACAGATCAGGAGACCCTACTTCTTCTTGAAGCATTGGAACTTTATAAAGAGAACTGGAATGAGATTGCTGAGCATGTTGCTACAAAAACAAAAGCTCAATGCATTTTGCATTTTCTTCAAATGCCTATTGAGGATGCTTTTTTGGACTCTGTTGATGATATAGAAGGTGGTACCAAAGAAACTGCAGATCTGGCTGTGACAACTGATGAAACATCTGGCTCTAAAATTCTAGCTGAAAGAAGTGACGCTAAAAATGGTTCTAATGAAGATCAACCAACGTCACCTTTAGAAGCTTCAAAACTAGAAAGTGCAGGTGAAGTAAAAGTATCTGATGAAACTAGAAAACTTGATAATGTTGCAGACTCTGGTAAGTCTGAAATTTCTGACAAATGTAAGGCTGGTCAAGATTTGGAAGAAAACTTGGCTCTCAAGGCGCTTACAGAAGCATTTGAAGCTGTTGGGTACCTCCCAATGCCTGGAAACCAGCTTTCATTTGCTGAAGTTGGAAATCCTGTAATGGCTTTGGTAAGAATTCTTGTTTTGCACTTTAAGATTAAAATTATTTCGAATGATTTTCAATTTAAGCATTGGTTTATAAATGTAGGCAGCATTTATGGCAAGACTGGTGGGACCTGATACTGCTACTGCTTCTGCCCGTACTTCTTTGAAATCATTATCAAGCAAATCTCCTGGCTTGCAGCTGGCTGCAAGGCATTGCTTTCTTTTGGAAGATCCACCAGATGATTTAAAGGACCAAATTGATTTGCACAGTGCTACTGAAATGGCCGATCAGGATGTTCAAAACGACAACCAGAATGATAAATGTGAGAAATGTGAGAAGAACAACTCTTCAAATGAAGACTCTGATCTGGAGGAAAATATAACAGTGGATTCTTCAAATGCTGAAGTTGCAGAGAAAGTAACCTCTGTAAATGAAGAAGGCACTGCAGTTACTTGTGAGAAACTTGAAACTGGTGAATCACAAGAATGTGAGGATTCAAAATTGCTGAAGGACGGCTCAACAAGTACGCTCAAGGAATCAAATGAAACACCATCCAAGTCAGACTGCCACTCTAATTCTAAGGATTTGCTAGAAGAACCTTCATTGGAGAAGCATTCTCAGACTATTACAGCAGCTAAGGTTGTGGATGAGGGGACTGATTTGAAACAATTGGAAAAGTATGAGCCTTCTCCGTCAATTATTCTGGTTTCAGTTGAAGAGCCTGCTAAACATGTAACATCAAAAAATGTAGACATGGGCACAGATTCTTTGCCCTTGGGAAAGAAAGTGAAACATCCTCAAGAGAAAGGTGTACCAAATGATATTGATATGTCATCTTCACAAGCATCTGAGGCTGGGAAGTCTCAGCAGGCTCATATGAGTTCATCCATTGGAGTTGATGCAGGTATATTATCCTTTTCTTTTGGGTTTTTTGATTTTTGTGTACATTATCTAAGTTCTTGTGATCCTTTGTATAAGCTACTAGAGATATATAAATATAAATAAACAAGCAAAAAGATTGTTGAAACAAGGTATGTAAGTTCGAACAAAATGGAACTGAAGATAGTTGATCAAATTTTTTTGGCAAGTTATGTTGCATGATGGATGGGCCTTATGTCCTTTCCAGAGTTCCTTCCCTTATGAATGTTTCAACCTTGTCAGAATGGTTTTGGTAAATATGTTGCATTTTTCCCATCTATTTTATTTTATCTCAATATGTTTTTCTTTGTGAATATTACAGTTGAGGACCAGAAAAGAAGTAAGAGTGAAAAGCCTGCCTGTAAACAGATTAAAGATGATAACATGGATAAATTAAAGCGCGCTACAGTTGCTGCCATTTCAGCTGCAGCAGTGAAGGCAAAGTTTCTTGCCAATCAGGAAGAGGACCAAATCAAACAACTTGCTATATCGCTAATAGAAAAGCAGGTATTTCTGTATTCTAGTAGAACCCAATGTCTATTCTTCTATTGGATTTGGAGGTCCTAACTTCTTGAAGGACTCACATTGCTCGCAGTTGTATAAGTTGGAATTGAAATTGTCGTTCTTTCATGAGATGGAAAACATGATTTTGAGGGTAAGAGAACAACTGGAGAGATCCAAGCAGAGGCTCTTCCATGAGCGAGCACAGATCATTGCAGCCCGGCTCGGTGTACCTGCTTCTGCATCTAGACAACCGCCATCATCTCTGCCTGCCAATAGAATTGCAATGAACTTTGCAAACACAGTTCAAAGGCCCCCAATGGGCATGGCTTTCCAAAGACCACTAATGTCAAGACCTCTAGGCACATTGGCTCCAAATGCTAACCAATTCATATCAACAAGCACTGCAGGAAGTTCAATTGGGCCTTCTGGCCAGGATAAGTTTTCTTCAATTGGGACGAAGTAGTCTTTCAATCATTGCATTTGAAGAGATCCATATTGCTCTTATACAAGTCACTCAAGACCAGTTTTACCTGGTGAGTACCTATTATTGTTATTTAAAAGGAAGCTGAAAATATTACTTGTTCGTTTCAGACCAATTACATATCATTTGTTAGCATTTTGTCATTGAGCATCAAACCATTGTCTCAATGAATGACATTAAGTTACTAAACAATAGCATGATATGTGTGTCAAACACGTAAGAGTTCACATTTGACTTTAGTTACGGTCTGTTTTTCTTAACGCTATTAACTTCGTAATCTAGTGGCTAATGACTTTGTCGATTTAACCCAGTTAATTCTGAAGATGTCACTGCCAAGCTGTGGAGACCATTGTTTCCAGTCATGTCGTGTTCTTGAGTTTAGCTGGAGTATCATCATCGACAAAATGTCGATCGTGGAGGGGGCTTGGCTTCTGTTACAATATAAATGTACTAGCTTTTTTTACTACTTAAGTCTTTGCATCGATCTCACCAGAAGCTGGAAGTACGGGGTAATCTAATGACTTGCAGCTTGAATTTTATGTTCCTTACTGTAAATATAGAGCTTATTCAATATTTGGTATCGTAATTGGTGGTGTTAATGAAGACATGGCCCCTGGTGTGATTGATTAAAGTGTTGTAGGAAAAAGCATATTTGGATTTCTAAGATTAGCAGATGTTTGCTTTTATGTTTTCTTCGTTGTTAATAACAAAAATTATTAAATTAAATTAAACTGACAAATAAAAAATTAAAAACTTAATTCAAAATTAACTAATTCAAAAATTTTACAGGTAAATCGGTAAAACTGAGTTTTTAAAATATTAGATAAGGCTTAATCAATCCATCAGAAGCATAATGTATGCAAAATATTAAAACCAAATTATTTTTGCCTAGAGCCAGAGCCTGAAGCCGGATCCTAGCCTGGCCATGTAAATCCGTCAACCAAGACTTCATTTTGCCATCATATAAGCAATAGTGCTTGAGAAGAATGAAGCGTAAATTAAAAAATCAAGCAGTTTTACAGGGTAGAGCCAGCAATCAAGGACCAATTTGTTTTCCCACAAACATTAATGTACAAGTACAATGTATCTTCGTTTCAAAAAAAAAAGTACAATGTATCTTACTTCATAAGTAACAGTAAACATAGTTGCGAGGGCTCAGCCCATGAGATCACTTGTAATACAATTTATTGCCGCTGAACAATCAAGCCAAAAGTTAGCACTCACATCCGGTTGATCTAGGTTGATTGCTGCTCGAAACATCAATGGTGTCTGGCAAGTAACTTCATGGTACAAATAAGCCCAACCATAAGCCGATGTCAGTATCATTTCAGATTGTTTCATTGAGGTGTGGATGCATGTTACGTAAAATGTAAACAACTTTATTAATCATGCATGTAAGTGTGAATCTAAAAGTATGCCAATGCTCCATTTCAGTTCACCTTGCCATTCCAGATTTTATAAATCACAAAAAGAATTATAAAACAGATTTGAACGTGCATATGGGTAAGGTTGGTTAATTTTCTTACATCTCTTCCTCTTCACCACTCTTCAGAGCATTCTTAGCTATGCATTGAAATGCTTCCTCCACATTAACACCTTCCTTGGCAGAGGTCTCGAAGTATGGGATATTCCCTTTTGAGGCACACCAGGCCCGTGCTTTCTTCTCTGAAACCTGAAATATGAAAATAGAAGCTTAAGCACCAACAGACACAAAGGACCCTCTTGTGGGCAAGAGAGAGGTGCAAACTCAAGCACCAAGAAGATACGTACAACTCTACTATTCCCACCATCTACATCAATTTTGTTTCCAAGAACAACGAACGGGAAATTCTCTGGATCAGAAGGACTTGCCTGCCACGGTGAGTCACAAAGAATCCTTTAGCCACTATAATCATTGATTTTGTGGCATATACTTATCAGCAAAATATGTAATACATATATTACATACCTGAATAAGAAACTCTTCCCTCCAGTTGTTAAGGTTTTCAAATGATTTCACAGAATTCACATCATACACAAGAACACAGCAATCAGCACCTCTATAGAATGCAACACCTAGACTCTGGAATCTTTCCTGGCCAGCAGTGTCCCAGATCTGTCAAAACAAAAGGAATATTAAATTTTGAAACCAGTAAAACATACGCTTAGAAAAGGATGGCAAAGAAAAGGAAGATCAATTTAGTTAGAACTGTCATGAGCAACGGCGTAAAACTTTAGATGCAAGGGATTGTTATCAACTTTGGACAATGACGATAATGTCATGAAATAGAACAGAGTTAAAATCTGGTTTAGAGCCCCAAAAAATCCCTTTCGCAACTAATATAGAATCATTGTTATTTCTCACTCATATATATCCAAAATGAGCCAACTAAAGCCAACTTTGGTCAGGCTGACATTTCTACTCTGTAGTTGAAGTCACTCTTCAGGCTGAATTTGTCAATTTTCAAATATATCCCTTATATTTTATTTCTTCCAGTCAACTTTCATCAGGTGTCAAAAAAGACTCCCAGTGAATCAGAGTAATTCGTGTTTTGTAATTGAAAAGGGCAAGACAAACTGTCTAAATTTCAAATTCAACAATTAATTAGTAGAAAAAAACACATTCTCCTGCTGTCTAAATAAACAACAGTTTATACCGACGAAAACTCTTTTATATATTCTGTTAATCATTTTGCAAGCTGAAATAGAGGTGTAGGACACTCATGAAGAGTGATAAAATTAATGGAAATTGTTGAAGCTAATCCAACTAAAGCACTAATAGCACTAACAAGTCAATAAAGAAGATACCTAAGTAACATGCAGGGGCAGCTCTTTCTACATTCATAATGGAACTCAAAAGCTAAAAAGAATTTTCGAACATATCAAGCGCACAACATCGATAGCATCCAAGACATGATATCTACCAAATTGTTGAAAGCACAAAGTTACACAGCCCAGTCCAGTACCAACCTGCAAAGTAAAGAGCCTATCTTCAAACTGAACCTCCTTTGTCAAAAAATCAGCTCCTATTGTTGCCTTGTATTGGTTGCTAAACTTCTTATTTACATATCTACAAAGAAGATCAGTCAAGAACGATAAAACCAAACAAAACAGGAAACCAATTCTCCCAAATATGGAATTACTTACTGATTCATCAACGAGGTCTTCCCCACCCTGCATAATTCACACTAAAATTTTATCAATTCACTATCTAAAAGAACAATAATCAAAACCCTAACAGTTCAAATTACACGTAAGATCCATACAATTATTCAATCGGATCAACAACTGAAAACCCAAATCCGGTTCGCCCGTCGGCGATCTCGAAAGATCCGCCAAATCAACCCAAAACCCCAAAAATTCAGGAACCCAAACCCTACTTATAGGCCAAAAAAATTGGTACGAACACGTAAAGTCTCGTTTTAAGTATGGGTTACCCACCCGCTGTCGCCGAGAATAATGACTTTCAAGAGGGTCCGTCGACGGGAAGGCATGGCTAGCTCGTCGAGCAGTTGCGTGCCGAGATTGAACTGAATGATGTGATAGGAGAAGAGAGAGTTTGGAGAGCTCTAATACTCTACTCTTCCGTCAACCGGAAAACTCGTAAGCTCTCTCTGGTCCCCAAGTCCTCTTGTGTGAGACAAAAAGGTATTTTTCTTTTTAATTAAGCTTTCTCTTTCCTTTTTACTTTGAAGCTCTCAAGCTTTCTTCGAGTCTCTGCTTGGTCATGGAAAGCTGGAGCTGACCTGTATTTTTCTTTTCTTTTACAATTTTTATTTCATCAATTCATGAAGGAGTATTCTAGAATAGGAATGTAATTTTGATTGGCTTAGCCCAGTTTTGTCCTAAGTTATTATTATTATAATTATAATAATTGATTATAAGAAATAAATGATTACCATTATTATTGATAATAGTTGGTTTATAAAAAATATTGAGAAATAATAAGTAATTAATTATAATACATTAATTAATTAATGAATTATAATATTTAAATTAATTAATAAATTATAACTAATTAATTAATTATTATATTTTAGTTAATGAATAAATTATATTTTAAGTAATTATACTGTAATTAATTAATAATAATAGTATTTGTTAAATAATACTAAACATTACTAAACCAGAAAAATCAAGCTTTGCTTTGGATTATAAGATATAAATAAATAATGGTGGTAAAGCTACAATATTAAAGAATAATATTTAGAAGAATGACTTAGAATAATATTTAGAAGAATGACTTTCATTTTTCTCATAATAAAAGGGAATGATGCAATATTCAAAACTTATAAATAAAAGTGTAAGTCATCTAACCATAACCTCTTATCAAACTTTATTTTTTATTCTATACACATTCATTTTTTTTTTATACCCATCAAACAATCACATCCTAAATTTGAATGGCTCGATTGGGCTACAAGTCGAGAGTGGGCCAACCCAGTCCGACCTATGGCCCAATCGTAATATAAAAAATGACATTATTTTATCAAAAAAGATGTCACTATTTAATTTTTAAAATATATATAAAGTGAGTCAGTTCAAATTAGGAGCATTTCGAGCCCAAACTCAGCCCAACCTATTAACATATCGATTCTAGAGTGATTTGTTTCGCCAAAAAATGTCATTTTAAAATTTTTAAAAATATGTAAGGTGGGCTAGTCCAAATTAGTAGTGGCTTGAGTTCGACTCGGCCTGTTGGCATCCCTATTTTAGAGTGATGACCTTGTAACGTAATTAATTGGTATAGTAATAACTAATTAAGACTAATTAGGTACTTTGTTTTTCATATTTAAAATTCTAAAAAAATCTTCTAATTTTTAATTTTCCAGAAAATCATTTTTTTAAGACTTCTGTTAAAAAATAATAACGAAATACAAGCAGTATAAATGTATAATGTGTACCAAATAAAATGTAACTGTTATAATAATTCAACTCAACTCTTAAATCTTACCTACCTAATCAAATTAATAATTTAAGATAATTATAATTAGTATAAGTTGGATCTAATAGTATCACTTTTTTATTTTATTTATTTTTCCTTATTATCATTATTATTACCACTATTATTATGTTTTTTTTATTTTTTTGGTTTTTTAATTTTACTTTTATTTATTTTTTATTTTTCCTTTTTATTTTTCTTTTTATTTTCATTCATTCATGTGGTTCATTTGGAAACAACATCTCTATCAGTTAGAGATAAAGTTACATACTACTAGACCTCTTTAAATTTTGCATATTAATGAAATTTCTACTAAATATTGTTGTTGTTGTTATTATCGTTCGACTTTACTTATTAGATCGAATCGTTATGTAAATAATATTTAACTAGTATAAGCCTAATATTTATGTCAAGTGTGTCTCGTCATTAATTTTTAACCAAGAAATAGTTTTTTAGAAAAATAGAAAATTAAAAGATTTTTTAAATTTGTAAAGATAGAGCATATTTTTTAACTTTTAAAATATAGAAGATGTTTATGTCTTTTATCCTAAAAATTGTCATTTATTTTTATAATAATACTTAACCATTATATAAGAATTTTATCATTTTTTTATTCATAATTTTAAAATAATTTTTTAAAATAATAAAAATACATACTGGTTGGGTCGGTTATATTGGATCATAGCCCAATCATACAGGCCGATCGGTCAGCCTCACATCCATCAATTAATTCGGGCCTGACCCACACATCCATGGCCCAACAGTAGAAGAACATCTCCCATGCAGATA
>JANZLF010000221.1:41750558-41768629 GCA_026546835.1 Erythroxylum foetidum
ACCGCCGCAAGACTCAAACGACTCACCATCTCCTCCTTCTTCCAACGATTCGTCATCTCCACCACCGAGAAGTCGCGATGACAGAAGTCCTCCTGCGCCTCCTTCTTCCAAAAACAGAGATGCGCCGTCACCACCACGATCATTAGGTCCTCCTTCAAATTCATCTCCAAAAAATAGCTCCTCATCAGATGGCAATAGTGACAATGGAGCTGGTCTTCTCGTGGTAGGAATCGTTGTTGGGGTGGTGGCGCTGTTGCTCATTACTTTGATTATATGTCTATGTGCATGCAGAAAGAAGAAAAAGCAAAAACCACCTCCTACCGGTTTCTATGGGCAACAATCTGAGCCACCTACAGGTAATCAATCATGTATATTGGATTTGCGACAAAGTGCTTGCAATTGAATTGGAATGATTTGCATCTCATTATAGCAGGTTCTTATTACCAACCACCAAATCAGAGTAACTGGGGAGGCCAAACCGGTGAGCATCTACCACCACCACCAGGTGGTGCTCAGGTGCATCCGGCCTGGTCGGCGTCACCACCACCACCACCGCCACAATCTGGGGGTTTTTTAAGTACTAGTGGTGAAATGAGCTCCAATTTCTCCGGCCCACACGGCCCAGCGTTGCCTCCTCCGCATCCCTCCATGGCTCTTGGATTCAGCAAGAACTGCTTCACCTACGAGGAACTTGTGCAAGCAACTGAAGGGTTCTCTAACGCTAATCTGTTAGGCCAAGGTGGGTTTGGTTACGTTCATAAAGGGGTTTTGCCAAATGGCAAGGAAATCGCCGTTAAGAGCCTCAAAGCTGGTAGTGGACAAGGAGATCGTGAGTTTCAGGCTGAGGTTGAGATTATCAGCCGAGTTCATCATCGCCACCTTGTGTCTCTTGTCGGGTATTGCATTGCAGGAGGTCAAAGACTGTTGGTTTATGAGTATCTTCCTAACTACACGCTTGAGCATCATCTTCACGGTATGATCTCAAGATCATTTAGAACTATCCATGTCACTTGACTTTTGAAGATATATGACATTTGTTGTTCGTTTCAGGTAAAGGTCGACCAACCATGGACTGGCCTACTAGGCTTAAGATCGCTGTAGGATCAGCCAAAGGACTTGCCTATTTGCATGAGGACTGTAAGTCATCAATCTGTTCTTCCTTTTTAACTCTTCTTGCTGTATGACTCCTCTTTTTCAAGAATCTGTCTGATGAGTTTCAGGCCATCCCCGCATTATTCACCGAGACATCAAAGGTTCAAACATCCTCCTCGATTTCAATTGCGAAGCTAAGGTATGCTTAAGCCATTATCACCGACTTTGCATTCCCTTCAAATTCGGTTAATTGTATGAAAGATGTTGATCTGTGACCACTTCAGGTGTCAGATTTTGGGTTGGCTAAGCTCTCTTCAGACAACCACACTCATGTTTCGACTCGTGTAATGGGAACATTTGGGTAAGAAACCTTTTCTTTCACAAACTTCTGCTTCCTCAAGTTCTTTCATTAACCTGAAACCGTTCAAACTTGCTTTCAACATGCAGGTACTTGGCTCCTGAGTATGCATCAAGTGGCAAGCTCACAGATAAATCCGATGTTTTCTCTTTTGGTGTTATGTTATTGGAACTAATTACTGGACGTTTACCGGTAGATCCAAACTCAGATATGGAAGATAGCTTAGTAGATTGGGTACAAATCCTCTTAACCTTTTCTGCTTCTGATCAAAATCTTCATTATACCATCATATTGAAGTGGCTCAAACAGTTTGATTCTTGCAATATTAACAGGCTAGACCTTTGTGTCAACGTTCGCTGGAGGAAGGAAACTTCGATGAGTTGGTGGATCCACGGCTTCAGGGCAACTACGATCCATCGGAGATGGCTCGCATGGTCTCATGCGCTGGTGCAGCCGTCCGCCATTCATCAAGAAGGAGGCCTAAAATGAGTCAGGTACCATCCCATCTCCAAGAAACTTAAAAATCTCATGGCCTTCGTTAAATTTTCGTTTTTTTTTTTCTTTTAATTTTTGTTTCTGTATATAATTTTTTCAAACAAAATTAAAACAAATTATATTTTATTATTGATAATAATGATAATATTAAATATAATTTAAATTAATTATATTATATTAATTTTAACATTAATATTAAATAATTAACTAATTGATAACAAACATATTATGATAAGAAAATAAATAAAAGTCAGAAAATTTAAATTAAAACTCAAATAGTTTTTTTTCTAAATTTAAAAATATAAACAAAAAATAAAGCAAAAACAAGTAGGCTCTTAGCTTGTTATGTATTTAGCTAACGAAAATTTTAAAATTACTATAATTCAGATTGTACGAACACTCGAAGGTGATGCCTCACTAGACCAACTGAATGAGGGGTCAAAGCCTGGACAAAGCTCGGTCTTCAGTTCAGATGCAAACAACAGCTCAGACTATGACAGTAGCACCTACAGTGCTGATATGAAGAAGTTCAGGAAATTGGCATTGGAGAGTCAAGATTACTCGAGCAGTGAGTTTGGTCAGACAAGCGAGTATGGTCTTAACCCTTCAAGTTCAAGCAGTGAAGAGATGCCCAGAGCAGCCAGGAACCTCTAAAAAACACAAAAAAGAAGACTTCCAAAACATAACATGAACAAGCATTTGATTCGATTGCTAATTGGTTTGTTTCAGAGGGATTGAGGCTTATAATACACTTGAAAATGTTAATACATTAACCACAAATTTCTCTGTATTATTTAACCTTTTTATTAATTTTATTTTAGTTATATGTTTAATACTTTTAATCTATTATTCTTTAAGGTATGTTGATTATTATTGGTCGTTTTATAATAAATAATAATAATAATTTCTTTTATGTAAAAATGACTTTTAATAATTACTCAAACGAATAATCTTACATTTATTTAATAAAGTTTAATTCATCAATAATTTAGAGAGTTTTTTAATATCTTTTTTGAAAAATTATATTTAAATTAAATCAATATTTTAAACCTAAAATGTAATAATATTAGTTGCTTTAATTAAAAATATTACTTAAATTCAACCTTAAATGATTTAAAATCAATAAATAAAGTTTAAATTAATTAAAATTTGAGTTATATTCATCTTTAAGAATTAGTATAAAATCTAACATATAAAGTTTAAAGCCTAATTTAAATGACTCTATTTTAGAGCATTTTTATAAAGGTTTTAAAATAAATAAATATTTTTTTATTTTAATTGTATTAAAATTTGTTTTAAATAAAATAACAATAAATAAAAATTTCGCTCAGATGCGAGATATGAAAAGGTCCAGTAATATGCAGTTTTATCTTTAATTAGTAGAGAAATTATTTTCAAATGATCCACGTGAATTGTTATAAATAAAAATAATATTTTAATTCAACTTCATATAGTTTAAAGTTAATAAATTAAAACTAAACTGATTAAATTTTGAATAATGTTTAACTTCAAGAATTAGTTGAAAATCTAACATAAAAAATTTAACCGACGTGGCTTCTATCAAAAATAATTTTATTTTAGATTATTCTAATTTTTAAAAATATTATTATTTTAAACAATTTTATATAAACTTAGACTCAAATTAAAAATACATAATTTAAATTCGATTGAATTTTAAATAAAGACGTGGCGCTTTCTGATTAGTTAATCCCGCTTAAAAAGTACAAGCCTACCGGATTTCCTAAAGGTCACCTCCACAGGATTCTCACCACCCTTTTGAAATTAATGCGTTTAAAACTTTAAATGGTACCTTATATTAAAAGTTAAACGAAGAGACAAACAAGAACCAATTTATCAGTGCTGCTTTCAACGAACGAGCAAGAGTCGAGAGAGAAAGCGAGTAAAATCCTAACACTGAGCGAACCAGATCTGGGAGACTAGTGTTCGCACCGATGGCTCAGCCTCTCGTGAAGAAAGACGACGATCGCGACGACGAAGGTATCTTTTTCGACTTCGATTCACTTTTCGCGTTAGAAAGATCTCCTTTCGCGCCAGTTCGAATTCATTTCTCTTCGTAATTTTGGTTTTACTCTCCCGAATCTTAATGTAACCGCCACCAGATCAGTTATTGGCTTCTAGATCTATAAACTTTCGTTAGATTTCACAATATTTCCTAACGTGCTGTGAGATTTTGGGTCTTGTTTCGAGCTTCTATACATCTGAAATTAGTTTGATTTGGTGTAGCTGCAGTTAGTCTGATCTACATTCGTTGTATGTTCAAACGAGTGTTGTGCATGAATTTCTACCTCTCTGTGACAATGCAGATTGCTTGTTTCATTTGAATCTGAATAAGTTCATCTGATCTCACATTTATTTTTCTACAGCGAATCGTTTTCGTACTGTGTTGAAGATGTTTTTCATTGGCATTCTTAGTTATTGTTAAACCAGTTATTGTCATCCATTTCGGTGATGGAAACGAGCTTGTTTGTTTTCTAGGACCTGGATGAAGATTCTTTATCAAAATGTCATGTGCTAATAATTATCATTACATCATCTGTGATACAAATCTATTGGCGTCTTTTTTCGGGACTTTGAGTTATAATCACATCTTAAGGATGCGGCCAGTGTGAACAATATGCCTAACGCCTGCTCTTTTTTTCCTCTCTCATTTGTATCAGCGGAATATTCTCCATTTCTTGGGATAGAGAAGGGTGCAGTTCTTCAGGAAGCTAGGGTTTTCAATGATCCTCAGCTTGATCCTAGAAGATGTTCTCAGGTCTTTTTCTTTAGATTGCTTGGTGCTAGTTTTGCATGTTATGTTTTTGTGATGTGTTGAAGCAGTAAACTTATGAGTTTTGGTACTTTACCTCACTTGTAGGTCATCACAAAGCTTCTTTACCTTCTGAACCAAGGAGAAACATTTACTAAGGTCAGATTTAAGTTCACTGTGACTTATTTGATTGAAGATAAGATCCATGCTTCATACCTATTTTCAACTGTTTTTGTGAAGATTGGGGTGCTTTCTAATTTACGCCTTTTAGCATTTCAACAGATTGAGGCCACAGAAGTCTTCTTTGCCGTCACAAAGCTTTTTCAGTCAAAAGATGTAGGTTTAAGGAGGATGGTTTATTTGATGATTAAGGAATTATCTCCATCGGCTGATGAGGTTTTATACTTTTTACTTGATAAACATCTCCTGAATTTTATTTCCATGTTTTTGTTGCTTGTGCAGGATACACGCTGACTATTGTTTTTTTTTTTAAATTTACTTTTCTGGAGAAAAGGTTATTATAGTGACGAGTTCCTTAATGAAGGACATGAATAGTAAGACTGATATGTATCGAGCGAATGCTATCCGTGTGCTTTGTCGGATAACAGATGGGACACTTTTAACCCAGATAGAGCGATATTTGAAGCAAGCAATCGTTGACAAAAATCCAGTGGTTGCTAGTGCAGCTTTAGTTAGTGGGATCCATTTGCTCCAGGTACTATTACTAATGTAACATATTCTGTTTCTTTTTGTATTCCTCGCTAAAGTATCTTAATTGTTTGTGGTTTTGTTGAGTAGACAAACCCAGAAATTGTGAAAAGATGGAGTAATGAGGTTCAGGAAGCTGTGCAATCAAGGGCTGCCCTTGTGCAATTCCATGCACTAGCTTTGCTTCATCAGGTACTGGGTCTCCAATTTTGTTGGTATCATCTTTTTATTCTTCTTCTGTATGATTTTCATCAGATAAATAGTGTGTCTACTAAGAATGTGATTTTTTGCTCATTTCAACAGTGGGGCTGAATTTGTATACATGTGCTACTTTTTAAGATAAAAGCTTTATGAATCAGTTGTGATTCTTGTGAAATTAGATTTAATATTCTGTCTTAAAAGGCAATATGCACTTTCAAAATTTGCAGATACGACAGAATGATAGACTGGCTGTTAGCAAGCTAGTTACCAGCTTGACAAGGGGAACTGTTCGGTCACCACTTGCACAGTGCCTCTTGATACGTTATACCAGTCAGGTTTGTATGTTCTATGAATCATATATGGATAAAATGTGTAATATGTTTCCTGAAATGTGGAATGTGATTCTTTTTTTAGGTTATTCGTGAGTCGGCTACAAACACACAAGGGGGAGACCGCCCTTTCTATGATTTTCTTGAGAGTTGTCTTCGCCACAAGGCAGAGATGGTTATATTTGAGGCTGCCAGGGCAATTACAGAGCTCAGTGCTGTGACAAGCCGAGAATTGACTCCAGCTATTACTGTTCTCCAGTTGTTTTTAAGTTCATCGAAGCCAGTGCTGAGATTTGCTGCTGTCCGTACTTTGAATAAGGTCACATTTTACTTTCTTTTAGGCAGCTACTGACTGAATTTTCTTGTAGCCTAAATCTTCAAATTGTATGAGGTTTTAGGAATGCATACTTTTGCATTATTACCTCTTTGGAATGAAGTAGGGGGCCTTTACTAATCTCAATTGATCATATATTGATCTGCTCAAAGTTTCACTATATCTTAATGCCTCCAGTAGATGTTTCGTTGTCTTCTTGTGTTGTTTTCCTTGGAGAAACTTTCATTAAGTGGAAATGTCTGCAGGTGGCCATGACTCATCCAATGGCAGTCACTAACTGCAATATTGATATGGAGAGTTTGATATCTGATCAGAATAGAAGCATTGCGACACTTGCGATCACAACTCTTCTTAAGACTGGAAATGAATCAAGTGTGGATCGTCTCATGAAGCAGATAACGAACTTTATGTCGGATATTGCTGATGAGTTCAAAATTGTGGTGGTGGAAGCCATTAGATCTCTGTGTTTGAAGTTTCCCTTGAAGTATAGATCACTGTTAGTAACTATTTTCTTCCTTGTAGTGAAGACTATTAGGTTTATGATGTATCTGTACTTTTTGCTATACCCTCTAAGCTCTGGGTTTTACAGGATGAACTTCTTAAGCAATATTCTCCGTGAGGAAGGTGGATTCGAATACAAGAAGGCAATTGTAGATTCGATAGTTATCCTCATTAGAGACATCCCTGATGCAAAGGAAAATGGGTTGCTTCATCTATGTGAATTCATTGAAGATTGTGAATTTACATATCTTTCCACACAGGTGGCATTTGTTTCCAGATTCTAGTGATAGTACTTCATTCAATGCTCCATGTTTTATTGCTTTTATAACCCTGTCGTATTTCATTTGCATGTTATTAGATACTCCATTTTCTGGGAATTGAAGGACCAAAGACTTCAGATCCTAGCAAATATATCCGCTACATTTACAATCGTGTCCATCTTGAGAATGCTACTGTCCGAGCGGCTGCTGTGAGCACATTGGCAAAGTTTGGTGCCATGGTTGATGCACTGAAGGTGCAAATTCGTCTCTGTGTAAACTGTTTACTGATTCGGTCACTTCTTTTTTTTAATTGAATTAGGTTGGTTTCTCGTGATTTCTGTTGCAGCCACGCATTTTTGTTCTGTTGAGGCGTTGTCTCTTTGACAGTGATGATGAGGTGAGTTTTCTGTTCAGGGATAAATCGATTTACCTGTGAATGTGCTTTGCAGTTGTCTAGACATTTGCAAGAGCATGTATTAAACCCAAGGATTGAAGTGCATATATATGACGCTTATTTATTTTGTTACATCTTGATTAATTTGGCAGATTTAGGAGGTTCATTTCATTTATCTCAGTGTCCTCTCTTGAATATTTAATTTGTTCATATCATTATCTTTGTTAATTATTGAAGCAAATCATTTATGCTGACTTAATTACAGGTTCGTGATAGGGCCACTCTTTATATCAATACACTTGGTGGTGATGGTGAAGTTGTTGAAACTGAAAAGGATGTAAAGGATTTTCTTTTTGGAGACTTTGACATACCTCTTGTTAACTTGGAAACAAGTTTGAAGAATTATGTAAGTGCTTTGTCTGTTATTCTTCTTGTACTAGTATTACGGTTGTGCAATGAACAATGAATCTGTTGTTTATACAGGAACCTTCAGAGCAACCTTTTGACATCAATTTTGTGCCAAAGGAAGTTAAGTCCCATACACTTGCTGAGAAGAAAGCTCCAGGCAAAAAGCCAACTGGTCTTGGAGCTCCCCCAACTGCTCCTACATCTACTCTTGATGCTTATGAAAAACTTCTTTCCTCCATCCCAGAGTTTTCAAGCTTTGGAAAGCTTTTCAAGGTTTCTTACCCAGATTTTCTTACATTAGTGCATTTACTATTTGGATAGCTGAATTCTAATTTCTCAATATTACACCCTCTCAATCCTCTTTCCTTGATTAATCATCTATTCAAGATAAGTTCTACGTAAACTACTAACGTTAACTGTTAACTTGTTTGTGTCTTTTTTTCTCAAAAGTCATCTGCTCCTGTGGAACTTACTGAAGCAGAGACCGAATATGCAGTTAATGTTGTTAAGCACATATTCGATAGGCATGTTGTGTTCCAGTACAACTGTACCAACACAATTCCGGAGCAATTGCTGGAAAATGTAAGGACTTGGTATCGAAAATAATATTAACGTCTAGTTTCAAAACCTATAGGAAATGTCTTCAATCTCTATTTTGTTTTTGTGCTGCAAGGTTACTGTCATTGTAGATGCTTCTGATGCGGAAGAATTTTCAGAGGTCATATCCAAGCCTCTGAGATCGCTTCCTTATGATTCACCTGGACATGCCTTCGTTGCGTTTGAGAAGCCAGATGGCGTTCCGGCAGTTGGAAAGTTTTCTAATATGTTGAGGTTTATTGTTAAAGAGGTATTTGTTCTTGCCATCTGTCTGAAATGATGTCATTACCCTTTCCATGCTCTCATTATGTAGATCCTCCCTCTCTTTCCAGTAATTTATTCAACTAATGTGAGGGCTTTCTCAAGCAGAAAATCTTTTAGTAAAAGAGAATATTATGCTCAGGAGACTTTTTTTGTTAAGAAGGCGCCCTTGGATCTATCGAACCGAGTAATTAAGACTTTTTTCAATTCCTTTGTATGTTTGCTGTGTTGACTAGGTTGATCCAGCAACTGGTGAAGCTGAGGAGGATGGTGTGGAGGATGAATATCAATTGGAGGACCTTGAGGTAGTTGCAGCAGACTACATGATAAAAGTTGGAGTCTCCAACTTCAGGAATGCATGGGAAAGCTTGGGGCCTGATTGCGAACGAGTTGATGAATATGGCCTTGGTCCAAGGGAGAGCTTGGCCGAAGCCGTTAATGCTGTCATCAACCTTCTTGGCATGCAGCCCTGTGAGGTTAGTCTGTGATCATACATCTGATTTCATGCTTTAATTAAACTCTCTCTCTCATAGACTGGGAGCACAGCACGCTTTCCTTTGTGCATACTATATGTGAAAAAACTGGAGAGGTTCAGTAGTAGTATGTAATCTTACTCGTAATGATTATAATATAACATCAAGATGTACAATAGTTGCGTCAGTACACTGTGTTTTAACAACCGTTTCAGAAAACGCAAGGTCACAAGGGCTTGTTTGTTTTCATTTTAGTTTTTAATTTTTATTTTCAAATTAGTAGAAATTTTGTTTTTAATTTTTTATTTAGTTTAGGTTTCTTTCTGTTTTTATAAATTATGAAAACTCATAAAAATTAATTTTTTTTCTTTAACAAGAATTATGATTAATATAATATAATTATTTAATTTAATAAATATTTTTAAGTTTAAAATATCTTTAAAAGCATAAAATTTAAATTAAATTAATTTTATAAATTAAAATTCATATTTTAAAAAATTAAAAATTACTTAAAAAATAAAAGTCAAACCAAACTGACTTAAATTTATACCTTTTAACGCAATCGAATGTTTCCTCTCTTAGAATGGTCCTTTGTCCTGTCTTCAAGTTGTACGGATCAGTTTATATCACATAAGCCTGATAACTTCTACCACGTGTCGGTTTTTGCTCTGCTGTTACTATTTTCAGGGTACGGAGGTTGTGCCAAGCAATTCAAGGTCCCACACTTGTCTGCTCTCGGGTGTTTACATAGGTAATGTGAAGGTTCTTGTTAGATTGCAATTTGGAATTGATGGTCCAAAGGAGGTTGCCATGAAGTTGGCAGTTAGATCGGATGATGAATCTGTTAGTGATGCCATTCACGAGATTGTTGCAAGCGGCTAATATTTGGTAAAAATCGGTTAATTCGGTTCATTTTTCCTTCATCTTCGGCCATTTTGTTATTCATATGGATGAGATCAGAGGCATATAGCTTGCACATATATAGCGGTTGTTATGATGAAAAGAGTCTTAAGTTTCGTGGATTGCAACTTGGAATTCTGGTGATTGATTTTTGCCTATACTTCAGAGCCGCCCGTGTCATGGAATAATATTTTGTTGTAATCATGCAAATCATATCAAATAGAACAATTCTTTTTGGTATGTCTTTATGGGATTAAGTACAGGAATTATAATGTTTGTCTTGGGTATACTTCGGTGCTTAATATATGTTAATGCATCTGGATTCATTGCAAAGGGCCCAGCTCTCAATTTGTCGGCCGGCCTGAGATTTTTTTAAAACAAATTTAAATATTAAAGATATCGTTTTAAGAAAGTTGTTCAGGCCAAGTTTCAGGTTGGCATTTACGTTCGAATCCAGTCTGACATGCTAACTTGACTAGATCGAGTCGAGTCTGTCATATACCCAGTCTGATATTTGTATTTAAACTGTAGTTGTTTCTCCCTTGCTATCTTCTCAATTTTTAAGTTTGTAAGTTACGTTTTCATAATTCGGTTGAAATACTCTTCTTTTGAACTTTTGTGATTTTTTGTTTTTGTTTCTTTGCTATCATTGTTTCTAAATCTTTAGGAAAACACTGTTTGTTTTTAACTGTGCTGTGATTAGTTAATAACGTTGGAATTATTGCATAATTTGGTTAAAGTCCATTTTTAACTTTCTAATAAATTATTTAACAAAAACTTGTTCACTTAATGTTTATATATTAGCTACATATAAATTACCGAATATTTTAGAAAAATTGACTTTATAATTCACAGAAGTTTAATGTTATATTTAAATAATTACAAACATCTATGAATAATAGAAACGTTTTAATATTTTATATAAATAATTACAAACATCTATGAATAGTAGAAACGTTTTAATATTTTATCTTCTATAATATAAGTTATCTTTTGAAAATAATTTTTAAACTTTAAACATACATATTTATATTTTAAGCTAATCAAGTCTACATTTTTACTTTAAAGAAAATAGTTTAATTATGTAATTCATATTTATTGTTAAAATAAAATTTTACTTTTGGTACTTTTCAAATCCAATTTTCTCTCTCAAATGGCATTACAATTACTTACTAAAAATTTTATTTTTTAATGATTAGAGCTAGTGATTATAACTTCTTGTTAGTAATTTTTAAATGAAAGAATAAATAATTATATACATATATTATAAAAGCAAAATACTATTATATATTGCGGATTCTAAATTATAAGACCAAGAAATTAAAACCAGTACTTCGTTAAATTTAGAAAAATGAAAACATAAAATTTATAATTGAAACTTAAATGTAAACCATAAATTGTAAAAGTTTGGAATGATACATTACGTTGGAGTGATACATTATGTCTCAAGAGTAGCTTTAATTTTATAATAGTAATATTCTAATGATGCATACACATAAAAAGCATAGCTTTAAAAGGAGAAAAGAATGCAATACAAGAAATTTATTAATTCCAGAGGTCTATACGTATTTTAGATTGTCCTAAAGAGGTAGGTAAATCCATTTTTCTCTTTATATTTTTCACTTCAAACTACGTTAAAAGCTATTTGCCAGGTACAATAATTCAATGTTAAGCACACTTAAGGAATTACTAGTCACTAAAGCAAAGGATAAATCAAACAAAGTTGCAGTGGCATTCATATCGTTAAGGACACAAGCATCGGCCTCTGAACGGTTTAGTTACCAAAGTAACAACATTCCCTCTTTCCTTCAAAGAGAACCAATTCACACAAGAAAAGTTACAAAAAGTGGTACTTGCCTCATAATCATTTTATCAGGTTACTGAAAGTGCAGATAAATGCACCCAACGAAGCACCATCGGCCTTGGATGATAAAGAGGGCTCCTTAGAAATAAGCTCTTATGAATTCATCAAATCACCCTCCGATATCCTCCAAAAGCCCAAATCTGTTAAGAGAGAGAGAGAGAGAGCAAAGAAGTTTAATAACCAGTTATTCTTTGAATGACCAAATTAAGTGGAGGAAGAAGTTGATGTTGAAGGAAATAAATACAATATAGTTAAAATCAAAACAAACCTTAAGGTTTGTATCCCAACTTCCTGTACACAAAGCACTTCCATCAGATGACAAGCCCAAACAGCTGATCCGTCCCTCATGAGTGTTCTGAAGAGATCCCAAGTTCAGCACGACCTGGGAAAAACACTAGCATAATTAATTCAACGCATCAACTAAAGCAACCATAACCATAGAGGAGATGAGGAGTAAATGCATTAGTTGATGGAAGAAAAGTCTGCTCTGCTAGGTCTAGTAACTAATAATTTGCGTAATGCATCACTATTCGGGATGATAATGAGCTGGGCTGGGTCCGAGCTGCCTACGGTCCAGGGCCAGCCCAACCACTTTTTTTTCGGAGAGACCAAAACCGATGTCGTTTTGCTGATGGTCCAACCCCCCAAGCCCGAAACCCAGCCAACTCAGACCTGGTTTGCAAATCTAGTAGTTTTTATTCAGGATGCCTTGTTAGGCACTAGTATTAGGTAGTCCAGTCGGAAATAAGAAGCTTAAACACCATATGGCTTGTACAGGACAGACGGTAAGAAAAACAAAAACTATAGGACTTTGGAGGATATAACTCTTTTGCACATTGACTTCTAAACAAGGGAATAAGTAAAGGTTACCTCTGCCAACAAGGTATCCCAGACAAAGCACTGACAGTTTGAATATGCAGCGAACAGAAGCCTTCCTGATATGGAGAATGCAATCGAATTCACAGGTGCAATTTCGTTGTCGCCCTGCGGTTGATGGTAAACTTGGAGCTGGTGCCCAGTTCTAATGTCAAATAATCTACAAGTTCCATCATCTGAGCCTGTCCCAAATCTATTACCATCAGGGAAGAATTTCACAGTATTGACATCTCCCTCATGCCCATGAAACGTGCGTACAGCTCGACTAGCAACACGAGTGTCCCATAGTCGGGCAGTTGTGTCACAGGAGCCAGATACAAACATTCTCGAATTTGATCCATTAATGGAAACACTGGAAAATCGAAACAACAAAAGTTATGTATCCTTGAAGTTGACGAAAAGATTAGGTAGCTTTACTATCTTGAAAAGCTTCAAATCATCTTCATCTTGTTGCATGGGCCTGGTGATATTTTTGTTACTTTTCCAAGGGCTGACCATCTATCTAGTTTTGAAAATTCAAGTTGAAGATGGTGGGATCACACCAGAAAATTTTAAATCATGGATACTAAAAAATTTTCTTAGAAAGGCATAAAAGACATCTACTATAAATGCTTATGATAATTACCTAACCAATCACATTCTTTTACAAGGTTAATGAAACAACTAGATGTCATATGTTATACCACATTTACCTAAAAAGGGAAGACAAGCTTTTCTGGTTCTTTTTACATCAGGTGCCTTTATTTTCAGTCAAACTTCCAAATTTCATAGAAACACTGGTTGTGAAATAAGAAAACTTACATACCTCAGTACATCAGCAGTGTGGCCTGACTGAAATTCTCCTCCAAATACAGATGTTCTAAGCCCTGTAGTAACATCCCACAAAACACAAGTTTGATCACCAGAACTTGTAATCAGGTGAGTGTCCTCATCTGGAACATACTGACAGCAGGAGACATAACCCTTATGTCCACTAAGCATTCTTGATACCGGCAAATTCGCATCCTTATCAGTTGGAGAATTAAGGTTGAAAATGGAGCAAACACTGTCAAGACCACCGCAAGCAACTGATTGGCCATTAGGTGAGAAGGCACAAGTCATCACCCATGCACAAGGTAGTTTTATAGCATGTGTTTTCTGACTAGTCTGCGCATTCCATACTATTAGTCGTCCATCTTGAGATGCACTGACAATGCGATTCCTTTCAGGAGTCCAATCCAAGGAATAAACCTGCATATACATAGAAATTCAAATGTTACTTCACAATCATTCATATCACCTGAATTATAAAAGCAGCATAACACAATAATCCAAAGATAAAGATAAAAATATAATGAATTAACTCAATGCCACACCTACACTAAAGTCATGATAACACCAAAAGCAGCTCCAATTGTTGAGCATAATATATCATCTAACATCTATAAGATCCACCACCGAAGTCTCTACACTTAACAATCCAGAAAATCAAGCCTCGCCTTCATAAGTATAAATCAGAAATTATTTTTCTGATTTTTTGAATGTATCTTGAAGTTCAATCGAAGCAGGTTTAAGAATCAAACTGCTGAAGCTGATCATTCTCTTTTCTTCGAACTGAAAAGTCCATAAGCTTAACAGAAAATTAACTTCACGGTTAAGTAGCTCTTGTTTGTCCCCTCTCACAGCAGAGATTTCATAACTTAATTCCAAAAATGGTCCAGCTACAACTTTTGCAAGTTGTTTCATGATCTCTAAATGATAAAAACTACAACGAAACCTAAGGTAAGGTACAATTCGGCTTTCAAAGGAACCTATGAGTTTAACTCCATAGAGTTCGAGAAACATCACCTTTCCAGTATGTCCTTGAAGCGTACGGCAACAGACCAGATCGGTGGGCCCGAAGCTCACCGGAGTCCTCCCTTGAGACCTGGCGTACCCGGAAACTGCCAAAAATTGCGATCAGATCTCTCGACTGCCATTTTTAACAAAATAAAATCTCCAGCAAACAAACAGAATACAATTTCAAAGTGAAAGAAAGAGAAAATTAGAGCACCATCGGTATCAAGCAACAGAAGGCGTTTCTGCTTCAAGCGTTCTCTGAGAGTGTTGACCGTCTCCGTAGCCGCCACGTGACGCTCTTTCAATTCCGCAACAGACATATCCTCTGCCATCTACAGCTACAAACGCGCCATTTCAGTAGCTGTTTGGCTCGATTTCAAACCCTAGCGATCAAGGGCTCAGTAGAAGCATCTAGAAACTGAACCAGAAGAGAGAATTGAACTCAATAATTAGAGAGAGAGAGATGTCGGAGAGAGCGAAAATGCAAATTCACTATTTCAAACTTTGTGAAATGAAATTAGAAGGGGACTTAGGAGAATATATATATATAGGGGGGGCAGTTCTGAGAAAGAGCAGTAAGAAACATGTAATGTTGAGAGAGAAAAATGGGTACCTCATGTGAGGGGGGAGGGGCCCACTTTCTGCCACGTAATATACTGATTTGGCTTCTGCAATTTTTGGACCCACGTGTGCTGTTAGATATTTTAGCCTTCTCTGGCGAGAGCCATCACGCGGACTTTTCTGAACTATTTTTATAATTCAAAAGTGATTTTTTTTTTTACAAATTAACAACTTTTAATAATTGTTTTAAGGCTTTCTCTATTAATTTTCTAATTATATTAAAAAAGTAATTAATTTAATTGAAAAATACCTATTTTAGCATTTTAATAACATTATAGAGAATTATCTGTTTGATTTAGTCTAATAATTTTTATTATTAAAGTACTATTATTTTATTATTTTTCATAAATTAATTAATTTTTATAAATCGAAATAAACCAATTAATTTTTTAACTATCTTTTAAATTTAAATTTTAAATATTTTGATGAATAAAGATAATCTTCTTCAATTATTTTTTTAAATTTTTAAATTTATTTAATTTTAAATAATTTTATAATAATCTAATACGAACTGTTTTTAATTTTTAAATTTTATTTTATTAATTTAATTTTTATCCAATTTTTAAAATAGGGATTTAAAGACAGCATAAATGAGAAGATCGTTCACGAGTTCATTTGATGTGCCTCTAAGAAAGTGGTCTTAGTAGATTGGGAGGTATAGGATCAATAGGTTGTATGTTCGAATCCTCCTACCTATAATCTTTTAATTGAGTTTGTCATATAAGATTTTTCTAATACACTATACTCGATTGATATAATTTACAATTATTATGTTAATACGAAGATTTATTCGATGGGCATCTCAATAATAACGACCACGGCTCCTCCAATTAAAACAAACAAAAAGGTTCATTTGATGTGTGAAGGATGTGAGGCTATAGGTAAACCGGATCCAGACTTGTCACTGTGGATTAGAGAATTTTTCAGACGACTTTTAAGCTAAAGTTTAAACTATTGGCAAGTCAACTGTCCAGCAAATCATTGTCCATCAAAATTTTAAAAAAAAAGCCAAATATTCAACGTCTATAGAGCTCAAGAGAAAGAACTAAGAAGGCTAATGTAATATCGCAATTTTTTTTAACAAAGAAAATAACAACACTAAATTAACTATAGGGGGTACATGGTGCCTTACGCATCTCGTTGGAGGAGCTCCTGGACGCCAAAAGGGGGTTTGGGTAAGAAGTAAAGCCCCGGGCATCGGACACCAACAAGGCGAGCAAGGTCGTCCGCGCACTGGTTGCCTTCCCGGAACACCTGCTGGAGCTGGACCGTCCACTCTGTTGCAACAGCTGACGGATATCTATCACCAAAGCAAAAACGTCAATCAAGACCACAAACGGGGAAGAGAGCAAGGTATTAGTCTCTCGGGAGTCGACTTCGACTATCACGCGGCGATAAACCAAGTCCCAGGCTAAATTAAGACCCGAGAACACCCCCATAATTCCGTAGCTAAGGGCGATGCCCGACCGATGAGTTGTTGGAATCCGCCATACTACTCCCCCTGCCAATCCCGAATCAGACCCCCAACGGAAATCACTGTAGACGCAGGATGCATAGCGCCATCAGAATTGACCTTCACCCAACCCACCGCAGGCTTCTGCCATCCCACAAACGTACCCACCGGTAAGCTCTGAGTCGGAAAATCGCAACTCTCCAGCATCCTGGCTCGGGCAATCCACCCACGTAATACATGATAACTCTGTAACCCTCTGTCGGCCAAACAAAACTCGGTTCGAATAAGTTACCATTCCGCCATTTCTAGAGAAACCAGCAAGCAATACCAAAGATCGTGGCCCACGTGTCATGCTGTACCGGAACAAATGAGGTAAGGTTACAGAACAACCAAGAGTCCACCTCTTGCTGGAAAAAATCCCGAGTCACCAATTCCGGAGGAAATTGACCCCAGAGAGCTCGCACCCTCGAGCAGTCCCGAATCATGTAAGCAATGGTCTCTAGCTACCCACAGAATCGGCAACTATTGTCAGTGGCAACATGCCTTGCCACTCGGTGGTGATTCGTAAGGAGTTTACGCTGAGCCACTAACCACAAAAATGAACAAATGCGCTGAGGGCCCTTCCATTTTCAGATAGTGTCCCGCAGTCGGTGCCGGGTAACAAACTCTAGTAAAAACGTGTTTATAATGATATTTAATTTAATATACAAATTTAATAAAAAGTAACAAATTGTAACCGAAAATTATTTAAATAATGACCATTATGTATTTTAAATTAAAGAGAAATTTTCGGTTAAGCTCGTTTGACTCAATAAATTAATAAAATTTGAATTAATTGAGTTTATAATCAATTTTAATTTTAAAAGGATTAGGTCAATCTTAATTTAATCAAAAAAGATATTACTTCAATTTATGACTAAAATTTTACTTGATTAAAACTTGAGCTGCCCAACCTAGTCCCGACAATTATAACAAAACGACATCATTTTTTACTGACTTCAGTCTTGAGCTATTTGAGCTTATTTTTTTATTTTGCCAACAAAATCACAAAACATTGAGTACAAACAAAATATTCAATGACATCATTATAAGTTTCAATAAAATCTTACTAAGATATAAAAAGAATAAGACACAGTTGTTCTTTTTTTTGTACTTCATTAAGTCAAAAATAATAAATAATAAAATAATAAAATAATGTAGAATAAATTAATCATAATCAATCAAATATTAGATACCTCTATTTTTTATATATCTTTTTTACATTTAATCTAATTCATACTTCCTCTGTTTCATAATAAGAGTCGTTTTAGATACATTTTAATTATTCAAAATAAGTGTCATTCTTGACTTTGTATGCA
>JANZLF010000221.1:41780517-41799147 GCA_026546835.1 Erythroxylum foetidum
TTCACATCTAAGTGTTCTCTAACCTTAAATTAAGCTAACCAATGCTTGTCATTCAATTTGGCTTGATCCCAAAGTGTAGCTGATACAACTCCACAATCTCTGAGAGTGTATGCACGAAGACATCGTAAAGCACGTGACATTGAGGACAATCTAGTATTGGATCAGTTTATGAATTTGTTTATAGTGGATAACCGTGTGGATGAGTCGTTAGCGGAAGAATAGGTCCCAAAGTTATATCCAATCAGTTAGTTTAATATCAGGAGCACAATTGCATTAGGAACACAATTCCATCTTTTATTGTATTTTAGTTACGTAAATAACATCTAGATCTCTTATTATAAATAGTCCAGGATAGTTTTGTTTTCGCCAGACAAATTGTTTAGATATATCAATTTCTGGAGAGTTGTCCTTCTCGAATTGGGCAGTATCAGTAATAAACTTTATCTTTTGCTCCTCTTTTTATTGAGTTCGTAACACTGGTATCAGAGCAGGTTGATTCCAATGGTAAATACACGAACTTCCGTACCCACCACCCAACCCATCGATTCACTAAACACTCACCCAGCCTCAACCAATCCCTCCAATGACCAAATCGCCACTCAACTGGCTACCATTGCATCCAAATTAGGAACCATTGACACTCTGGCAGCAAAAATAGCGACGCTGGAAGCTAATCAAAAATCCACCAGTACCCCATCATCCTCTGTTCACAGACAAGGAAAGGAACACGTGAACCCCACTCAGGACCACGACCAACGCAATCCTCCACCACGTTATCAACGCCGAACCAACGGGCAGGATAATGAAGAAGATGAAGACGAATCTCAGTCATGGCGACGACAACGTCCTTACACCAAGATCGAGTTTCCAAAATATGACGGAGGAGACCCGAGGGGCTGGATTCTAAAAGCGGAAAAATACTTCCGTTATTATCAAACGCCAGACGAACACAAGGTCGACATAGCCGCGATGTATTTGGAGGGCGATGCTTTGGATTTGTTCTCCTGGCTCAACAACGATCAAACCATGATCTATTGGGAGGAACTCGTTAAGGCCTTCCAAGAGAACTACGGTCCCGCTGAATTTCAAAACCCTGATGAATACCTTTGCAACATCAAACAAACTGGTACAGTCCAATAGTATAGGCAGGAATTTGCACGGAGATCAGCTCGGGATGTGGATTGGCCGGATCATTGTCTATTAGGGGTATTCCTAAACGGTCGTAAAGATGATTTGAAAGCTGACGTTTGCATCCACAAGCCAAGCACCACCTACAGAGCTATGAGTTTGGCACTAGAGTTTGAACAAAAGTCTAACCTTAAAAGTGGGCCAAAAGCAAATCAGTTGGACAACTCTAATATGCCCAATATCTCACAGGCCCAAACTGCCAATTTGTCACCTGTAGGTCCATTCACTAGCAACCCAACAGCACAACATTCCACATCTGCTTCTGCTTCTGCTTCTTCTCGACCAGCGACGCTGCGCACTTGGGATCAGGAGAGGTAACTGCGTATTTCGAAGGGGCTGTGTTTTCGTTGCAACGAGAAGTTCTCTCCCGGCCATAGCTGCAAGGCCGCGACCCTCAATCTAATGGAGATGGCTAATGAAGACGGTGACGGCGCACCAGCAGAGGCTTTGGTTGAAAGCGACTGAACAGGAAAATTTGCCGAGATTTCTCTCTTTCCGCCTTGAGGACAAGGCGAATTTCTAGGAGGGATGCATTGATACGACACCTCCAACATATGAGGATCACATGGGCCAAGATTTAGTCAATCAGTAATTTGATCCTATTGCGTACATCTAGTAGTTATCCCATTATTTTAGCTATTATCTTATTTTACCGATTAGGAGTCTTTATCTTTTATTACGATTAGAAGTCTATCTTTTATTACGATTAGGAGTCTATCTTTTATTATGATTTGGAGTCTAGCATTATAAATATTTGATAGTTAGAACAAGTGAGCAGCTTTTGAGAAAATTAATTCCTTTGTTTTGGGGTTTAGTCCTCTCCATACGGACTGATTTGGGAGTTTAAGATTCTTGCTCTCAAATTTATCAATAAAGCTCTATTATTCAGTTACTTTTATTGTCTTTCTTTTCTGGTTTCTATCAAATTACTCCCAGGCCAAACATATATGCTTTAATCCATCAGGGGTCGCCTCTTGTAGATTGTCTGATAAACTTGTGAGCTGCATAAAGATGCACGGGCTTAGTAGTATGTACTTAGAATGAAGTTGCACTGTCCATCTTCTACTTTATGTGCTTCTCTATTATGTTAAATAGTTTACTGCAATATACTAAGTTGGTCATCTGTTCCGCTGCTTATTTCCTTCTTTTTCGTGTTTCAGTACTTTGTGGAGGCTGGGGCTGTTGCTGTGAGACGCATTAAGAAAGAGGATATGCGCCATGTTGCAAAGGCAACAGGTGCAACGTTGGTATGTGCTTTCTGCGATATAATTACAGTACTCTTCATTTCTCATTGTAAACAACTCTGTTGTTTTTGTTGTTTAAAGAAGGCTATACTGTGTAATTGTCAGATTTCTTGTCATATTTTTTGAAGTTTGTTTACGAGATTTGTTTGCATATTTATCCTGAAGCACAGATGCCGTGAGTTGATAAATTCATCCTTTAGGTTCTGCTGTGAACATCCTATTTATATAGTAATTTGGGTTTTGAAGGTATCTACCTTTGCGGATATGGAAGGTGAGGAAACATTTGATTCTTCATTTCTTGGTCATGCTGAAGAAGTTGTGGAGGAGCGCATTGCTGATGATGATGTGATTATGATAAAAGGGACAAAAACCACAAGTGCAGTGAGTGTCTTTCTTATTTTGGATTGATTCTGAAGCCCTTCATACTAGTCTTAAGATGTTAGGATGTTCTTATTGCTGATAATTGCTGGGGTTGTATTCATGAATATTCCAACGTAATTTTGCAGAAGCTTTCAAAACTCATAATTACTGAAACTTGTATGACCATTATTGAGCACGTTTTTTACAGAAACTACATCTACACTTAAATGCCTGCAGAAGCATTGTGACTAGTTGCTTGATCATAAATCTTGTTTTGGTCTAGGTCTCTCTGATTCTCAGAGGTGCAAATGACTACATGCTTGACGAAATGGATAGGTCTCTGCATGATGCCTTGTGCATTGTTAAAAGGACCCTAGAATCCAATGCGGTGAGCTTGGACCCTAACCATGTTTCTTGTGAAATGATTAGTCAACGTTAAGTTTTCTTATGAGGACAATTTTGTGAGAAGCAAGATAGAATCTGGACGCTTATTAAGACTGATGGTCCAAATTAATTTGCTTATTTGCTCTGGACATGAATCATTTGTATTGGCATTTCAGTTAGTCGCAGGTGGAGGTGCAGTTGAGGCTGCCTTGTCCGTATACTTGGAGTACCTTGCTACAACTCTAGGTTCACGAGAGCAATTGGCAATTGCTGAATTTGCAGAGTCCTTGTTAATTATACCAAAGGTTTTCTACTAAATACTTCAAGACCCATATTTTGTCTGCCGCAAAAAGTATGATATAATGTTGAAGAATCTGGTGCAGGTGCTTGCGGTCAATGCTGCTAAAGATGCCACTGAATTAGTCGCAAAACTACGGGCTTACCACCACACTGCCCAAACAAAGGCTGATAAGAAACATTTGTCCAGGTAATCATTATTTTCCTCATTCACACACTTCACTGCACAAGAGAATGCATTGCTCACTTCTCTAAACTTTCTTTTGCTTCCCTGATGTTACTGCAGCATGGGACTGGACCTTGTAAAGGGATCAGTTCGTAACAACTTAGAAGCTGGAGTTATTGAACCTGCGATGAGCAAAGTGAAGATAATTCAGGTAAAATCTGTGGAAAATATGGAATTCACAAAAATTGCTGTCTGTCGATGAATTATATCAAAAGCTCAATTTTCTGCAGTTTGCCACCGAAGCAGCCATAACGATCCTTCGAATTGATGACATGATCAAACTTGTAAAAGATGAGAGCCAGAACGAAGAGGAATGATCTTTTTGTTTGAAGAGCTTCTCTTATTCTTCATCATTTCCCTCAACTAGAAGTTGGATGAAAGGAAATGGGTAATGTGGTGGTTTTCAGTTTTGAAGATGGTCTATCCTAATACAGTTCCTTGTTGAAATACGTGCAATTTTTCTCCTAATGGAAGGTTCTGCTATTTTGGAAATAGTTGCTTTCTCCTTTTATTTATGTAATTATTTGTGTGAGAACTCATGAAATTACTAATCTTGCAGTAGTAGTGCTTGTCCAAACTCCATACGTTTTTCTTTATGCTCTGTGTTCTTGGCTTTTGTTTACGAGCAGGGCTCCTGCCAAGGAATTTCCTAAAGCTCCCTTCTCCGGCGTCAAATTCTCTGGTCTATTTTTTGTGTACCTATTTTATGTCATTGCATCTAACCTATCCATTTACGTGAGACTTACATAAATAAATGGTCGGATGCAATGATATAGAATAGGTACACAAAAAAGGGATAAGAGCATTTGATCCCCCGTTATTGATCCAGAGTACTAATGGCTTCTATCTGTTTCATAAAGCCATGAGTGGTTTACTTTTCTCCGGATTTTGATATCATGATGGTAAGATTCAAACATACCGTTGATTAGTTGCTAGTATAGTCCTGAATGGTTGCTCCCTAAGATTGGTTCAATTGGACCTAAAAAGTCTTTTCAGCGGTTTTTCAATCCAAGACTTTGTAGTTGGAGAATTATAATTGATCACAGGTGTAAACTCTTATCTTAATGTTTCAAAAAGTTTCATCAAATTTCCGTCATTCTTTATTATATGTTAATATTTTACATTGGCAAAGTATCTATTACAACAACAATCCTATTTGAGGAAGTTTAGACTAGTAGAGTCTGAATTAACCATAATAATAATAATAATAATAATAATAATAATAATATCTATTATTAGTATAAAAATAATAAGAAAATTTTATTTGGATATTTAGTAAGTATTTAAATTATTGAATTAACCAATGATTTCTATTAAAAGAAGTCTTAATGACTGTTTGGATAAGCTTTTAAGAGGTTAATAAGTATTTTTGTTTACCACAAAAGTTTTTAAAAAAAAAATGAGTGACTTTTTTGGTAGCTAAAATATAACTTTTTAAGAAGTTCAAACTTGAAATTTCTAAAAAAAGCTTCTCAAATGATTTTTTTGGGTAGATTTTTCAGATCAATTAATCAACATATTTTTTAGTCTTTTTTGCCCTTATGTTTTACACATAATTCTTACAATATTTACGAATTCATTTTCACGTTTGTCTTGCAAACATATTATTTGACTTTTTTATGTTTTAATATTTATTTTTTATATTAATTTTACTTATATTATAATCCATATAAAATATTTGGTTAGATATATTTACACTTATGTTTCATATGGTTTAAAATTATATAATAATTAATATATTGTGCTTTGTATATTATTTAATATACTTTAAATAATATTTATATATATAAATAATTTTTATTACAAAATAAAAGATAGTTAAAATTAATAAAAGTGTCTTTTTATTTTTAAGTTGTCAAATAATCTACTGTATAAAGTTTTTTAAAAAAAGTTTTTTTAATTGACAATCAAATAGTCAACTGACTTCTTAATTTTACTGCTAAAATTTCTACTGATATAAGCCATCCAAATGGCACTTAAACTTTCTTTATTTTTTATTTTTTATATTAAAAGGAAAATAGAATAAACAGTTACATAATACTGCATGGGTGTCGAGACCCTACCATATATATAAGAGGGTATTTTGGTCATTGTCTATTCCTTTAGTCTTTAGTGAGACATTTAGAAAAAAGAAAGAAAAAAAAGAAAAAAAGAAGAAGAGGGAGAGAGTTGCCGTGGGTGAGAAATTAGAGCTTTTGATTCTTGAGATTTTTAACAGAGTTTGAAGCACATTCCTAATAAGTTAGCTTCTTTCCATCTGGTTTTAACTGGATTAAGATTCTTGAACCCTACATTATCAAAAGGCACCTGAATGACGCATTTGCAAAGGTGGTAACTACAAAAGCGACTAGCCAGCCTGCGCACCGATATCAAGTTAAATTTACGGACCTACGTTTTAATGAACCCTGTACGGATGTGACGTACTATAATGCACATACGCAGAAATAAGTCGTGACAAGGACTTTTGACAAAGTGTCACTTCGTTACGAAGTAATCCTACTCACACGAACCTCACAGCAACACATGTCTCCATGGTTAGGTAGAGTCATTATGGTGGGAGAATTTTAGTATGACAAAATGTAACATCGTTCTTAGAAATTTTATTTCAGTACCAAACAGTAGCCATAAAGTGGTTGATTTCATTCAAGACCTAACATAACAAGTACCAGAGCTCTACTAACTATAATTAATTATTTTAAATACAAAAAGCTTTTCAATTCAAAGAGCTTGAGATCTACTTGGTATTGCAATGTTTGCTGATATTAATTTGAAATTCTATAGAAGAAATTGGTAAAATAGGTTCTAACCAACTCAAAGTTACAGGGTCAAGCCTAAATTGACCTAGTTTTAGGGATCGAACTCATCTAACAAAATAATGTCGATTTAATATATAATAGCTTATTTGGTTTAATGGCTGGAATAAATAAAGAATAAAATAGCTATGAGCGAGAGCTATAGACGAGTATGAACCAAATCAGACAAGAAAGTGAAAAAAAAAGACGAGAGCGTGAAGAGGAATAGACAATCATTAGGTGTGAGTTGAGAGCAGATAGATTGTGCTGCTGTATAAGTGAGAGAATCATGGGAGGAGGAGAGGATGAAGTTGTAAAGTTTCACATTTACCTATTCCGGACATGCGCGGAATAGGTAAAGACAAGGGTTAATTATCATTAGCTGTTCTTCAATGTCCAGGAATACCTAATATGTGGAATAGTTATTCTATGCATTTTTAAAAAACCAAACATAGAATTCCTAATAATCAGAAATAGATGGGTAATAGAACAATTGAGTATATTATTAAATTAAATCATTCATATTTTTAATAATTAATATATTAAATAATTAATAAATATATATTAGGTTAATAATAGATTAATAATAAATAATAATAATATTTTTATAGTGTTCATAAATTTTAAAAACTGAAAAAACCAGTACGGAAACAAAACTTAAAAACTCAAAAAAATAAAATTTTGTACTTAATTTAAAAAAAAAACAAAAATGGAAACAGGCCTAAACTTCAACAAAAGTTTCATTCCATTCCATTCCAGAGTAATCACAATCAGTCAATTACACAAACCTCACCAAAACAACAAAACCGAAACAAAAACTGCAGCTACGCTCACGCAGAAAATCTCGACTGCTGCAATATAACTCAAGGCATCAAAAACACACTAAAAGAGTGGTCGTGTCACAATCAACTATTGACAGGAATTCGAATCAGAAAAAGGATTAAGGAATCGTATAAGCCACCATTCAGCGATCCCCAGGTAATAAATAGCAGAGCCTAAAGTTGAAAGCTGAATCGGTAATAGAATTATCAGCGATATTACCCTCCGGAGTGGGAGACTGGGGTGGTCTCGAAGCGACCATCCTTGAATAAATGAGAAAACTGTTGTGGCAAAGAATGCTCGACCTACAAAAAGAAAGGTTGGTAAGCGGTGTAATTGTTGGTAGCTTCAACAAGATCACCATTCACAAATTACATAATCAGTTTGACATTTCCTTCATCAGTACCTAACAAACAAGGTGTCCAGAAATGCTAATGTCTATATTAAATGAACAAAGAAACAAAAGGGAAATTCAGATTTAAGAATGACAATTTGTCGACAGCGTCAAGTATAAATATAAATCAACCCAAATACTAATCATGATCCTAAAGTGTACGCTCTGGACCGAACAAAGTGATAGACAGGTGGTCCAAGAAGGTAATATCTTGTCCTCATTGGCAAGAGAACTCACCTACACGGTAAAACATCACGGGAATACCATTAACTAAGTTCGGAAGCATTAAAGAGCCAGTCCACTACTTCAGATGTGAGAATCAATAAGGATATTTGTAAAAGTATAAGACAACTTATTTCCAGTCAATCAACCACAAGGGTAGGTGTTTGGCAAGAAGTAGTCTAGATTCATCCTCAACTTACTGCAACAACTTTTACCAGGTTATTGTGGGTTAGAAACTTTACCCAATCACCATCAGGCTGTGAACCAGGAATCAAAACATTGATTTCACTTGATTTAGCTGTAGTTATAGATGTTCCGAGTGAATCTTTGCTCAAGTATAACTGGCAGCCTGCAGTGTTGTCAACTGAAATTGTTGGAGCGGAGCCCTATAGTAGACCACCAATTGTAAATGCATCATACGTGTTAATATAAAATAAACTCAATATTCATACACTGAACTTGAAGAATGATAAACAATGCCAGGACACAGATTCAACATGACACAAACATTTACTAAATTTAATTAGAAACAAGAAATATACCTGACATTGCACCTCAACTCCACCGCAATTTACTATCTCACATGCAGCCACAACATCCTGATCAAAATCAAAACTATAGTGAGCCTCCAACCTTAATACGATAAGTCTACAATGCCGTGATGGCGCACTAAAAGATATTATTTGCATTCTTCTTTCAGATGTTTCACTCACCGTGAACACAACACCCATTTTGGTGCATTTGTCAACTGTAATATTGTTAACTTTTCCTGCAAAACGGAATTAAATAAGTCTCCCTTCGGAATAACATTGAGGGCTGATGGCATAGAGCTTTAAACTCCTACAAATTAACATACAAGAAAAAGAACAGAGAGATCATACACATAAGTAGAATTGCAAAAGTTACCTTGAATCTGCAACACAGAATCTTTGCATCCATAAACATATACGGATTGCTTTGCATCACAATCGTCAATTATCAAATTCTTTTTTCCAATTTGATTCTCGACAACCCACCTGAAAGCAAGGTGTAGAAAACAGATTATAAAGAAATCAGACCTTGCTGAAACTACATATATTAAAATAAATACCCACTTTCGACCCATCTGAAGTTCTAGCTTTGGAGGTCCTGCTTTAGAGAAAGAAGGAGAACTAATACGGCCTTCTTTCTCAGTGGCACCAACAACACCAGTTCTACTGGCACGATTCTTGGCCTTCATATCATCTGTGACCTTTTTCAGACCTAAGAAGCAAAAGAGTACATACAATTATTTCTTCTTGTTGAGGGTGGAATACGGAAGACAGCAAGTGAAGAGACTACCTGCAGTCACTGACTTCCCTGAATTGATTTCTTGGAAAACAGCAGCCATCCCTTCTTTTGGCTTTGACAATGAAGGCTGAGAAGACTCGGAACTGAAGAGAGAAGCAGGTGGAGGGGGTGGAGCAGTAGGAGTTTTTGCTGCTGGAGCTTTTGATGGAGCCACAGTTGTTGCTTTGGCAGTAGCACTCCACACAGGACCCAAGGGATAATGACTCTTAACATAGTCCCTCAAACCTGGTAAATAGAGCTCCTTCATGGCCTTGGCCCACTCAATATGATTTGGGTCCTTGCTTTTGTATTCTACAAGAATCTGAATTCCACCATGTTACAGAAGTTCATCATTGGTATCTTAACAACAAGACTTTTTTCATGTGCAGTTTAACCTTCCTCTCCTAGTTTTAGCTTAGGCTGCTCTAATCATCAGTGGCATTTCACCCAATCCACCAATCAATTATTTCCAAAAAGCTAGTAGATAAAGTTTTAAAGGACCAAATACTCCTGCAAAGATAGTATTCATTCCTTTGGAGATATTAAATCAGAAATAAATGCCAATCAAGACTGAAGTTTAACTCCATATTTATGATTTATGGCTCTTGGCATAGTCGGATAAAAAACCAAAAACCATAAAAAGGAAAATAAAAATCATAAGACAAAAACATCCTTTTCACGCTCCAACTGCATTTTTTATACTTGCTCTATTTTAGAAACAGTGACCAATCTTTTGCAGAAAAGGGGCCGTGACATAATTATATATATCTCAGAGAATTCAGTGTACCTTGTTGTTGTAGAACTCTGCCATTTGCCAACTTTCTTCAACATGTGCAATAGGCATGCTCATACCTTTAATGGACAGAAGTATAACCAAAATCAAACATCATTTACACCAAAACTTTAACATGCTCCAAATTTAACAATATACGCCACTTACCACAATCTTTCCCAGTATAAGCAATCCATGCTAAAGCTATCAGACTATCAGAAGCAGTCTTCAAATGGTTAAAAAAATCAGATCTTCGCCCTTCAGTCATTGCATTTGCTTTCATAATGATCTCATTCAACGGCTTAAGAAATTCAGCTAATCCAGCAAGATCAGGTTTCTACAAGAATTGAAAAGGCCATTCAACATTTCTGGTATCAACATTTGCATGAAAGGAAGATAAAAAGTGTGCGCATATGTCTTGTGTTATTACTTTTGTCTCTTTGACATTTTACATTGCATCAAATAGTATTACCTAGTAAAAAATATCCATCACTAAATTTCTCTAAAAGCTATGGTCATTCTAAAAAGTCAAGCCATCAGCTCTATGGTAGACTTAGAGAAGAGAGTAAAGAAGCTAAATTACAGGTTAATTTACCAAAAACTCTGAACTCTCAAGTATGAAACATTTTCACATACTAAAATGTTGAAATTTTGTGGCTATTTTCTATCTTATTTCCAGTATTTAGCGAACAGATGTCATCCAACAACAACTAATTTCCTTGAGGTTTCTCATGAGAACATTCAATTCAACAGGGAAAGGCAGAAAATATGAAGTTGTTTTCCCAGCATTTTCTTTTAATTCCAATAGTATCTAACTTCATAGTTCATCCATTAAATAAGCCAGATCTCTATGATTCTGCTTATCCAAGCAAACTGTTGCCATCAACTTCACCTAAAACTTGAGAATTCCTCTATACATTTGAGATGGGATTAAGATCCCCCTAAACCACCTCGTCGATGTTAACAATCACATACATAAGGTAATATCGTATAGCTTCATTGCGTTACAGTTTCCGCAATGTATCTCACTACCTCGTCACGGCTTAACACAAAAATGTTAAATCATATCGCCAACTACTCTACTCTTCAATAAGTTGATAAATTCAAACAAACAGAAATAGAAAAGCTCAGAAAAGTACAAAACGCAACCTGTGTTTGCTTCACATTGATGAGGAGCTCCTTTTGGACATTAAAAGCTTGCTCGATAATCTTCGTAACTTCTAGAACCTGTCCTCCAATCTTCTCCGCGGCAATTGACACCTTACTAAAATACTGCGCCATTAAATCATCGAACGCCAAAATCGACGGATCCGACGCGCCACCGTCCGCCGCTGCTCTTCCGCCACCGGAGGCCAGTGCCTCCAATCGGTTGACAGCCGATTCAAGCCTGGCTATCAGCTTCTCATCCATTCTCTACCCTCCCCAATCCGCGACTGTATCTCCCTAAATATCTCTTATCTCTCAAAAAACTTGCTTTGTTGAATTGAATGGAAGATGCTCTCTCCCTCTCTTGAAAGCTTTCAATTAGACGCCGAAAGTTAATAGAGTGAGAGAGAGAGAGAGAGAGAGCAATCTGATTTTGATATGACGCGTGGCGAACGTGGATGGAATCTTGGCTGTTCTCCAGCGTGGGCTGTTCCTGTGAGGTGGGGAGAGTGAGATATGATTCTGCGTCACGACTTGTGGCCCGTTGATCTGATATAATCTGGAATCTGTTGTGCTCATAATTTTTCTTAATTAACTCCACTTTGACCGGTTTTATAAACATTAGCAGCGCTTCCCAATTCTTGATAAAAGGGCCAAAATCGAGAATAAATTGCAATTTTACTAGCTCTTTATTTAAGAATACCGATCTCTGGAATTTATTTTTAAAATGTCATTTTTTGTTTTCTATTTTTGAATTAAAAAAAAAAGGTCAGCAGAGTTAGGCTAAAACATGGCTGCGTTGGACCTTATTAGATCTTAGTCTAGACTGTAGACTCAGCCTAATTCATTGTTATCTCTATCTAAGGGTTCTTAGGTTGATAAGTTTAGTAAGGGATTAACAAGTATGGAATAAAAAGTGAGTGATTAGTTGTTTACTATCAGTATAGGAGTAATAGTTTGACATCCTATTTTAAGGGAATCTTCCGTATCCTCTATTTAGTAGATGAATGAAACTCATTCTTTAGTAGTGATTCTTTTTTAAAATATTTTTAATACTAATTAATTAAAATACAACTAATTAAAATATAATTAATTAAAATAATCTAATTAATTAATTACATTATAATGAATTAAAATATAATTGACCAATTAACTAATTACATTATAATTAATTAAAATATAATTTATTCATTAATTACAATACTATAATTAATTAATTAGAATATTTTTATTAATTAAAATATAAATAAATAAAATATAATTATGCATTAATTAAAATGTTATTATTAATTAAAATATAATTATTTATTAATTAAAATATTGTAATTAATTAATTAATTACAATATAATTAATTAAATTATTATTATTATTTAATTAATTACATTATATTTAATTAAATTATTATTAATTATTAAAATATAACTATTCATTAATTATAATATTATTATTAGTTAATCAATTGCAATATAATTAATTAAAATATAATTCATTCATTAATTAAAATATAATTCATTTCATAATTAATTAATTATAATATTTTTTACAAACCAACAACTATCAATGGTAATGGTAATCATTCTTTCATTTTAACCAACCATCATACTTATAATGATTATATCTATTCTTATTCTTTTCTATATTCATTCCCATTACCTTCTATGAACTAAACACCCCTTCAAATTTCATCCTAATCGAAGTTAATTTGTTCTTTGATCAGGGTTAGAGAAAATTTTGATCTTCACTTTATCTCTTTTCTAGGCACTTCTCCACATCTACTCACTCATCTTATTTTCAGCCATATATCCCCCTTATATACTCGATCATTTCTTCCCCATTTTGTCTTTAATGAGTGGTTGGGTCAGTCGTGCTAGGCCCAAGCCCAGACTCAGAACAACGCATGGGTCAATCATCCCATCTTTTGAAAACTGACCTAATTCCTACGGGTAAATCATATAAATTTATTACCTTATCATGAAAAAGGTACGATTCCCATAACCCTACTTTTCACTACTCACCAGCTACCCAAAAACTCTCACAAACACTAACTTGAGCGTCGGAGGGGTTTGTCGGCTATCAACCCCCGGCGTGCCTTGTGTTGTTTTGCAGGTATTCTCTTGCTAAAGACAACCAATCTCATGGATCCAAACGGTAGCGTCCTACCTCACCAGAATCAGGCAGAACCAGTTGGCGCCTACCGTGGGGCCCGACATCAGGGCACCACGTCGAGAAACACTTAGATCAGTCACGCGGCAGCAGCCAACCCTAATATAGCAGTCGTTGCGGCACTTGCGCTACAGCGGATGGGTTTGCAGTTACCTGCCACTCTCCCGCTAACACATCATGATTCCCGCACACAATCTTCGCACCCGAATGATCAACCACAACCTCAGAACCCAGATCAAGAAGAACAAAGCGTAGCCTTGGAGGACAATGCTGAGACCAATACGCATCCAAATTTCTAGCACCCCCTAGATGCAAACCTTCCTGCACCGTAACCAGCCTTCCTCACACAGAGACAAATTGAAGAAGCAGCAGATCTATTGATCCGTCAAATCTTATAGTCTCAGCCCGAACAACAACAAACATCAACTTAGCAGGTCGGTGTGATGGCCGATCGGCACTCTGCAGAAGCCCTGGAAAAAATTGTGGACCACCGGATCAACATAGCCATGAATTCCCGTCCTGGCCAGCCATCAACGCAGTACAGCTCTCCTTTCATCCCAAAGATCTTGGACAGCCTTCCAGCGGTCGGTACTAAGATACCAACGCCAGAAAAGTATACAAGAAAGACCGATCCTCTCGATTATCTGCAGCATTTTCAATCGATGATGAACCTGCATTGCGTTCCAGACGCCATTCAACGCAAGGCTTTCTGCACAGCCTTTCAAGAGGGGGCCCGAAGATGGTTCAACAACTTGCCCCCACGTTGCATAACCAGTTTTAAGAATTTTAAGCTGCTATTCCTCAACCAATTCGCTACAAGTAAACAGCCACAGAAGACTGCCTTGGAAGTAATGCAGCTGACCCAAGGAAGGAACGAGAGTTTGCGGGAGTTCCTCACCCGATTTAACAATGAAGCCGTCGAAGTTCCTAACCTTACTTGCTCGTCCATGTTGGCTGCTTTGATGAGCAATACGAGGGATCAAGAGTTTAAGAAGTCGCTGGCTCTTGATCAGCCCAGGTCCATCTAAGAGATAAGAAATTGAGCAGACAAGTATATCCAACTAGAGAAAGTGTTGAAAAACACAAAACACAGAGCAGATGACCACTGGCCGAATAGTAGGACCGAAGATTCACATAAACAGCATAAGGATCAGTCTAGCTGGAGGAAGCTGATCTATCAAAAGGACCAGAGGCGAGAGTCCTTCACTTCGCTCAACAGGCGATACGCGGAAGTACTGGAGGTCATGAGAGCAGAAGGGGAATCCCTCCGAGGACCCAATAAATTGAACACTCCTCTCAAAAAAAAGGGGTTCTTCTTTATATTTTCGTTTCCACAGAGATATCGGTCATGACACGGAGGATTGCTGGTACCTAAAGAAAGAAATCAAACTCCTTATCCAGAGGGGAAGACTGGGTAGATTTTTGAAGTACGATAGAAATGCCGATCGAGGTAATGAGGACAGGAACGGTCGGTCTGACAATTGGCAAAAACCGTGGAGACAACAAAACATGAATGATGGTGGAAGGCAGACCAGGAATGTGGACGACTGACGCGATATGAGATGACAGCCCAGGGCTAGAGATGACAGAAATACCAGACAGCAGGATGACCGACCAGTCAGGGTCATCAATATGATTTTTGGCGGTAGCGTAATAGGGGGTCCACCGTCAAAAGAAGGAAGTGGTATGCCAGGCAGATTGCTGAGGGTCAGTCAGCAACAAAAAAATCACAAGTTGATGAGGCGATCTCCTTTGACGAGTCTGACCTGGCCAGCGTCAGTTGTCCTCATGATGACGCACTCGTGGTTACTTTGAATATGGACGGTAGTGAGGTGAAGCGCGTGATGATTGACACAGGCAGCTTGATCGACCTGCTATACTACGATGCTTTTAAGTAGATGGAGATTCCGGAAGAACTGCTACTACTGATAGAAGGGCCAATCAAAGGGGTAACAGGAGCATCCGCCTATCCATTCACCCGAGTTTTGTTGAACGTAAAGTTTGGAAAAAAGCGGCTACAAGTAGTGAGAAATGTTGAATTCTTATTGGAGAAGTTTGCAGGAGCCTATAATGCAATAATTGGAAGAGCCACACAAAACGCCCTCAGAGCTGTCGTCTCAACCTATTATTAGGCGATGAAATTCCCAACACCCCATAACATCGGCATTGTCAGGGGTCAGTAAAGAATCGCTCGGGAATGCTACTTGGCAGAAACAAGAACCCTCGAGGGAGCGGTAATGTTGGCAAGCTCTCATGATGTAAGAGCAGATGAAAGGAATGATGAAGCCCGCAAAGCAGAATTGATGCTCCTCAACGAAGAGAGAGATAGAGCAGCCGCTCGTTCAGAAGCCGTTAGGCAAAAAGCAATGAAGTTTTACAATAGAAGGGTAAGGCTGAGCGGCATAAAGGTCGGAGGGTACGTTCTGCGAAAAGTTGAGGCAACTGGAAAGCATCCTGGGAAGCTCGATCAGGCATGGGAAGGACCATATCAAGTGGTCAAACAAGCTAGACACAGCTCTTACATCATGCACGATACGAACGGGAAGATTCTACCGAGGCCCTGGAATTCTCAAAACCTGAAGACGTCCTACCAATAGATAAGCTTTATTTTAGTTCTCATTTCTTTGTTTATTATTATTTATTGTACACGCAACTTGTGCGTACCTTTTTCATGGCCCTACCAGTCAGGTTTTTTAATGGCCCACGCCCTTGTCATCATCAATAAAGGGGTTTCAAATTTCTTGGCAAGACAAATCTCATTAAATTTGGCAAGAGGAGAAAATTCCACCAACTAATTGCCCTCGACCACTCTCGGCCAGGTTGTCAAAACAAAATCCTTGGAACCATCGCTCAGCCTCGACCTCGCTAAGTCAGGTTGCCAAGACAAGATCCTTGGAACCATCGCTCATCCAGGTTGCCAAGACAAGATCCTTGGAACCATCGCTCGGCCAGGTTGTCAAGACAAGATCTTGGAACCATCGCTCGGCCAGGTTTCCAAGACAAGATCCTTGAAATAATCGCTTGGCCTCGATATCGCTCGGCCAGGTTGCCAAGACAAGATCTTAGAACCGTCGCTCGGCCTCAACCTCGCTCGGCTAGGTTGACAAGATCTTGGAACCATCGCTTGGCCTGGACATCGCTCGGCCAGGTTGTCAAGACAAGATCCTTAGAACCAGGCAATGCCGAGAAGATTAATCTCGGATCGCTCGGCCTCAACCACTCTCGGCCAGGTTGACAAGACAAGATCCTTGAAACTATCGCTCAGCCTCGACCTTGCTCGGCAAGGTTGCCAAGACAAGATCCTTGGAACCATCGCTCGGCCTCGACATCGCTCGGCCAGGTTGCCAAGATAAGATCCTTGGAACCATCGCTCGGCCTTGACCTCGCTTGGCCAGGTTGCCAAGACAAGATCCTAGGAACCATCGCTCAGCCTCGACATCGCTCTTCCAGGTTGCCAAAACAAGATCTTGGAACCATCGGTCGGCCTCGACATTGCTCAGCCAGGTTGCCAAGACGGGATCTTGGAACCAGGCAATGCCAAGAGTCAAAATCTTGGATCGCTCGGCCTCAATTGTTCAGTCAAACTCCATTGCCTAGGTCGACCATGACTCTCTCAGACCTTACAGTCGATCGATGCATATCGAATGCGCTCGTTCACTACCTGCTATTAGAAAGATCGCTCGGCCTCACTATCACTCGGCCAAGTTCTCTTGTCTGGATCGACCATGCTCTTTGGAAAGATCGCTCAATCTCAACACGACAAATAAAGGTGGTGATGAAAAATAAAAGAACTTCATTTACTTGAATTAATGCTCTGGCCACAAGCCCGACCAGATGAGCATTGAAAAGGGGAAAAAATCATTTTTATCCTTTCGGGGGAGCGAAAGGGCCAACAGCCAAATCGGCAGGAGAAGACAATGGAGAGGCATCCTCTTCTTCATCAGAACTCAGGTCCAACATCTCATCCGCCAAGACCTCTCTTTCCTTTTCAGCAATCTCTCTCATCTCTTCAAGTCAAAGGACGAGCTCGGAGGGAAGCATCAGCTCTGCATAATCCTTGAATGAAGGATCCTCCGACCCGACAGGGACGCAAATGTTGTGGCATCTCCTTAAGAGGGAAAGATCCAAGTCAGAAGCAAACTCCAAACACTCTTCATGTAAATACGGCTCTTTCCATCGCTTGACCACCCTAATCCTTTGCTCTCTGATGGAGCCTTGCAGCTCCATCATTTTCTTCTCGACCTCTATCTTCTCTATCACTGCCTCGTGGCACTGTTGGAAGGCTTTCGAACAAAGCTCCTCCTCAAGTCGCACCCTTGAAGCAGCATCGGCCACCTTTTTTCCTAGGCCCTCAATGAGAAGCTGCGACACTCGGTATTCACTCTCCAGCTCGGCCTCGAAGCAAGCATTCTACCCCTCTCCTCCTCCCCCGAGGCAAGTTGAGCCCTCAAAACGCTCTTCTCTTCCTCCAAAATATTCTTCTCCTCCTCCATCAAAGAGAGTTGGGCTCGTAAGACGTCCTTCTCCTCCTTCGCCTCTGCGAGTTCAGCTCTTAAAGTATTAATTTACTCAAGAAGGTCATGAACCTCTCGATCCACTATTTCCCTCACTTCATCGAGCTGATCGAGACGTTGAAACATAGCAGAGGCGAGCGCCATATCCCTGGCACAACCACGGACGAGGCTAGCCATCAATTCTTTATTGTTCAACGTATCCAAAAATTTCTCGTCCTCAGGAGGAACAACCTTCTCGACAATGTGCAGAGCCACATCAACATTCTCCACTGTTTCCCTCACTTCATCGAGCTGATCGAGACATTGAAACATAGCAGAGGCGAACATCATATCCTTGGCACAACCACGGACGAGGCTAGCCATCAGTTCTTTATTGTTCAACGTATCCAAAAATTTCTCGTCCTCAGGAGGAACAACCTTCTCGGCAATGTGCAGAGCCACATCAACATTCCTCAGCATCGCAGTCTTGTCAAGACTGATCGTGGACTCCCATTTTTTGCCACTGAGAGCTCGCTCTTTTCCTTTGCCCTTATCTAATCAGGGCGCTTGCCCCTCCTCCGCTCCTCTGTCCAGTTGAAAGGATGATCGACCAGCACTCCTAGCGGTCCTTTTCCTTTTGAGGGGTAGCTCCATCTCTTCCTCCTCCGACTCCGCTCGATCCACATTCATTGGCTGGACCGGCAATGAAGCTGACACACCAAATCGACCCTCAGCGGACAGAAGGGCCAGAATTGTTGAAGGCTGGTCCAACATCGCCGGCTGAGCGATGCCTTCGCTGGCCTCTGCCTCCTTCCTTTGCT
>JANZLF010000221.1:41828161-41843502 GCA_026546835.1 Erythroxylum foetidum
GTTATTAAATCAAATATAAATTAAAGTTTATATATTTTGAAGATAATTTAATAATATATTAACATAAATTATATTATTGAATTAAATATAAAAATAATTAAATTAATAATATAATTTTTTAACTATTTATTATAAAAATTATAAAAACATATCAAAACTCACTCAATTCATGTTATAATTAATATTAACAGATGCTTTGAGTTAGAGGAGCAAGCTAAGTAACGTAGAGTTCAATTCACATGTTTTTTAACGTGAATTTAACCCCTTTAAAATGTGGGGATTGAATTCATACTTGGATTCAACTTTTGTGATTTTTGCATTCTAATTGAATGAATTGAATTCAATCTCATCACATTCCAAACACCCCCTAAACATAATGTTGGATTTTGTAACTTCAATAAATTTATATACCTCTGTAAATACAATTTCTTTTGCAATTTAATAAAAAAAAGTAAATTTTCAAAAAATAAAATTTATAATGTTTTTTGCATTTTAAATTTTAATTAAGAAACTGAAGTTTTTAAAAAATAAATCTTATTTTTCATTTTAATAAAAAGAATTGAACTTTTGAAAAAATAAATGTCTCTCTGTGACTTTACCCTAATTCCAAGCCTCCACAGAGATTAGAGCAAACGAGTGCAATTCAGCTAATGGCGGAGGAGGCTGTCCTACGCTACCTCCAAAACCACAACGAAATCTCCGATTCCGGGCACTTCGCCGCCGAGCATGGAATCGATCATAACGAGATTGTTAACGTCGTCAAAAGCCTCCATGGTTTCCGTTACGTCGAGGCCCAGGTAACGTATCACTGTCTGGTTAGTTTAGTTATGGTGTATTCAACTCTATAGGAAATTAAGGAAGTAAAGAGTTGTGCTTCTTTGAAGAAATGGTTAGAAATGAAGTGTTGAACATTAGTACTTCTTTGGGTTCGATTTAGTTTGGTGATTATGGCAGGACATAAAGAAAGAGACTTGGGTGCTCACTGACGAGGGCAAGCGATATGCTGCCGAAGGATCACCTGAAGTTCAGCTGTTCTTGGCCGTACCGCCGGAGGGTGGCATCTCAAAAGATGAATTACAGGTTCTGTTTCTTTAAATTTACTATCTAATTAGAAGTTTATACATGGATTGGATACTTTAGTTTTACTCTTTAATATTTTAATGTTGCTCTGCTTTTTTATATACGGTGTAAAATGCTGATTTCTGGATGAACCTGTTTTGTCTTGCAGAAAAAATTTGATCCGGCAGTTTTCAAAATAGGGTGCTCGCAGGCTGGAAAGAATAAATGGGTGGAAATGGGAAAGCAACTATCCAGGAAGGTAATGTATCCGAGTTTAGTTTTGGTGGAACTCTCAGAATTATAAAGGCGAAACCTTTGCCGGTGATTAATAATGTTTCATAATGACTTGACTTTGGCTTCCCAATCTACATGTTGATGGAGTATTTATCTTTAGAACATTGCGGTCAGATATTTTTTCATTGGTCTGTTTTATCTAGGCAAACACTTTGAAATTACAAAGTGTAACTGCTATAGTTAGGTAACTTTCATCTGTAATTGCAATATTTTGTAGGTAGATTCTTTTATAGGCTAGTACTGATTGATGCTGTTCTGAATTTCATAGTCCATACTTCTCATATTCATTGCACTTCCTTTTTTGACTTTGTTAGGTTCAACATGTTGAAGACAAAGTGAAGGATTTGCTTTTACAGATACAAAATGGCCAGGTACACCATTTTCTAACAAAATATATAGTTTTGAAACCTTTCCTTTTTAGTTCTTCCAATTATTGACTTTCCAATTTGTTTAATGTTGACTTTTAATGAAGCATAAGGGAAATAAATGGATTTGGCGTTTATTTGTTGTCTATTAACATTATTATATTAATCAGCAGGTTTCAGCTTTGAGATCATAGAAACCGTTCACAGTTTATTCCTTTACTATTCTTTCAGTCTTCCTTGTTTGGAGTCTATAGGGCTTATCAGTTTATCCAGTTGTTGCCCAAATCTATTTGTGTGGCTTTTTTTTTCTTTTTTTTTCGTATCTTGTAATATATTGTTTGTTGTATGTGATTGTAGGGAGTTGAAAAGGATGATATCAATCCTCTTAAAGCAAGAAAGCTTATTGCTTTACAGTAATGTTCCTAGAAAACATAATTCTAATGTTCCTTTTCTTTTCTCTTATTATATGACGGGGTGAATCCAGATTTCAGAACTTATACTGCTGATGTTTTACTGAATAATGATTCTGCTCTAGGACATGGAAGGGCTACTCTGTGAAAAAAGGTCCAAATTATGCTCCTGAAAGGAAGAAAGCAGCAACTGATTTGACTCGAGAAAATCTCCAAAGGTGTAATTCTTGGATTTAATGAGTTTTTGGATTTGAATTTTGTGGCATCTCCTTTTTGTTGTTGACTTGATGATTAATCATCTGATACTTTAGGGGTGATTGGAAGGATTTGGAGTTCAAAGAATATAACTTTAGTGCCAAGGGTCCACCAGCTGAATGTGGCCATCTTCACCCACTCAACAAGGCAACAATCTCTCATTTTCTTTAATTCTTTTGTAGTATTTTTACAATTAGCTGATCAATGGCCAATTTTTCATTTTCATCGGAAAAGAAATTACCTTTATATAGATGATAATTGGGGGTAAACATGTTGGCAAATCCTTTTTTATCTTTTATGTCATGAGGAAAGTAGTAGGTTGAACTTCAACCTCTGATAACGTGTTCAGGTATACCATTCAGACATCTATGACATTATGAATTTTATATATCTTTCTTATCAAACTTGTATGTGTGTCTAGGTGAAAGAACGATTGAAGAACATATTTCGTATGATGAAGTGAGACCTGCTTTTTGTGTTCTTATTCTTACTTTCACTGATCTATTAAGTTTTAAATGTCTAATAAATTTTGGTTTGGATCTTTTACCGACTGCAGATTTGAAGAAATGCCTACAAATAGATTTGTTGAGAGCAGGTAAAGGATCTCTTTTTCCTTTTCAAATACTTGTTTAACATAAGCCATTGTTTTCCACATCAAATTGTCTTCTGTTCTCCTATTTACGCTTTGAATCTTCACTTCTTTTCTGCTTTAATAAACCACATTAGAAAAAAGATGATTGTTTGTCTTTCTGCTATATGTTACTCAGTGAAAAAGATTAGAAGAGAATTTATAGTTTGAAGAAGTGTGAGCGATTTTTCTTCTACAGTTGTTGACGGCTTGCATACTTGCTAGTAACTAACTTCCACAGTACGTAGGAAGTTTCTTGAAAGGAAAGTCTTGTTGCTGAAATTCCCTAAATTTGCAGTTAATAAATTAGCGTACAACATCTCAGGAGCATAAGTTACTGTTTTCTGGCAGTTCCATAAATTTTCCTCTTGAAATCTTGTGAAGTGGTGCTGTTTTGCTGTTTGCTTTTGAACGTTAAGTTTCTGTTTGATTGCAGCTTCTGGAACTTTGATGCACTATTTCAGCCACAGCAACATCCTGCCCGTGATTCACATGATACTTTCTTCCTCCAAGGTCTGTTTAACTTAGGGGCTTGTTGGTATATCAACTACCTGTCATTTCATTTTTTTGACAGCAGTTTATTGTGTTTGGCAGTTCCTTCAACAACAAAGCAATTGCCTGAAGATTATGTTGAGAGGGTGAAGCGTGTTCATGAGTCTGGTGGTTATGGCTCGAGGGGGTATGGCAGTTAGTTTTATCACTTCTCAATGTCATTGTGTGCCATTACTTTCAGATTACTAGAGCCATTTTTTAAACAGATATTGTTATGAATGGAAACGGGATGAAGCAAACAAAAATCTTTTGCGAACTCACACAACTGCAATTTCTTCTCGGATGCTTTATGCATTAGCACAGGTAATGCTCAATTTCAGCCCGACTATTCATTTCAATTGGCTTGTAAAGCCTGTTAGTTTTGGTATTATTATCTTTGATTAACTACTACTTTCTTCTGTAGTTCTTTCTAGTTTATCCCTTGGCATCACCGCATCAGGGCCCTTAAAACCTTCTGAGTTCTATGGGGATGCCAAACTCGTGCCAATCTTGACTTGCACTATATGCAAAGAAAGATTATGAATTTAGAGTTTTAAAATGCTTGAACTTTTGTATTTGATGTTTCACCCCAACTATTCCCTCAATATAAAAGCCTAAAATCCACTATGCCCTTATGTTTGAATATCTGTAAATCTTGAACACTGTTTTCATTTAGTTTTCATCCAGTTTTCATCGATGATCAGCATTTTTTGTTTTAAAGGGTGATTATTTAATAATTTTCTTTGCTTCCACTGCCCCATTTCCTTCATCTGTTATTTTAACATGGGGAATTTATTTTTAGTTAACATTTTGCTTGACAGCATGCCAAAGAGCAAACTTTTACCCCAAAACGATACTTCTCAATTGATCGAGTTTTCCGCAATGAAGCAGTCGATCGTACTCATCTTGCAGAGTTCCACCAGATTGAAGGTATCCCTAGATCATACATTTAAAGTGAAGTCAGAGACTGAAATAAGCAACTTGTTTGTCTACCTCAAAGCATATAGCTGTAGTTAAACGATTTTTCTGTTTTGGTCATTTCCTTAGGCCTCGGGGACGTCTGGTATCTGTCTAATGACTTTCATTTATATTTCAGTACTCTTATTAGATTTATTATATTTTATGTCACTAAATGATCAACTACCTAGTCGCTTTTCTTTGTCAGGTCTTGTATGTGACCGAGGGCTTACTCTAAGTCACTTGATTGGAGTTCTGGATGACTTCTTCTCACGTTTGGGTATTGAATTGATATTCTACTGAAGCATTGGTTTGTTTTAAAAACTTTTAACCCTCAGAGAAGTCCTCTCTGCGTATCATGAAAGCTTTGCTTCTAGGAGACTGCTTCCTACCATGACATGAGCCTGACTTCAAAATATGCTCTATTTTGCTTTTAGGCATGTCCAAACTGCGTTTCAAGCCTGCTTATAATCCATATACTGAGCCTAGCATGGAGATTTTCAGGTGATAATCTTAGGAACCTGTTATGTCTATTTGGATTTGCACGATTAGATCACTCGATTGTATCCTGTGTGGACCAGTTACCATGAAGGCTTTGGGAAATGGGTGGAAATTGGGAATTCAGGCATGTTCAGACCGGAAATGTTGCGTCCCATGGGATTCCCTGAAGACGTGAATGTTATCGCATGGGGCCTTTCACTTGAAAGGTAAGAAAATCATACTTTGTAATATTTGGAATTGTGCTTATAATTCGTTATGAGATCTCAAATCAAATCGAATCAAATTGAACCAGACCAACAATGATACTGTACGGAATTGACAATATCAGAGATCTGTTTGGACACAAGGTATTACTACTAACTAGTTTACATTATGTTCGTTTTCAAGTTCCATTATCAATCATCTTCCCTTACAATTCTCTCTCTCGTATGAATGAAAGAGCCCCTTCAAATTTGGATTTCAAAATGAAAGAATTCCGTTCTGTCAAAATATCAGATCTTCTGAAAATAAAAGAAAATTGGCCTCTTGTGAGAAATTGACATGCACTCTTTCTGTTATCTCAGGTGGATCTTGGTCTCATCAAGAAAAACCCTTTATGTCTGATTGGAATTCAAGATGCTGACGGCTAAATCAGATTCTAATTTATCCATTGATGATAGCTTTATAATATTTTTGAGGAAGTTTACACCTGAGAAGTTCATTCAACAAAATCTTCAGGAAAACTACATCTTTTGTACCCTTCATTGGCTACTAGTCTACTACGCCATTGTACTTCATTAACTGTGTTTAATGAATTTGTTTCTATGACAAATTATTCTTCCTTTGTAGGTTTGTTTTGTTTATTTTGATCAAAGGAAAGGTTGATTTTTAGGATGATGCTTATTTTTATGGAGAAATTCTCTAAATTAGCGATGGCAACTGAATTGGGTTAACTCTTTTTTTTTTTGTTTAATTAAATGTATTTTGACCTATTAATTTTACATTAATTTAATCTAATTTCTTATCATTGATTAAGTCTAAAATTGAATATAATTTAAGTTTTAGTTTTTATTGTTTTAATTTAATATTTAATATTTAATATTTAATTTATTTATTATTATTTTAAAATTCTTATAATTCAATTTAAAATTACTATTAGGTTAAAAAGATTCAATCGATACGTCGATTTAATAGTAAAAGTCTTCTAAAAATTTTAATCAATTATTTGATTAATTTTATTAATTAAAAAATATTGTTAAATAAATAAATAAACATTTTTTAAATAAACTTTAAATTTTTTTATAAATACTTTTTATCTTATCCATTTAACTTATGATTTAGTGTCTAAAATATTAAATAAATGAACAATAATGTAATATTTAGTGAATATATTACATCGATAAAATTAATTTAATTTATAAAATTTTAAAATGTTAGTAATTAAATACTAAATTTTAGAAAATTGAAAAAGTTTCTAATAATTTGTTATCCCATCAAAAGTAAGGAATGTGTTCCAGAAATGGAAAATTAAGTCCAAACTTTTACTAAATGAACCTTTTTTAACTAATAAAAATAAAAAATAATTGCTTCCATAATTTAGAAAAGTTAAGTATTACCGATATGTCATAGATAAGCTCATTATAAATATAGGCCCAATTAACCAGGAAGGCCCATCCTACCTTAAAATTGTCGAAACGACAAAGCGTCTCTCCTCCATTGCACAATCGCTAAACCCTGATCGCAGGTTAATCAGTCAAGCTTGGTCCCTGAGGTTGATACTTGACACTCTTCTGTAGATTCATTATTACCTGTTGAATTTCGCTGGAAGTATTATGACGGCGGCTAACTTATGATATTTTCTGGTGACTCCTTTTTACAGGTCCTTCTGAAGAAATACACAAAAGGATGAGCTATCTGAGTTCTCTATGCAGAAGAGTTAATCTCAAGGATCTGGTCACCAATGCTCCAGTTTACTCCGGTGCATCTGGTACGAGGCTATATGATCTATTTAGTGCTTTACGAGAAATGGGTTAGTGTCTGTTGGTGGCTAAAGACGGTCCTTTGTTTGGTATGTATGATTATGCAGATGTATCTGGAGGACTAGGCTTGATGTTTCGGAGGTGGGCTACTAAGAAAACCGCCGGATCCACCAAAAATGGTCGAGACTCTAAACCCAAGAATCTTGGGGTTAAGAAATTCGGTGGAGAGGTAAGAGAAATTAACATTTCTTGAAATACATAATTTTTGGCTTAAAGGGCTGCTTGGGGTGATTGTTTTATGATCATTTTTTGTGTGAATTTGGTTGTAAATGCAGAGAGTGATTCCTGGAAACATCATCGTACGACAACGAGGGACTCATTTTCATCCTGGAAACTACGTTGGAATGGGGACTGATCACACTTTGTATGCTTTGAAGGAAGGCTGTGTGAAATTTGAGCGAAAGAAATTGATGGGACGTAAAGGTGAACGCAGGTGGGTGCATGTTGAGCCTAAGGAAGGTCATCTTCTTCACCCTGTTTATGCATTGCCCGAGCTCAAGACGGCTGCTTAATTCACAATTTGAATGTCGGTTCTCTTTTTAACTCTCTTGTATGGAATAAAGATCCATTTTTTACCCTTCACAATTCGTTGCTTGTCCCCTGTTCTTTTATGGGGTTTTGGAGAAATTTCAAGTGTTTGTTTTGTTTCAAATTTGAGGCAAAAAGAAGTAGTGAGTAGTAATGTTTAGGTGGGACAATTCTGATTTCTGTGTTTCAGGTTTCTTCTTTGGAAAGGAGTGTTTTGCTTAATGAAATCTGGTAAATTGTATTAGAATTTAGTTGATAATATGAAAATTTATGAGACACATCTTTTAAATTTTCAGAGTTAAACACTTTCAATTCTGTGTTAATATATGAATATGATAAAGAGTCTTGATCTATCATGAATGCTATCTAGTTACTACTATATATGGTCAATAGGGCATATAGTACATTATTATATGTCAAGTAGAGTGATATTTAGTTTTATTATAATAAAAATGTGTTTTTTATTAAGATTGTCTCTTGTGAATCTTTTTTGGAAACACTTCTTCTCTGAATTCAAAATGAAATGTTTAGCTGCATGTCTAGCCTTTCACCTGAAGTATTCAGTTTCTGTTGTTCTTCATCTGTTAAGTCGAAATATCTGAGAACTGGTGGCGGTGGCCGCACAGACGGGGTGGAGTTTTATGATGATGGAGTAACTCATGTCATACTCAAGAAAAGCTCTGGTCTAAGATTTAAGGTTTAGAATTTTTAGGGTCTTAAGGTTTGGGGTTAAATTAAAGTTTTCATTTACAGGAAGTTGGTAGATTTTAATTCATATTTAGAGAGTCCACAAATGTAAAAGCGGTATCTGCAGAAAAGAGATCAAATGAGAATAGTTTTCTGCATAACTTGGAACTACTGATAATTAAGTATGATCTTTCTTTTATTTTCTTTCTGGAAAATAATGATCTGATCTGCCTCAAAGTTACGAAATCCTTCAAAACTAGACTTTACAAAAAAAAAAAAAAAGAGAAACAGACCACAAAGAAGCAATGAAATTACAGAAAATGGAAGCTCATTTTGATCATTAACAAGTTGCTGAACAAAATAATGACAACCGCCAAAGGCACCACCTTAATCTCTGCTACTATATCAGGATCGAGCACTCTTGCTAGAACTTGTCTAGAATAAGATTATGCAGCTTTCAGAAGCCAGAACGATGGAAAAAAAGCTCACAAACTCAATCAGATTCCGAACCCACAAACAGCAGAGGGATGGGGTACCAGCAAGCAGACACTCAAATTAATAGCCTGCTGCATTATTAGTTATGAATCATGAAACAATCTTCACCCTGTTAAGCTTGATCTTGTCTCTCTACATCTTGTGCACTTGATGGTTCCGGGAAAATCTACCTCGATTGCCGCCTGCGAGATGATGAATGGTCTCCACCATTCTGCCCACTTCCCTGGGAATTTGATGTCCCTGACTGCTTGAAGCTACTAGTTCCTTCTATCCCGATGCTAGATACTGCCGGGATAGCCGGCACATCCGATGAGCTCTGGCGCCAACTACCAAATAAAGCAGCATTCCAAGATCCTCTGGAAGAGGTTGTTCTGAGTCTAGCAGAGCCTGAACTCTCTTCCCTGACAACCTTCAAAGGGTTCTCTAGGGCCTTGAGGATGTATCTCATAAAGGGTCTCCTCGAGGGCTTCGGATTCAGGCAAGACCTAGCAACAATCGCCATTGCCCACACTTCTTCTAGTAGATCCTCGTCTATGATCAGAGATGGATCAATAATCTTTGTCACCATTTCCTTGTCATATATACTGATGTAAGGCAATATTTGATCTAACCAGTCCTTCAGTTGTATGTCACTAGCTGAACTGATACCAAGTTTTCCTGTTACCAGCTCAAGCAATATCTTCCCAAAGCAGTAAACATCATAAGCACATGTTGTTGTTAGTGAACCTGATCACACATTAAACAAAATTCAGAAACAATTTGGATAGCAGGTCAACTTCACACAAACAAAACCAGAGTAGCAGGCAAACCACTGGCCTTCAAGCGTTTTAATCTTTTTGTTTTTTTTCATCGATTGTGAGAAGCAAGTTTGATTACTCCTGAAGTTAAGTTTCAGTTACAGAAAATGCCAAATATTTTACCTTCACCAGCTGATCATCAAAATGAAAAATTTTCAGAAACTGCACTACCTACCTAACTGGCACTAGCAACAACTACAGGTTTTTCATCTTGCTTAAACTAGAAGTCACAATAGCCCACAGCAGAACTTCACTAAAGAGGATTACTGTCATGTTTCTTTGTACTGAAACAAGCATAACTGAAAAACCAGACAATGAGGACTATGAAGGAAACTGTGTTATGAGATGGCACATTCCTGCCATGTTCCAGTGTCCCGATAAACGGAGATATACAAGCACTCATATAACCAACAAAAATTCTAAGATCCCATGACTCCCAAGAAAGGACAGTTACAGGGATTGCCATATTTGGACACAAAAACCTCATCTCATGTATCAAGTGAAAAATATGAAGACACCCTTGTGACCAAAGAAGTAGACAATATAACCTAAAGAAACCACAAGTTCAAATCAATTAAACCTTCTGACATGGTTCCCATCCCAGGCTTCAATACGAACAAAAAGATCTGGTACAATAACTTTTACTTTTGTGAATTTAAATCTGATTCTCTATCTGGATATGAACTTGGTTATAAAAAAAAAACTAAATGCAGTACATAGTTATACCAGTACATAAGTGATTTTGAAGCTAAAACTTTTAACGAATCATCAGGGCCAATAGTATATTCTTAGAAGCAGTTCAATACAAGAAACTACGTACCAGAAGTGCCTTGTTCCGAGGACCTGCACATAATAAAGGTCCAAAAGGTTAGTGAGAATATACACTAATCGTGGACACTGATATATGCCTATAAATGAGACAGAAACATGCCAGTGTCTCAAGTCTAAAAAGGAAAATGTTTGCTGTTACTCTGTTGTTGTAGTCTTTCTTTTCGAAATATGAAACATCATTGAGAAGCAATGCCAATACACATGCCAAACTGTATTTAAGTAATGCAACTAATTGATCATCTCAAACCCTTTAACCTAACATCATTGATCACTAAAACAAACAGATGAGCGTTTTTCACAAAATACTTACTGCGGAAATCGCAGCAACCTGGTAATTTTGCTTTGATGTGTGTCCCCTTCTTGAGTACAGACTTCACTTAGACTCCCAAGCCGTACTTCGAATTTATCATCGAGGAGTATACTGCTGGCTTGAACATCTCTTTAACAACACCAAACAAAGGTAATTCAGTAACTGAATTAAGCAATGTAGTGGAGAATTTAATCAATGTAGTTATGAAGTGATAATGCAATAATTAACATAGCAATCAGCAGCCAGAACTCATCCCCCTGGAAGAGGGATGTTACAGGTCTTATAGGAGAATCATTCCCAAAAGCTAGCTTAAAGGGTGACAATTAGACCGTAACATTCCACCACGCTTCGTAACCCAGGCACCGACAGGTTGGCTGTATGCTAGATCTTTTCTACGTCCGGGTGAACACTATTATCCCAGCGTTGCCACCCATGCACCCACGGGTTGGCTATGTACTAGACATTTTCTAGCGTCGGGCGAATACTACAATGCCAGCGTCACCACCAGTGGGCGTAGCACGAGGACTTGAAGGAATGATGTTAGCTCTAATTCTAATTGTTACAGTTCTTATGAGAGAATCATCTCCAAAAGTTAGCTTAAAGGATGAGAGAGCCCATAATCCTATAAACCCCACATCAGCCTCTTTTGTTACCGACGGGAGACAATTAGACCGTAAGAAGGAACTCAGTTGTTTTCACATTAAAACTAGCAATGAAGTTTGATAGCAAAAATATTGGCATCTTAACATATGATTTCGGCAGAAGCAGGATCCCTTTTCCAATCGGAATGATGAGCCTCAATTGCTTTAAATCAAGCATCAGGAACCAAAAGGCTTGGTTCCAAATCTATTTTTCTGTTGGAACACAGAACATAATTAACACCATGAAGTCAAGATTCTCCTATCCTACAAATGACCATGCATTAATTGCCACTCTGAACATACAAAATCTGACGACAGAATCGAAAACTATCAAATCTGTTAACCACCCAGTTGAGTGGAAAATCGTTTTCATATGATCAGGCCACGTGGAATAGATTGCAGAATCATTTCGGAAGGAATGATGTAACAAATTAGTCAGTAAGCACAAGAAGGGAGCATTTAAGTTAATGGAAGCAAAACGATAATCATGGAAAAGTGATAATAACAAGAAGTAGAGAATACCTATGCACAATAGGTGGTGTACATTCATGATGCAGGTACGACAGACCTTCTGCAGCTCCAATTGCTATTTTCATTCTTGTTATCCAATCTAATGATTGCAAGTTGTCATCTTCTTGACTATTTTTCCTGAATAAGGAACTTGACAAATCCCCATTTGGCATATATTTATAGACCAGGAACTTCTCGTTTTCATTCTCTAAGCAGTGTCCTAACAAGGGTACTAATCTAGAATGCAAAACCTTACCGAAAAAGTCCAATTCGAGTAAGTAAGATTCCTTTCTTATAGACTGCAAGTCAACCTTTTTCACAACAATAGGGATCCCACTTTCCAGGAACCCCTTGTAGAGATCACCTGAATGGCCATGTTTGATGAGATTCAAATCATTAAAATCACTAGTGGCCAGAAGCAGCTGCTGATATGTAAATGTATCTCCTAAACTAGAAAAGTTTAGTGATGTTCCAGGTGGTTGGGGAGTGCTCTGAGCAGGAACAGTTCCAGTATCAACGTCTCTTTCTTTTGTAGTACCCTTCTTACGTATGCAAAAGAACAACACTATCAGTACTAGTGCCAAAAGCAGTGTCAAGCCAACTCCTCCCAAAACACTTGCCAATATTATAACGTTTCTGTTCTTCTTCCCTGAAGCTTCTCTAGTTGGAGGTTGTGTGGAATTTGGTTGTCCAAAATCATCAAAAGTCAGGTTCCTTTCAGCGTAAAAGGATGTACATTCAAGCAAACTCCTCTGGTTTGATACATTTTGGAGACAATTACGAGCAAAAGATGCGTTTTCACTTACATATTTGGGAACTTTTCCTTCAAAGTAATTACCAGATAGATCCATCAAACTGAACCTTCTTAATACAGGAGTCAGATTTCCATAGAACAAATTATAAGATATGTTCAGTTGAGCAGCAGTGGCATTGAAACTCGAACCAGTAATCGGCAGAGCTCCGGTAAAATTGTTGCCAGAGATGTCGAGCAGACTTAACCTGGGCATTGACCAGACCATATCAGGTACAACACCAGTAAAAGCATTGTGCTTCAGAACCACAACATGAAGCTGACTGGAAGAAGAGAACAGATTGACCGGCAAAGATCCATCGAGACGATTGTTCCCAATCAGCACTCTATGCAAATTTCTTAATCCTCGAAACTCCTGTGGAACTGACCCAGATAATGAATTGAAGCTAAGATCAAGATTAACCAAGTTACCAAGTTGCCCAAGTTGAGCAGGTATCGAAGAAGACAAACTGTTGTTAGAAACATTTAGATAACTCAGCTTCACAAGCGAACCAATGCCACTAGGAATCGACCCATCTAAGAAGTTGGAAGAAATGTCAAGACTTGTCAAGTTCTGAAGCGAAGCAAACGATTCAGGAATAGATCCAGTAAGCAAATTCTGAGACAGATCAAGAACAGAAAGCCCCAACAGCTGACCCAAACTCGAGGGAATTATACCCGTAAAGTTATTATCAGACAAATAAAGAATCCTTAAATTTGTCAAATTCCCTAGGCTCCCAGGAATAGCATTACGTATAGAACAGGAACGAAGATCAAGAACTTGCAGAGACACTAGCCTTTGACCAAACCAATCAGGCATAGAACCAGGAAGCGAGAATCTTGATGCGTTTAAGTAATTCAGGTGAGTCAGATTGGCCAAAGCATCAACCGCAAATTGCGGGTTCCGTGAACCAATCCTCGTTCTTCGAAACCCAGATATGTTAATCCCAGAAACACTGCGATTTTCACATCGAATACCTCTCCAAATTGTGCAAGGGTCAGCTTTAATAGGCCAGTCCTTGCCTCTTAGCCCCAAAGACGATCTGAGTTGAAGCAAAGTCGCTCTCTCACTGCGCGAACTCAGTGTCTGAACCTGTTCAAATGTGGGTTCTAACAGAAACAGCCATAGCAGGAAGGTGAACACCACTGTGTTCCGTTTATCCAACATGATTCATGAGAACTGAATCTCTGACTCTGATGCATATACTCTGCTTCTCCTATAAGCCCTGCCCACTAACCAAAATACCCTCCTGTCTAAAACTATGAACAAGAAACCAAAAAAGGACACAACTTTAACCTTCGTAATGCAAGCTTTTGTTCACTTCGGTTCAGAACCAATCTGTATAACTCTTCTCCACAATTCCAAGTTCTTCAAGGCGAAAGAACAAAAAGGTAAGCTCCAGAAACAATCACTAACAAATAATTCCTGTCAGTTCCGGTAGATAACGAGGGAACGAAAGCAAATGGCCAGTCAAAACGTGGAACTCTGAACACTCTCTCTCTCTCTGTCAATTCCTATAGTTTCTTAAATACAGAGAAGAGGATAGAGAAAAGAAAGCTAAAACCTTTTTTCCTTCTTTGAGCTGACTATTCATAAAGTAGAAAAATAGGGTATTGAAGTTATTGCATCAGTTGACAAGCACACAAAAAGACTCGAGCTTGAGCTTGAGCTTTAATGGACGGCAGGTGACTGTTCCGTTTCTGAACTCAACTCCGGCGATGTTGTTGTTGTTTGACTTCCGATATTTGCGGTGGTGCCAGCTAGACTCTGAACTACTACTTCTGACACTTGCCCCCCTACAATATACACTTCATATTTAGATCAGAATATTTATATTAAGATGAGTTGCTGACAATTTGGGTGTGATATTATTATTAGCACCTGCAAATGCATCAACAAACTCTCAGAGACTAAATTTATGGGTATACAAAGTTAAACGTGTAAAGAGAGAGTGAACTTGTGTTCTTATTAAAGAGACCTGTCAGTGTCTGCTCTTGGAAAAAATGGGAATTGAGTGATGTTTGAGGCAGATCTTTTTGCCTTAAATAATTATTTGGGATTAGGTAACAATTACTGTTAACACTACCAGATAATAGCTTTATAGATAATGTTTCAAGTTCTGACCTGAAAAAGAAATCAAAACCTGCTCTAGTTTTATGCATATCTGATTCAATCCAACAACATTCACCCCTATCTGAGTATTGAACAGTTCATGTTTTTGAGGTATTATAACAACCAAAAATGGAGTTTTTACACGAAGCAGTAACTACGGAGCATTGCATTGGTTGTTGCAGACGGGTAGTTGGCGTTTCCGGGGAACAAGATTTCAGGATGTTCATTAAGATCTTTTGCTCTCTGAATGAGAAGCGGTGTGATAAGGACTTTGAATCTCTCAGATGTATCTTTCAGTAAGATTGCTTGATATGATTACTGTTTGATTTGATCTGGATTGTTTGACATGATTACTGTTTGATCTGGTTTTGGAATTTTTGGTAAATCGAAACACCTTCTTCTGCGCACGATGAAATCTAGAAACCGACCATAGCCTGTTGCTCGTTTGCCACGGAATTGCAAGAGAAATTGGAATAGATATCAGCAATATTATATATAATTAAAGATATTATATTTTAACTTATAGTTTAAAGAAAATAACTTATTACCTAAGTCACTTGATTTATGTAATTTTAAGTAATTTTGACAACATTTTAATTTTTTTTAAAAAAAAAAAACTTT
>JANZLF010000221.1:41863536-41878480 GCA_026546835.1 Erythroxylum foetidum
ACATATATGGAGTAGATGGTCACATGTGTGTTAGGTGGTTAAAATGTACTATAAATAGATGGGTTAACTTGATGTAAAATACACCATTTTTTCATAAGAAGAATTCTCCTCTCCTAAATATTCTCTCAAGTTTAGTTTCGGTTTTATAACACTAATGTGTTGTTTTTTTCTTAAAATTTTATTATTCGCATATTGAAAATTAATTTTTATTTAGGTTAAGAGTAACTTTTATAATTGTGCAATTATATAAAGTAATATTTTTTAATTGGATCTTAATATTCATTTAACATATTGCAAATTAATCTTTTATATTTTTTATTTTAATCCAGAGTAACTTTCGTAATTTATATTTTAATGGTAACAATTTTATTTAATTATATTACTTAAAATATTTTTTTTCTCACACAAATAAAAAGAAGTTCAATATATATTATGTCACATTATGTCATACAGACTATTTTTTTAATCTCGCAATTATTTATTTATATTTTAAATAATTAAAAATAGTTGTAAGAAACACATATTAATCCATACAAAACCTAATAAAATATTATAAGTTGATCAGTATATATAATTTTATTACATACTTATCAACTTATAAAACATTAAAACATGTGTTATTTATTTTAATTAAAGTTTAACAAATTAAAAAATTAATGTCATATTTAATAATTTTGATGGGTTATACTTATTCATCGTTTGTATTTATATTAGTTTATACTTATTTATCTAGTAGATATGTTTACATTTAACTATAAAATTTAAAAAATATAGAACATTTAAATTTTTATTTAATTCATAAAAATTACCATGCATGAATTTTTATCTAGGAGGAAGATACATGAATATTAAATAAGAAGTATTTTATATTGATTGTATTTAAACGGTGTTTAAAAAATCGAATCAGAAGTTAAATCAGTAAGGCTTTGTTTGGTTTGAAGGTTAGGGATGGAAGGTGATGAGACATAACACATTTCTATCGTCTGTTTGAGAGTTTCATAATGGAATAGAATGTGATGGAAGCGGAGGGTTTCATGTTACGTTCCATTACATCCTAAACAATGAAAATAAGAAACTTCCGATTTGAAGGGTTTAGAATGGAATGTAAACTAATAAATATATATTACCTGATATACCCTCAATAATTCTTCTTACCAATTATTTCTTATAACCCTACCCAAACTCATTTATTACCAATTATTTCTTATAACCCTACCCAAATAATTAACAATAATTTTTTCATATAATTAATAATAAATTGTATATAATTAATTATAAAATAATAAAATTTTTATTAAAATCTAATTACTTTAATAAAATAAAAATATATAAAAATCATAAGGTTAAATCATAGCGTTAAACCCCCTGCAACAATCATTTTAATATAAGAGATAATAGTGATTTATTATACATCAGATTCCATTTCATCCATTTTTAAACAATATTTCACTGCATCACATTATGAACCATTTTATCCATTCCAAACAATTTTTCGCTATATTACATTCCATTCTATTATAAACCGTTTCGTTTCGTTTCGTTTCATTCCATTAATTAACATTCAATTAAACAGGGTCTAAGACAAGAGATTTAAAACTTGATAAGTTTAATCAATATTAGATTATCATAAAATTGACTAAAAATCAAATAAAATTAAAAATTTTGAAACATGATTGAAATAAATTGTTCTTATCTGTCAAATAATTTAAAGTTTAACTGAAAAAAGATATTATTAAATAAAATTTAATTTATTTATTTTAATTTATAAGAACTTATTAATTTACTAAAATTGGCTAATTGATTAATAAATTTAATTGATTAATAAATTGATCAATTTTTAGGAACAAAAGTTATTAAAGTAAATTAATCCGAAGAGTTGAAAACTGAACTAAAAAGTAAAACGATTCAAAAATTTTATAATTGAATCGGTTAAATTTTTTAATCATTAATTAGACCATGAAGTGTAAATTATACAAATAATAAATCCAAAGATCGCTCCAAAATTGCACTTGTTTGTATATCATAAAATGTTAATAAATCTAAAATTTTAGAAAGACTCACTTATATTTAAATTTTAACGAGTTTGGTTAATTTTAATAACTAATTATACATTGTTCTGTATTTCTATTTTTATTTTTAGCTATTATTTTATAATATAAAGCACGTTTGATTGTTTATTAGTATGGTTTTATTTTACTATTTTGGTAACAATAATAGTTGAAAATAATTAAAAGCTAAAGTTAATTAATTTTATTATATTTCCTTAAAAATAAAATAAATAAGTATGTAATTATTTATAAACTAATAGTTATTTATTAATATATGAATTTATAATAGGTATTTATAAATCAATGTTATTATTTACAATAAAAGTTTGACTTAAGCTTTTATTCAGTAAATAACTATTTTATTTACTTTAAATTTTATGTATTTAATATATTTTAAATAAAATTTTACTGTAAAATATTTTCTAAAATTATCATTAGTTATAAATTAAATTAAATGATTAACTGTATTATTCATAATTTTTACTAGTAATAATATCAAGTTATACTATTTAATCATAAAATCATATTTAAAAAAGAAAATAATATCCTGGATCCAAAACCAAAATTATTCATAATTTATAAAAATTAAAAATTAAATTTAAAATAAGAAACGAGAAAATCATCCAAATAAATTTTATTAGTAAAAACAAAAATAAAAAATAAAAGTGAAATGAAACATATTTAACTATTAAAAAATCAAAAATTAAAAATATATGTTTTAAAATTAAAAGAAAACGACTTATACTTAATTTCACACTTTGATTAGCTTTAACACCCCCATTATGCATCCATTCTAAAAATAAAAATAAAAATAAAAATAAAAATAATATAACAACAACAAGAACAACGTGAGTTCCAATTAGAGATCTCTTCATTGTGGCTTTATAATCAATGAAGCCACAATATATAACCCTTATATTATATCTATATATATATATATATATATATAACCCTTATATTAAATAAAAATTTCAGCACACATATAATAAAATCAGTAGTATACAACATGACCTATACTCAAGTACATGCATGTTCTTACGAGGTATGAAAATTTTAAATCAAAAAGTTTGTGTTTAGGTTCGGTCCTTACCTGAAGCTCGATTGAGTTTGATCGGATTTATGCAGTCTAAAACTCAATTAGATCTGAATAAATATATAATTTTTAATTTTTAAAAAAGAAAAATACTGCCATTTTATTCAAAATGATATTGTTAACTTAAAAATTTTAAATTTTGAACAAAATTGTCAGTCAGTTTAAGCTAAATTTGCTGTAAGACCGAGTTCGGCAGATTTTAGTTGAGGGTAGTTCTAAAGTCAAAGAAAGGAAAATCACCAAGAGAATGTGTGGTAGAAAATCACACCGACTATGCTCAAATTTTTCTCAACTTGTGAAAGATATGATTTTTGGCATTAGACTGGACCATTACTTCATATATATAGTGTTTTCATAAATTCATGTACCCTATTAACATCTTATCCAACTTGCCCTCAAGGGGTGTGACTCGATGATTGAGAGCGGGGCTTGACTTTGGTTAGGTCTCAGGTTCGATTCCATGCTAGTCCCTCTTGTAAGAGCCTGGGGCAGCCGATGTTTTACCTGTAGATGGAGAACTAATTGGGCCCTCAATGATGAGGTGCACCCGCTTGGCCCACCTACGGGGTTTCCTCGAATCCAAAAAAGAAAAAAAAAATCTTATCCAACTTATACACAAACCACAGATGTGTTTATCAGTTCAGTAACACTCTCTATAATAGACATGTTCTGGTCTAGATTAATGGACCAACTGAAATTGTATCATTCCCCAAAATTATTCAGAGACTCCATCAATGAAGATCGCCTTTCCTTGTAGGTTAGGACCAACATAGGTGGAGTATTAATTGCCATGCAAGAAAACTTCTGATTCCTAGCTAGTTCTGTGGGCTCCTGATGAACAAAGATCTCATTTTACTAGAATACAAAGTTCAATGATTTAATGGAGTGTTTTTTTTTTTATGAACTTGGCAAGAAAAAGAACTTGTTTTGGAGTTCATGTAACACCAACTTCTTCTCCAACTTGCAGTGAAAGGACCACATTGAGAAAAAGAAGCAAGTCCTGAAGATTACAAAGCATATGGTTTTGTTTCTCTTCCAAAAGATTCCTGGAAAGTTGCTGCAGTAGTTTTTAGCTAATCATCACGATTAGCCCCATTAGTTTGTGGCCAGAAATACTATGATTTTGACTCCTGCAACTTGGAATCTAAGGTCCATATCTGTAAGGTACCATAATGATGAGTTTTCCACTTCTGTCCAATGAGAATATGAAAATAGACAGAATCTGTAAGAAAAAACTGAAAATTTGCAGCAAAACATAAGTAACCTAAGATAAGAAACATAACCAAATCTTGGAAATTTGTTCCACTTTTTGAAATCTACTTTACAGAAGAAAAACAAAAGTTTCTGAAACAAAGCAGCTTAATGTTTTAAGTTCTCTTAGTTCTTAATCTGGTTACCAGATTATGCAGCCAAAATGTTCAAAAGTATCTTTTCCATGCCAATCTCCAACCTGTGACAGTTAAAAGATATGTGCCATTTGTAAAATTTTAGTATGGATAGGTTCATAGGTAGGGGCTACTCAAACCAACTTGCAGTCTGAAGCCATTGTATCACACCACAAATCAGCCTCAGAATGTGTCTGTAATGCCATCTCCATGCATTTTTTTAACCTTTCTTCGACCTGATATTTTCTTGATGGAGACATGGCATGATCAAGCAGAAAGTCTATCCATTGCTTGTCTTAATGCAGGTGAATCTATTTCAACACTGCTGCAACAAATTATGAATACCATACCAGAACTTGTACCGATTCTTAGTACTGGTTTCTGCCTGATACAAGATACCGGTCGGTTCGATACGGTATTCAAATATCAGCAGAGTTTTTAATTGAGCCTGCCCCTACACGAAATTTAACATTCAGTAGGGGGGGACCCAGCAGCTTAAAGGTTAGGTTTCATAATGTTGACATTTTCCAAGAGATAAGAACCTAAATATAATCATTGTCCGGAATCAGGTAAGCGTGCTACTATACTTGGAGTATTGTCCAGGACATAGTACAATTGTAAGATCATGTATCTGCAACGAATTAGAAGACAAAAGTGATATTTTTCTTTACCCTTGTCATTAAAAACAGAATATATAGATTGTGATGCACACGTGAAAGTTGAATAATATAGTTTCACATAATCACAGGGTTGATCTTGCTTTTGCAGCTTGGACCTACCAAACGGCCCTGTTTACAGAAAATATAATTAAAGCAGGAAAAAGATATGATCTGCAGAAAATTTCAACAGATTACAGAAGCTTCCCTTGACACGTCTACTTGTTTATCATCTCCAGTATCCAAGAAATAAGCAAGTTCAATGGACAAAAGGATGTGAAACTTTGCAGAAACAAAGTTAAATTGAAAAGAATTATGAGATCTTTTGGGTTAAAGCTTCTCTTTAGGTTGTATAATTAGATAAAACATGGTTAGAATTAAGACAGTAGGTTTCCTATCTGATATTAAGTACCGAAAAGGACTTAAACGGTGTTCTTCTATATCTTGCTTTCTTAAGCCCTACTGGTTCACTTGTATCTTCTATTTTGTGGTTCCTAAAGAAACAAATCATTGAACTTCTGATTCAAATTGGAAGATTTCTTTGCCAACTGGCTCTACCCCACTCCATCTCTGCTTATAAAGAGCAGATATTGCCACTTTCTTTGCATATACCATACCTTGAAGAACTTCTTCCTCGGACTCCTCTTCACTTTCTCGTATCATCCTTATATAACCCATCAACAATCAATACAAAGCTCTCTCTACTCTCCATTTTCTTTTTCAATTTGTTCAGGTCTCATCAGAGAAGAAAATGGCATCAAGTTCAATCTCCTCGTCTTGGACAGCCGAGCAGAACAAGGACTTTGAAAGGGCATTGGCAGTTTTTGACAAGGACACACCTGATCGATGGTACAATGTAGCCAAAGCAGTTGGTGGGAAAACTGCAGAAGAAGTTAAGAGGCACTACGAGCTGCTTGTGCAGGATGTTAAGTACATTGAGTCAGGCCGAGTTCCATTTCCTAATTACAGTACTACCGGTACAAGAGGTATTTGCAAGTTTCATAATCTAAACATAAGATTCCAATCAACATATAGCTAATCTGCAACTATTTGGTAAACACCTGACACCAACAAAGCAACAAGACCTTGAGGATAAGTGAGAATCATGCATGCTTTGACTTCATTGACATGTCATATCACAGAAAACCTAATAAAGCGGCTCCACTGTGAACTTTTTACATGATTTCTTATCAACCCACTGTGAACACACTCAAAAAGCAAGCAAGTTTCATGCTTTTTCCACAAAGCTTAAGACCCACAGATTATGACTCAATAGTACCTTTAACGACAAGGAACCTCAAGAGTCCAGAGCTGCTGAGTCACTGAAAATGGTATCTGCAGAACTGTTTCAATCATCATAAAAGCATCACTTATTCAGTTTTGTTGCTCTCTTACAGGATGAAAAAAGAATCTGAAGTTCCATTCAGACATGTGAGAGTACTCATTACTGCTTAATCTTACTCTTCAAGGCAATTCAAGGTCGTAAAGCAGCAGTATATATTATATACTACAAGTTCTGATTATCAAGAATCGACATAAATGGTTCTCTGTTTCTTTTTCATCTGGAATTTTTCTATGCATCTATTCATCTGTCAGGAGAATCTTCTGATTCCTTTTTTTCCTATTGTACGTTCATAAGATTCCCATATAAAATATATACACTTTCTCTACAAAAACTTGCTTATAGACTAATCCAAAACACCACAATCTATATATTCCCTTAATAATATGGAACACTAGAATCCTTAACAGGACAACTCTTTGTCTCATGCTCCAATGTTTTAAGGTAGTTGCAATAATCTCCTTCAATGGAGGAACATGTGCCCATTTTCGAGACAAATCAGATCATGGCTCCAAGATTATTGGTTGGTTATTTAAATTGTGGATTTTAGTGTTGCAGAGAGGACAAATATGGCCCTAGTGTTCATAAACATAAAGACAACAACATGATGGATACATACTGCGTGTACGGCTTTTGAGTTACAATATTATTAAGAGCAAGTTTACATGTCTAATAAGCTCTTGATCTGTGGATTAGTTTGCTAATTAGGATAATTAGAACAAGAATTCCCCTAATGGTATAAGAATGAGAAAATCCAAGCACAGAAATTTCTAAAGATTGCTTGATTTGTACGAGAAGCATAAACCTCTCCAAGCCTTGCCTCCCAACTTATTTGATGACATAATAAATCTTTAAAAAGTAAAAAACTAGACATAAAAAAAAAAACAAAAATTCCGACCCAACTTGTTGCTTAAAATGATTAAAATTTTAATCTAAGCTCTAATTTAAGATGTCTTTGATGTTGAAGTTGAACTTAAATGGCCGAAACTCTTACGGTAAAACGTCATTTTAAAAGACTTTGCCAGAACCATATCGTTTTGGGCAATCTAAGCAGGCTTCAACTTGGAATCGAGTCGCATAAATCGAGCCCATCGACTTTGGACTAGTTGATCAGGAATTGAGATATGCCCATTTCTATTTTTAAGTCCATCAAGTTCATGTCAAAATCTGTGTGATCTATATTGATAAATCCAATAAAAAACCATTAGGCTTGTCTGGGGATGGCTCGGATTGTAAACTTGTATATGGAATCAGGAAACTCATTCGTGAAAAGTCCTCTTTGTTTATTTCAAGTCGCAGCACCAAGTGAGCTTGCAAAGGCATAGTGTTTGAGCCTACTTTCACCTAATTCCGTTGGAAGGAACCAAAAGTTCTTTCCCATTTAATTTGATTGCTAAACTACAAAACTCACGTTTATCTGTCTTTAAAGATCCTTTCATGTGAAATCCCACTCAAAACATAGTTCAGCTTCTTTCCCATTTGAATTCACTCAAGCTACTTGAAATTTAAAACTGTTGCAGAACCAGAACTTCAGGAACTTTCTTTATGTAGATATGGACAAAACCAAAGTAAATGCTACTGGTTTGATACCACTGTTCGGAGCGCAAGAGAGCTTTCAACTTCCTTGGTTTCTGCATTCTTTGCAGCAACAACTTTTGACATTCCGAACATCTGAAAACGAATCAAACTCTTAGGCCAGACAACGATATTCATAAATCATATGATGAATAAAGCAAGAGGGAACTTGAATTCACCTTCTGAATGGTCTTCTTGAAACAAGTCTTGTGCTCATCCATGGAGGCATGGATGAATTCATCTATGTGATCCTTTATGTCCTCAAGAAATGTTGCTTCCTCGCTTTTCTTCTTTCGACATGAAGTAACAGCAGAAGGCAACTGCTTCTCCTGCTGAGTTTTTTGTGTTTCCATCTTCAATATTTCCAAGCTTTTAACAGAATCAAGTTTCACAAAATGTTATCAAAGCAATACAACAATTGACTATTGTAGTCTATAAAACATCAGGAATCATCTAAGTCAGGAAAAAGAGTATAAACAAAAGTTTCTGTCCATAGTGTCACACCTCTCCTTTTCAGTTAAGCATTTGCAGTCAATCAAGGAACACTTGTGCAAAGAACTTAAATGGGCAAGAAGTCGTAATCACAACTGAAAATTTAAGCAACTTCGTCCATATAACCAAAAAGCTCAAGCCAGCTTCTTAAAAAAGTAGAATTACTCGTTATATTTATATACTCTGACTTCTCAATTTTCTGAATATGGGGATAGGACAAAAGCCAGAGCCTTGTTTAAAGACTCAACTCAGAACCTTCAAAGAAGTACTGGATTTCACTTACAACAATCACACGCCACCAAATCTTTCAGAAACATATTCTACAACATGGCCAAGCACTATAAACTTAATGATTCTATTTTATACACTCTAGATTCTCCTGTTCTGAATATGGGATAGGACAAAAGCTAACTCCCTTGTTGAAACACTCAAGCCAGATCCTTAAAAGCAAAAATTCAATTCCATAATCATTTGCAGCAAATCACAACCCACCAACATTTTCAGAAACAAATTCAACGACACGGTAAAGACAAGTGCACTGTAAAATTATTCACTCTATTTATAGGAATCTAGATTCTCAAGCTCTGAAAATGGGATATGGAAAAAGGCTAACTCCCTGTTTGAAACACTCAACCCAGAACTTTAAAAGCAAAGTTGGATTCAAATTCAAATACAAACATCACAACCCACCTTGTTTTTCAGAAACAAATTCAAAAACATGGTCAAGATAGATAATTTACACAAAAAATACTCTAAGCCAGTAAACGCCATACTCGAATGAATCCGTGCACCTTAACCACTAAGCCCATGTTCGATTTAAACAAAAGTGTTCACGCAATGAAACATCAAGTGAAAAAATGTGAATAAGTTCCGGTCATAATCGACAAGACGCTGAATTGAAATAAGCTCACCAGATTAATGGCGAAATATCTGAAAAAACAAAATTGGAACCCAATTACGAACCTTACCTCGATCAAAATCAGGAATAATTTGGCTGAAACCTAACTGGCAATTAGTTATGGGGAGCCAAGGTTAATCCATTTAAGCTTGAAGTGTGTTCTAACTTGGTGGGCAAGTTTCAAAGTTTCAGCCCAAAACAACTTTGATGGGTTCATTAGGCTCTTCAAGTTATGGGCTTTATGACTACATCAATCTTTTGTTAAATTAGGTTTACTAGATTCATTAAATATGACAATAGATTAGGTCAAGTAAGGTCGAGTCGGACTTGTTATTACCGTCGTAAAAATGTGGCCTGTATCCAAGCGGTTGGCCCAAAATAATATTATTTGAGATAATTTTAAAAAATGATGTCATTTTGAACAATTCTGGCATTTGTTCATATAATCTCACTAAAGAAGGAATTATTTTTACGGGTACTATGCCGGCCGTTAAAATCAGATCCGTCTGTCTAAAAGTCGATCTTAATATTAATTCATAACGATCAATGTCAAATTGTGGGTCTGTTAATGAAACAAATTCAATGAAGCAATAATTAGATGATGACGCATCAATCACCTAATTCAAATAAACGAATTAAACAGCCAACAAATTGAAAATATATAAGAATTTTAATTTAATTATCAATAAATTTTAAGATATGATTAATTTCCCCAATCTTTAGTTATTTATTTTTCTTATAATTCCTCCATTTTAAACTCACCCCAATGCTCTTAAATAATATTAGTACGATATAAATCATTTAATCGTTAGGAAAAAAAAATTCAAACCAGTTTAGTTCAATTAGACCCAAAACTAACAGATTCAACTAGAGTTGATCATGTTTCGAGTTAGGGTTAAGCTCAAAATTTTTACGTAAAATGATAACATTCTGAATTTTTATAAAAATAAAAAAATAATCGAGCTCAATTAGACTTGAACTTAGGCATGAAACATTGGGTCAGATAGAGATCGTTCAACCAAGCCTATTGCCATTTCTAAGCTTATATTACATTGCTATAGTAGTTTATTTTAACTAAAAACATTTCTACCCAACAAAGAAAAATAAAAATCTAGTAGCAATCCACTTAAAGGACAAAACATTGAGAAAATTTGGATCTGAGACCTTCTTTAAGAGAAATTAAGTTTTCACTACATGGATCAGGGACGGAGCCACAACGGGGCAAGTGGGAGGACTTGCCCCACTGACTTCAAAAAATTTTACATAAATAATTTATTATTTTAAGTTTTAAACCTATAAAAAAAATTAAAATTTTGCCCCTATTAAATTTTTTTTGCCTCCAGTTAAATTTTGCCCCCACTTAAAAATATTTCTGGATCCGTCTCTGACTTGGACAAAAAGATAAGTATTTTTTATTTATCATGTTTACTAAATTACAATTGGATAGACTATAACATTATTTCTTATTTGTAAAAATTATCAAATACCACCCTTATATTATAGTTAATATATTATCCATCCTCTTTGCCGTTAAGTTATTATTAAAAACTCTATTTATACACACAAAACGATGTAGTTTAAACATGTGAGGGTATTTGTGGCAATTTCAACTCACACGACATGGTTGCTACGTGACAAGAATGTGTGCATGTCCATTTAAGTTGATTTCGTATCAGGAGTTTTTATATCAATATAGCTTTTGTCAGTAGAATTTTATGAGAAGAACTTTTCTAAAAAATTAGTTGACTATTTTGCTGTCAATTAAAAAAAGAATTTTTTTGAAAGAGGTTTATATAGTAAATTCTTTGACAATATAAAAATAAAAAGTATTTTTAATTTTAATTATTTTTTATTTTGTAATAAAATTATTTATGTATATAAATATTATTTAAAGTATATTAAATAATATGCAAAGTACAATATATTAATTATTGTATAATTTTAAACTATATAAAACATAAATGAAAATATATATAACTAAATATTTTATATGGATTATAACGTAAGTAAAATAAATATTAAAACATATAAAAAAGTCAAATAATATTATATAATTCATAAAATAAACTTGAAGATAAGTTTGTGAATATTGTTAGAATTATTTGTAAAACATAAGAATAAAAAAGAATAAAAGACAGATTCATTAAATGATATGAAAAATCTACATGAAAATGCGTGTTTTAGAAGTTTTAAATTTGAGCTTCTTAAAAATTTATATTTTGGCTATCAAAAAGTCACATCTATTTTTTATTTTATAGCCAAACACTCATTTTTCTTTAAAATGATTTTTGTGATGGAGAAAAATATTTATTAATTTTCCAATAATCTATCCAAATAGGCACTTAGTCAATAAGGGATGGTAAAAAAAGTCCAATCCAAAATTGAAAGGTTTAATCCTAATTGATCGAGTTTGTGATCAGGTTGAGCTTTAAGTTAGACTCGAACTTAGATTGTCTAGTCCAGCTTGAAATTTGAAATTTTAGACTGCCCAAATTTGAGCATACTCAAGCTCAAGCTCAAGCTTATAATCTCAATCCTAATCAAACTTCATGCTAACCTCTTAAATCCGGGCCTTTAGATAGAATAAAATCTAAACAAATTGGCCAAGGTTTAAATAAGGTTTGAGTTTTTTTTAAATTAGGCTTTAGACTAGTTTCGCACTTGGATTTAGTCCAGCTTGATCCGATCTAAAATTTTAATTTTTTATATAAAATAATATTATTTTATAATTTTAAAATTTTAAAATTAGTCACACTTTATTTATTTTAGAACTATTCAAATCAGCACGTAAGCTTAAAGCCCTTAGACCAATCAAACTTCAGGCTCAATCCGACTGGTTGCCATGATCAGGGTCAACCAAGTCCTGGTTGATTTCTCCGGAACAACATATGCTGACCTACGTTTCCCACGTCCGTCTGGCTATAGTCTGGCAGCAACGAGCACATTTGAGCCCGATCCCGCACCAGCCACTCTTGGTAGGTTGGAGCCCATCTACTTAGGGCTGGGTAAAGCTTAACACAGATGATGCATCCAACGGCTACACTAATTCGGCATCAGTAGGTGGCCTGCTACGTGACAATTCAGGCGCTTGGTTGAGAGGCTTCGTCTAGAACATTGACAGGTGTTCCCCGTTAATGACTGAATATTGAGGGGTTTTGTCGGGTCTCAATTTAGCATGGTCCTTGGGATACTGACATATCGTCTTAGAGGTGGATTCGCGTACTGTGCACGACATGCTCTCTTCTTCTCAAGCGCGGGCTGCCTCCCCCCACCTTTTAGTGTTGAGCATCCGTACCCTTCTCTCCCGTAACTGAGTTGTAATCGTTCACCATGAGTACCGAGAAGGCAATCGTTGTGCGTACTCGCTTGCCCATTCAGTCTCCCAGTGTTCCTTTGGGATCACTCATCTTGAGCATCCTCCCAGCAGATTCATACCTCTCCTTTTAGAAGATGCGCTAGAGATCTGTCACCCGAGATTTATCATTTAATTTTGTTGTTTTCCCTTTATGTATGAAAAAAAAATTCTAACCGCGTAAATTAAAGAAAGCCGTTCCCATGCATAATGACCTCCACATGGATTCTGATCCTCTATTTATTATTTACCAACGTGCATGTTTTCTCCATGAAAGCTATCCCAGCTAAGTAGCTAGCTGTCTCTTATGAAGCTCCAGGTTGCTTGTGGACCCTGTGATCCTCACCAGAGGCTTTCATGCACGTGCATGTCGGCTTGAGATAGAAGCCCACGAGTGATTGAAGATTAAAGAAGAACGATAGTTCTAAAGAGTTGGTTTATGCAATAAATTTAAATTTTCAATTTATTTTAATAATTTTAATATTAAAAAATCAGTTTATTAATTAATAAGCTAATTTTTGTAAATTAATAAATTCTTATAATTTAAAATAAATTATTTAATTTTTTATTTAACAATATTTTTAATTAAACTTTAAATTCTTCGATATTAAGAATAATATCTTTTGATAATATTTCAAATTCTTTAATTTTATTTTATATTTAATCAATTTTAGGCAGTCTAATATCGATTGAACCTTTAAAATTTTAAATTTCTAACGTTTGATTTGAATTTAAAAACATTGAATTTATAGATAAACAGGTGAGCACTCAAATATCTATTTTTGAAATAATTTTTTTATTTATTTTTACTTCTTATTTATTCAAATCCATGACTCTTTGTTCATTCTATATACTAGGAGATTGAAGAGTTTTTGAAAAGGCTCGAAAGAAATTAAACCGGATTCAAACGAACCCATATAATTAAAATATAAACCTTAACACGATAAATTACGAATTCAAATTTATGAATCTCTATTTATCGGACTTCTTAAACCTAACTCTGATACTAACAAAGAGTTTTGAAGAAGGATGAGGAGAAATTATACCATATTCAAATGTGCTCATATCATTCATGACATTATATCTTAATCACAAACCTTAATACAATGAATTACAAGTTATCCCTTTACATACAACTCACTTTTCATCATTGGTGACATTTACTATTACGTCACCATTTTCTTGAGAGTTACTGCTGCGATGACTAAATGGAGTAGTTGATCGAACGCGAACCAAAAGTGAAATGATTGAACAGAATCCCAAGGCTCAGCCGCGCAAGTAAGTCTGGTTACCAGCAAATAGAATTGACGTGTAGACAAATAATTTCGTTAACGTATAAAACTCGAGTTGATCAGATTTGAAATTAAACGGGAGGTCGAGAAATTTTACTTGATTGAATACGATTTAATTTAGATTAAAATAATGTTATTTTATTTCATAAGGATTAATTAATTAATTAAAAATCTTCCTCTAAATTATCGACTTGACTCTAAGATTAAGCTTTCCTTTTTTTATTCGAGGACATCCCGTGGGCAGATCAAGCGAGCCCAACTAGCGCATCATTGTACAAACGAATTAAACAGGTACACCTCATTATCGAGGGTCTAATTGGTGCTCTACCTACATTAAAATCCTGACTACCCTAAGCTCTTACAAGAAGGGTTAGCATAAAATCGAACTTGGGACCTGACCGAAGCTAAGCCCCGCTCTCAACCATCTAGCCACTCTTCTTGAGGGTCTCTAAGATTAAGTGCTAATATGGTATTTTTAAATATTTACTAAAATCTCCCTTTAAAGGGGAAAAGTGAATTTCTAATGTCCATAATTTTAAAATTATAATTGACAGTCTTTTTATTAATGAAAGATAAGGCTGCATGCTAGTAAATCTCTTCAGATCTCGTGTATGAACGAGTTTTTTACCAGATTCTTATTGTTGTTATTATTATTCAAAATTTTTAAAAATTTTAAGCTTTAAATACGACTCTACAATCCAACTATACCTAAAATTTAAATGCGTTAAATATACCATGCTAGTAAATCTCTTCAGATCTCGTGTATGAACGAGTTTTTTACCAGATTCTTATTGTTGTTATTATTATTCAA
>JANZLF010000221.1:41900627-41912320 GCA_026546835.1 Erythroxylum foetidum
ATGGGTTAAAACAAGCTTCAAGGCAATGCTATCTCAAGTTTGATATTGTTGTCACTGCAAATGACTTCAAGGAGAATGTAGTTTATCAATGTATATACATAAAATTTAGTGGGTACATTTTCATTTTCTGGTACTATATGTTGATGACATTCTACTTGCTTCCAATGATATTGATCTAATATTTGAGACAAAACAACTATTATTTAGCCATTTTGATAAGGAGGATCTTGGTGAGGTCTTTTATGTACTTAGAATTCAAATTCTCTGAGATTGAGCTAAAGGTATTTTTTGATTGTCTCAAAAGACTTACATTGATCAGATCTTGAAAAGATTCAATATACATTATTGTTCTCCTAGAAAGGCACCATAGTGAAGGGTGAAAAATTCTCAAAGGCTTAATGTCCACAAATGATAAAGAAAGAGATGAAAAGAAAGTTGATCCTTATGTGTCACTTGTAGGCAGTCTGATGTATATTCAAGTATGCACACGCTCTGATGTTTTTATTTTATTGTAGGTGTGTTGATAAGATACTTAAGTGATCCTAAACTTAGCCATTGGAAAGCGACAAAGAAAGTCAAGAGGTATCTTCAGGGTGACAAAGATGATATGTTGACTTATCAACAAACTGACATTCTTGAGATGGTTGGGTTTAGTGACGCTAACTATGCATGATGCATGGATGATTAAAAGTTCACTTTAGGCTACATCTATATGATGGCTGGATAAGTTATATCGTAAAAAATTGTCAAATAGACACTCATAATGTCCTCTATAATAGAGACAGAGTATATAACGTGTTATGAGGCAACCTGTCAAGCAATATGGTTGCAGAATTTCATTTCAGCATTGTGTTGTAGACTCTATTTTGAGTTTACTGAAATTGTATTGTGATAATTGCACAACTGTAACTTTCTCTAAGAACACTAGAAGTACTTCTCGCTCAAATTATATTGATATAAAATACTATTTTATTCAAAAGAAAGTTGTTGAATGCCTCATTACTGTTAAGTATACACCTACAGCTAACATGTTAGCATATCCACTTATAAAAAGCTTACTTATATGTGTATTTGTAGAACACGTCTCCCGCATAGAATTGTTAGGAGCCTTGCTTGATAAGATTAGTGAGAGTTTGTTATTTTGTTTTGAATATATTGGTACTTTGTATGGATTGCTTATGACTTATATATATGAAACATGCGTAGTGATATTTATAGTCACTTCTTATTAATATTGACATATATATGTTGATGTATATCTATAGTTTGACGAAATTATGGGTACAAAAGGAGCAAATGTGTAGTTTCAGTCATTGTACTGCATTCATGTTGTTTTAATGGTTATTGTTGAGTTTGAATATCTCTAGGGCCTAATCATATGTAGTAAATATATATTGTCGATACGATGTTGCATATGATTTATTTAATTGCCATAAGATGATAGAGATTGGTACGATGGTTTGATTATATTATCTAAGTGGGAGAATGTTAGAAGTATATGGACTAATATAACAACAACATTAATTCCATATTCACAACCATTAATTGAAGTGCTTAATGTATGTTTAATAGCTATCAAGGGATGGTTAATAATTTACCAATTGTATTTGAGGCACATAGCAGTACCCTAGTAACTATAAGTTGGCACATCAAACCATAATTCATCACAATTATAAAAAGACACAATTAATCTCATTCTATCCCTTAGAGTAGAGCATGTTATAAATATAACATATAGGAGAGTGTAGAGCATGTTATAAATATAACATATAGGTTAGAATGTGTTATGTGTGTGTGTGTGTGGTGATAGTTGAAAAGAGTTTTCTACTCTTAAGCTCTCTCTTTCACATGCTTGTTGGATATTAATAGGATGCTATAGCCAACTCTGTCAGGCTAGGGTGTGACTTTGTCGGGCCAGAATGTGGGGGCGTCTAGGGTGGATGATTTTGCCTTTTTGAGTGGAAGGATGCTACAGCTAACGTTAGGGGTAAGTACATTTATTGTTTAGTTATTGCTTTAAATATAATGTGAATTTCCGTATTGTGGTTATTGCTGCATTTATGAATAACATATATAGCTTGATTGTCCTAAATTATAGGTGATATTAATGCTATTTCAGCTCCTGTTCTATCAACATTACTACTCAACAATCCATTTTTAACTATTATGCTCCAGCTAGTGGATACGACAGAGTTTCTCGATAAAGTCTTGATAACTGGTTGTACCAGACTGCCAGAATCGAACCATCCCAAGGGACAATCATCTCTAAAATGATTAGAATCCTGAAAAAAGTTATACATGTTCTTATGAAATTTGCAGGTCTAAGACCTCAAATCGTGGAGGTTGAACCAGGAACAAAGTTGCACTTCTGGGTTCCCACTGAAACCATAAACAAAACCAATGGCGGCCAAAACGAGCCTATCACACCAAAAAAACCAGTGGTGGTACTCATCCATGGATTTGCAGAAGATGGCGCAATCACATGGATTCCTCAGGTATTAGCTCTAGCTGGAAAATACGCCGTTTATGTACCTGATTTGCTCTTTTTCGGTGGCTCCATCAGTGACAAAGCCAATTGGACAATCGAGTTTCAAGCTCAGTGTGTGGCCAGCAGTTTGGAGAAGCTGGGAGTTGAGAAGTGCACCTTGGTAGGGTTCAGCTATGGAGGTTTTGTGTCTATGAAGATCGCTGAGTCTCAGCCTGAGTTGGTTCAGGGTTTGGTGCTTTCAGACTCCATCCCACCCATGGATGAGACCACCAGTCGTGGACTCCTTAAGAGGTTAGGGTTCGAGTCATGGTCTGATGTGGTACTGCCGACAAGTGTGAAAAAGACAAAACTTTCTTTCGTTGTTGTCTGCCACAGAAGGCCTCCCATACCACATTTGATCTACCGACAGTATCTAAAGGTTTAGTATCATGATCTGCATGCTACAATTTGTTCTTTTGATAAAATTTTTCTTGGAAATTTGAATTTATTTTGTAACGGAAAAAGATATGAAAATGAAGTGAATAGTTGCAAAGATAAGATCGCAATCCATTATTTTAAAATTTTAAGTGAAGATATAATATCTTTATTTTGTATTATCTTACTTGAAAACTTACAAATAAATTTATTTTACATCGACAAGAGATACAAGGTAAGTCTAACAGAAGACTTCCACCACAAGACCGATTCTTATAGAATTCCGTTAGATCTGTGTTGTATTTTAAATTTCTTTAGCCATATATTTTGATTTTATGTATTCCTGGTTTACGTCTTCAAGAATCATATCTATATATTCCTATAGAATTCTGATAGATCTATTTTGTATTTTAAATTTTTTTAACCATTTATTTTGATTTGATGTATTCCTTAGCTTCAGATATATATATATATATATATATCAAAACAGTGTAAGTCAGAATTCTATTCTTCTATCAAAGTCATGTATAAAAAATTAAAAATAAGGAAGATAACCCATTATCTTATATAACCCATTATCTTTTTTAAAATTTTTTTGAGATACAGTGTCTTAATTTTATATAACTTCATTTGAATTTAATTCAATTTCTTCTCAAACTCTTTCAAAACTCTTTGTATCTTCACACTAACTATTGAGATGTAATATATATGATCAATTAGTAGCATTATTCCTAAGGTTTTATACGTCCTAGATAAAATAAAAAGGATCATGTTTTGCTTCTTTTTGTTTTTTATGAGTGTCTTGAGTGGATTTCCTGCTTTTGCTTAACGTCAGGCCTATAAATTAGTATTCATAACCTCACCTTCTTTTGATTTAATGTTTTGTATTTTAACTTTCTTTAACCATGTATTTTGATTTGATATATAGGAGTTAGCCTCAGATTCTAGTTTACCTCTTCAAAAATCATACGTGTATAAATATATCATTGAAATGAGAAATAGTGTAAGTCAGAATTCTATTCTTCTATCAAAGTCATGTATAAAAATAAAGAAGATAACCCATTATCTCATATAACCGATTAACTTGTATTTTTTTATTTGAGATACAATGTCCTAATTTTATTTAACTTCATTTGAATTTAATCCAATTTCTTTTCAAACTCTTTCAAAACTTTTTGTATTTTCACATTAACTATTGAGATGTAATATATAGTATAAATTAGTAGTGTCATTCTTAACATTTTATACGTCCCGGATAAAATAAAAAAATCATATTTTACCTCTTTTTGTTCTTTACGAGTGTCTTGAGTGGATTTCCTGCTCTTGTTTAAGGTCAGGCCGGTAAGTTAGTATTCATTACTTCATCTTCTTTTTTTAAATTATATTTATATAGATAGATAATTTCTTAATAATTTCTTATATTTTATGACAGGTAATTTCTTTTGGTTGATCAATATTTTGATGTAGTTCTCAGACCCTTATCTCATATTTAAATATATATCTAAATATCATATTGCTGAATTGAGATGTGTTCATGAACTTCATTACTAACTACTGTGCTTTACGATAGACCATGTTCAACAACAGGGAACAAAAAGCTGAGCTCTTGCATGCGATGGCTATCAAAGATTCTGAACATAAAAGACCGAAAATTACACAGGTGAGCAGTAAGATCTTTAACTCTAACATGCAATTGTCATCTACTGGTAGGGATAGGTAGTGGACGGGTCTGATTAACATGCAATTGCCATCTATTGGTACGGATAGGAATCAGGCACTTAGACCATTAATTAGGTTGGAAACACCTTGTATTTTTGTTCTTTATTGATGGATGCTCTGTGCTAGTGTAGAAGGTACACTTCCTCGCAGGAGAAGAGGACAAAATTTTCAGCCCTGAAGACATTTATAACGCCATTAAAAGGTATTCCAATTTCCAAGCCCTTCACTTCAACTCTATAGTTAGATACGAATGGAAGAAGCACAATTTTCATTTTTTATTATTTTAAAAATAAAATATATAATTAATCAGAACTAAATCGGATTTTAAATCACTTAAGTTCGATCAGGCTCAGACTCAAGTTATGAGTTTGTACCTGAGTCCAATTTGATTCATTGTCATTTCTAAATATTAATGTTTATCGTTATTATAAATAATAAATTTATTATAAAATTTTATTTAATTGATAACGATAGCCACTAATAACCACAAAAAATTGACCATCTAGTTGAGTCTCTTTCAGATAAGCTTATTAGTCTATCTGTTTTTGCGTGTGTTCTTCAGGGAGTTAGAGGAGGCCAAAACTGAAGTTTATTATGTGAAGGCAGGTCACTATGCGCAACTTGAGAGACCCTTTGCCTATAATAAGATCCTCAAGCACATACTTGCCTCTCTGCAACAAGATGGCTCAGGCAGGAGAAATGATTAGTACAAATGAGTGCAGATTGTGTTTTAAAATGGGTTTTCTATATCCAAACCTTTCAGTACTTAATTATAATTTTATTTTATGTACGTGTGACCAATTTATTATCCTAATATTTGCACAAGTTGGAGAGAAAAATCATATTGTTAAAGGTGTGGATGTTAGATATAAATGTGTGTGTGTGGTATTATTAATATTTTCACAACTATACCGAAGGTTAAACTAAGAAGAAAAGAAATTTAAGGTTTACAAAGTTTAATCGACATTAGATTGTTATAACCGGTAAAAAATTATTAAAAAGATTGTCCTTATTTATCAAAAACTTTTAAGTTTAATTAAAAAAGAGATAGTTAAATAAAAATAATTTATTCATGTTGATTTCAACAAAACTTATTAAACTAAATCAAACAAAAAAAATTAAAACTCTAACTAAAAAGTTGATCAGTTCAAGATTTTTACTATTAAACTGACCAAATTAGATCGGTTTTAACAAAATAGTGTTTCCAATATATTATACTTTGGGCAAAACATCACCTTTTTTACTTCCTATATATGCATCAATCAAGATTTCAACCCCTCTTTCCTTACTTCTCAAACTAATCCTAAATGTTAATCATGACATGTTCTGATGTAATTGGGATGATGTTATTGTAAATATTTGCTTAATTATCTATAGTATATAAGTTCTTAAATTATGAATTTGTGTCAATAAAGAAATTTGTTTAAATATGCAGTGGATCTTAAGAAAATTAAGTTAAATCATAGATTATCTATTTCAAAATTGACAATACCACCTAATAAAAATCTTGTTAATATGTAAAATTTTGAGAGATCTAATAATACACAATCTTACTTCTTTTTCTTCTTCTTTTTTTTGTAAACAACAATATCATTATTAAAAATTAACACAAAACATAGAAAGTGAAAGAGGGTGAATCTAACCCTGAGCCAATTGGCTCCCCCTTACACTCGAACTAACATCCTTCCATCTCAAAGCTAGTAGAAATACAATAATCAAATTGATAAAACTTCATCTAGCCAACTAGGAGGACTAGACCAAAAAACACAGTGAACTTGTAATAAAGCCACCCTAGTAATGCAATGAGCTGCTTTATTAGCATCCTTATACGTCCATATAAAGGACAAAGACATAAAATAATTTTTAAATCAATACAATCTGACATAATAAGCCTGAATTTACTGTCTGAAAATGTAGTTCCAGAAACTAGACAAAAAAATTCATAACAATCCATTTCAACCTCAATGTTATTCATGCCCTTATGTTTTTGCCAAGATAAAGCTTCGTTCAAGGTCAGTGCTTTAGCAACAACAGGATGCACCTCTATAGTAATCAAATTAGAAAAAGCTTCAATAAAGTTATCATTTTCATCCCGTAAAATAGTAGTCAAACTTGTGCTTGAGGCTTCTGAGAAAATTGTAGCGTCAACATTACATTTCAACTAAGAAGGGGTCGGTTTCTTCCATTTTCGTTGAGGTGGGACAGCAAGAGCAATAGATGAAACTTTCCCCAAGGCAACATGAACTTGGTTTCAAGAGGTAATATAGTTATCTGCCAAAGAAATCAATTTAGTGCAAGAAACATATATTTGTTGCCAAATAAAAACATTTCTATGGTACTATAAGCTCCATAAGATTGCCCCGATTTTCTGCATATTTAACTTATTTGTATCCTTCAGAATGCCTGAAATGATATTCACTGCACGAGTATTAACAAAGTTCATGTCTTTAATATGCCAAGTGTTTGCAACAAAAACACAATTGAATAACACATAGTTTTCATCTTGCCCAAGTCCACATCTCAGGTACTTTGTATCAATAGAAACACTCTTTGTACCAAGATGTGTTTTACATGGAAAAAAATTGCTGAAAACTCGATAGAAAAAATCTTTAATTTTAGGAAGAAGCTAACTATTCTAAAGATAGTTCCAATCCCCTTTAACAAAAAAATATTTGAGAATTTTTCAATGGCAATTTTATACCCCATTTTCACTGAGTAAACTTCATTTTTTTGTGAAATGAGAAATAAGCAAATCGAAAGGTCTTCTACTACTCACTGGGATACTCAATATTCAAGTTGCATCCATTATCCGAAAGAAGCTCACTAACCCGCATGTTCTCCATACCATTAAGAGGATCCGAATTGATACAAAAATTGTCATTATCATTCAGCCATGGGTCTTCAAAAATTCTTATCCTTTCACTGTTTCCCGTTCTCCACCGAATACCTTCAGTAAGCAACTTTTTTGCACTACAATTACTTTTTCATACAAAGCTTGGGTGAGACCCTTCGGAAGCTTTAAAAAAATTCTCATCAAGAAAATATTTAGATTTGAAAATACGGCTTGGAAAAGATTCTGGGTAATTAATAAAACACCAGCCTTGTTTGCGAAGAAGTGTTAAATTGAAGCAATGAAGATTTTGAAAGCCTAAACCTCCAAATTTCTTTGGGACACACAACCTATTCCAATTAGCGTAATGAATAGACCTATTACCATCCTTTGATTTCCACCAAAAAGAATTCATCATCCACTGTAACTTATCACAAAGAGATTGCAGAATCATGAAAACACTCATGCAGTATATGAGAATTGCTTGAAAAACTATTTAATAATAACTTCTTTGCCCACTCTTGAAAGAAATTTGTTCTTCCAACTAAGTAGCCTTATGTGAATGCGGTCTTCAATAAATGAAAAAACATGCTTTATATTTCTCCCAATTAAAGAGGGCAAGCCCAAATATTTCCCACGATCAATAGGACTTTCCACTCCAAGCTCCCTTTTAATATTAGTCTGAACATCAGGCTTTGTATTTGAGCTGAAAAAAATCCCCGATTTTTGAAAATTAATAGCTTGACCAGAAGCATTCTCATAGATAGTCAAACTATTTTTCACCACTTAACTCTCTCCTGAACATGCTCTAAAAAAGAAAAGACTCTCATAAGCAAACAATAAGTACGACACACTTAGGCACCCATTTCTAATAATATATCCATGAAGAGATCCCCTAGCTTTTGCTTGTCTAAAGAGAGCCAAAAGATCTCAGCACAAGAATATGATTTTTGCACTTTCTATCCATAGTTTGCTTATGAAAATAATGGATATTAGCATCACCAAAATTGAGCAAAAACAATTTGGCTGCTCACTGATCGATCCATTTGATGAAGCGATGTGATAATATGCATTAAAGCATACCTACACCTCGTCAAACAAAACCTGATAGTACATTTTTTCAATATATAATATTGTAACTTGCAGATGCTAGGATTCAATAAATCACGAACACACATAATATTTTATAAATTACGCATTTTTAATTAATTCGATGTGTCTCCAATCCTAGCCAATCACATTTAGAAGTTTCATATATCTAATCCTGATCGATCACATTTAAAAGGAATAAAAGATATAAAACTCTCTTGTCATTCAATAAATCTTAGAAAAATTTATTATAGTTTTCGGTTTTTTAAAAAACTAATTCAACTCGAATTTTAAAATTGAGTTGAACTGTTATATAAGTAGGATTTAATTTTGTATAATTATAATACTTTTACTACATATATTTTGCCATTATTTTTAACTAAATTTTAAGATAATGAATTAAAATAAAATTTTAAAAATTTTAATGGTTAGGAATTTTTTTAAAAATTTAAATTACATAAATTTTATATTTTATACTAATTAAAAATAAAATAATTTTGTTTTGGTACTTAGCAGGAAGTGTATAAATTTGTTTTTGTCAGGATGTTGACAATACCCCTTTTTTTATGACTCGTATGTTATTGATGGTTGCATTTCAAGAACAAAAATCTCAAAAGAATAGAAAAAAAGAAAAAAGAAAGAAAACGTGGAAAAGTCAAGTCAACTCGTTGCAATATCCATTCTGATTCGATTTTGCCCGCTTAATAAGATGGTCCACACTCCACACCCTAACTTTGGATCTTTTTCTCAATTATTCTATTTTGTTTTTCACACTTGTCGAGTAATTTTTCTCAGTTTTACAATTCCTTCTAGCTACAATTTGTTCTTTTGATAAAATTTTTCTTGAAAATTTGAATTTATTTTGTAATGGAAAAAGATATGAAAATGAAGTGAATAGATGCAAAGATAAGATCATAATCCATTATTTTAAAATTTTAAGTGAAGATATGATATCTTTATTTTATATTATCTTACTTGAAAATTTACAAATAAATTTATTTTACATCGGGGAGAGATACAAGGTAAGTCTAGCAGAAGACTTCCACCACAAGATCGATTCTTATAGAATTCTGTTAGATCTGTGTTGTATTTTAAATTTCTTTAATAAAATAAAAAATGATCATATTTTGTCTCTTTTTATTCTTTACGAGCGTCATGAGTGGATTTCCTGCTCTTACTTAATGTTAGGCCTGTAAATTAGTATTCATAACCTTATCTTCTTTTCATTTAATGTATTCCTAGTATACATCTTCAAGAATCATAAGTGCATGTATGTATGTATATGTATATTCCTATAGAATTCCGTTAAATCGATTTTGTATTTTAACTTTCTTTAACCATGTATTTTGATTTGATATATTCCGTGTATATAGGAGTTAGCTTCAGATTCTAGTTACCTCTTCAAAAATCATGTGTATACATACATCATTGAAATGAGAAATAGTGTAAGTCAGAATTCTATTCTTCTATCAAAGTCCTGTATAAAAATAAAGAAGATAACCCATTATCTCATATAACCAATTAACTTATATTTTTTTATTTGAGATACAATGTCTTAATTTTATTATATAACTTCATTTGAATTTAATCCAATTTCTTCTTAAACTCTTTCAAAACTTTTTGTATTTTCACATTAACTATTGAGATGCAATATATATTATAAATTAGTAGTGTCATTTTTAAAATTTTATACGTCCAGATAAAATAAAAAGGGTCATATTTTACCTCTTTTTTGTTCTTTATAAGTGCCACTAATGAATTTCCTGCTCTTGCTTAAGGCTAGGCCAGTAAGTCAGTATTCATAACCTCATCTTCTTTTTTTAAGATATATTTATGCAGATAGATAATTTCTTATACTTTATGACAGGTAATTTCTTTTGGTCGATAAATATTTTTATGTAGTTCTCAGACTCAATTTATCTCATTTTTAAATATATATCTAAATACATATTGCTGAATTGAGATGTGTTCATGAACTTCATTACTAACTCCTATGCTTTACGATAGACCATGTTCAACAACAGGGAACAAAAAGCTGAGCTCTTGCATGCGATGGCTATCAAAGATTCTGAACATAAAAGACCGAAAATTACACAGGTGAGCAGTAAGATCTTTAACTCTAACATGCAATTGTCATCTACTGGTAGGGATAGGTAGTGGACGGGTCTGATTAACATGCAATTGCCATCTATTGGTACGGATAGGAATCAGGCACTTAGACCATTAATTAGGTTGGAAACACCTTGTATTTTTGTTCTTTATTGATGGATGCTCTGTGCTAGTGTAGAAGGTACACTTCCTCGCAGGAGAAGAGGACAAAATTTTCAGCCCTGAAGACATTTATAACGCCATTAAAAGGTATTTCAATTTCCAAGCCCTTCACTTCAACCATATAGCTAGATAATAGATAAATGGAAGAAGCACAACTTTCAATTTTTTAATGTTTTAAAAATAAAATATGTATTTAATCAGAGCTCAATTGGATTTTAGATCACTCAAGTTCGATCAAGCGCAGACTCAAGTTATGAGTTTATCCCTGAGTTCAACCCGGTTCATTGTCATTTCTAAATATTAATGGTCATCGTTGCTGTAAATAATAAATTTATTATAAAATTTTCTTTATTTGATGACGATAGCTACTAATAACCACAAAGAATTGACCATCTAGTTGAGTCTCTTTCAGATAAGCTTATTAGTCTATTTGTTTTTGCGTGTGTTCTCCAGGGAGATAGAGGAGGCCAAAACTGAAGTTCATTACGTGAAGAAGGCAGGTCACTATGCGCAACTTGAGAGACCCTTTGCCTATAATAAGATCCTCGAGCACATACTTGCCTCTGTGCAACAAGATGGCCTAGGCAGGAGAAATGACTAATACAAGCGAGTGCAGATTGTGTTTTAAAATGGGTTTTCTATATCCAAACCTTTCAGTTCTTAATTATAACTTTATTTTATGTAGGTGTGATCAATTTATTATCCTAATATTTGCACAAGTTGGAGAGAAAAATCATATTGTTAAAGGTGGATGTTAGATATAAATGTGTGTGTGGTATTATTAATATTTTCAAAACTGTTTCGAAAGTTAAGCTGAGAAGACAAGAAATGTAAAATTTAAAAAGTTGAATCGGCGTTAAACTGTTATAAAATTGGTTAAAA
>JANZLF010000221.1:42029082-42043313 GCA_026546835.1 Erythroxylum foetidum
AGGGTGTAGGCCGAGATTGAACCGAAGAACCGGGTCCCTACCGAATTCCCCACATTTTTCATTTTATTGCATGTTTTCTTTAATTTGTTTTTATTAGTTAGTTTCATTTTTATTTTCTTTTCTTTAAAAATCCAAAACCCCCCATTAAGTGTAAACACCGATTAATTTCATTTCTTAAACTTTACACACACTCTTTGTGGGATCGACCTAGACTCGCCACTGCTACAGTAGTAGTCTAGTTAATTAATTTTGACTAGCGTTACGACTCGCGGTCACTTATTTGTACAAGTATTGAACTTCTGTTATCTATTAGAAAAAGTTGGAATCTAGAGCAGGGACTAAAGGGCTATTTAGAGATATAAATAATACACCATTGTCAATATCGGATATGAATTTTGCAGCTAAGGGAATTTGGAAGATGATATTTAATTATTTATGCTCTTGATGAGCTATGGACAAAGCAGGATTGCCAGAATTGTATTCTAAATTCTCTTATACGGAAACATATGCTTTGATTGTGAAATTGCTTCTCTGAGGTATTTTCTCGAATCTCAAATTCAGACCCAAAGCTTACAAACAATGACTCCTGAGGCCTTTCTGTACATTCATGGGTGACCATGTTAGAACGCAGCATCTTTTATCCTTTTATCTATGGCTTAAAGCCATAAATCAAATCTGAAGAGACATCAAAGGATGGTATATGTTCGGTTGGATATAAAATTGAGCTGGTATTATCTGTATAACAAACATGAATCTATACCAACCCTGAAGTTCTGTCTGGTCATAACATTGGGAAAAAAATGTTAAGACCACAGAGTTCTGAGTGATACACGGACAAAAAATCAAAATTTTAAACCTTTCAACAGTTTCAAGTGTTGCACAGCTCACTTATGCAATGTTCCAAATATTCTGAGGTTTTTAACGTATCAAACCTGCATTGGCATGTACTTAAACCATTGAATTGGAACTACCCAATAATCCAGTTTCATCAGATGCTGTACATGGCCCTATCCACAGTATTATTTTGCAGAGAAATATTAGAATATCTCTGAAATGAAATTGAAAGATACAATCACATGCATTTATCTTCCCTTGACAATAATACCCAAAGAGCAGAAACTGAGTATGACAGCTCCAACTTAGCAGCTCAACTCACCGAAGATCAAAATGCATTATCCCGTTTGACTAATGGTCAGATACACCCGACTCTTCCTCAACTCATCTATCTTCTAAAGAAATACTTATCTAGCATTTTATCCATCATTTCTAGCAAATCTTTTCAAATGATGCAAAATATAATAATTCATCTGCCAATGTTGAGGAGGAGGAGATAGGCAAACTTCAATATAATTGAGAACAGTAGCAACTTCAAACTGCAATGTAAGCAACTCCTAAGCCATTTTGTTAAAGAGAGAACATATGGCCCGCAATTACAGACCCTGGAAAAGCCGCAAATGATCTTCAAATGTCTCCCCGTGCCGGATTTTGGCCACTGATCCATCTTCTTCAACCTAAATAAAATAATCCAAATATTGAGAACTAACTCATTGGACAAGAAAACATTGAACAAATAAGCGCTGTGTTAAGCTAATCAATGAGATGTTCCAAGTTTAAGATGCAAACTCTTTCACTGCATATTAGATAAAGGAAGGATTTTAGGAAAGTGGTGGAATCAAATGTCACATTTTTTAAAAGTAATTTGATCATATCAATGGTGCTAAAATTATCACTCAAAGCTATGAAGTACCCAGTATTCAGGAAATGTCACATTATTTGGAAGTAATTTGATCATATCAATGGTGTTAAATGATAACTCTTTTTTTTGTGTGAAGAAGGTTAAAATGATAACTCAAAGCTATGAAGTACCCAGTATTCAGGAGGGCGCATCTTGAGATTGTAAGTTGATGCCATACTCATGCAGTAAGCACCTGCATCATGAACTACCAAACCGGTTCCCTAGAAAACAAAAACATTTTCAGGAAATGAAAGGAGGAATTTTCAATAAACTTCCATGAGAAAGAAACAACATTACCTTATCAGGGGTTGGAAGCTCTCTATCCTTTCCCAGGAAATCAGCAGACTCACAGACAGGACCCACCACATCAAAAGTTGACACTTCAACCTCAGGAGGAGTAGGAGAGACAAGTTCTATGTGCTGCAAGACAGCATAACCAACTTTATTGTGAATCAGAAGAAAGAGGGAGCTAAAGAAGGTGAAATAAACATCAAGTGATAAAGTAATCTATGATGCCAAATTAGAGCATCTAGTGGTTGGTAAATCCAACACGAACAGGCACTGATATGATTTAGTCAAAACTAATAATAACTGAGTCCAAGTTGAAAGGATGTTGTCCAAGAACATTTGAATTAGAAGTACAATCTAGAAAAAGTCTGATTCAGGACAAATTGAAGAGGATAAAGCCATAATAAAATGTGATGTTAACAATAGTTTAGTTTTATCTGCAGCTATAGAATGATGCTTTCCAAGTACTATACTGAAAGTCCTCGACAAGATGCCAGTTATGCAATGGGAATCGTAGACACTGAGAGACAAAAACTTTTAGAATATAGAAAGGAAGATACAAATGCAATAAATTCTAAGTACGTTATCCTGCAGTTAAATGCACTCAGTACTAAGGTTAGTGATTCTGCATTCAAATTTACCTGATAAGCACCATAAAGACTTGGTCGGATGAGTTCAGCCATGCTGCCATCAATCACGACAAAGTTTTTTGTTCCATTAGTTTTGACCCCAGTGACTCTATTCACCAGGCAGCAGGTATTGGCAATAAGTGATCTTCCTGGTTCTATGATCAGATTGAGGTTACGTGAGAGAACCAGTTCTTGGACCTAAAACAATGATGGACAATGCCAATATTAGTTTACCATATATGCAGAAACACAGTGCACTATACATGTAAAGTAATTAAGACAACAGATTGCTACTATCTACAGCAAAGATGCCATCCTTGCCCTGCACCAAGATGATTAACATACAAAGACTCAATAGATCCTATTTAGGAAGTAGTAGTCCCTCAAGCACACAAGTATTCGAAGAGTTTAGTAATAGATATGAGTGAGACACATAATATAGCCAAGCATATCGACATTATTCATTTCTACAATACTTGAATCAGTTATGCAACTAATGCATCCTGAAAATGTTGCTAGAACATTAGTATGGGATATAGCATGCACAATTAAGATTCTCACCGTGTCAATGAGGTCCCTTGGTGAAGGAAGTACAGCACCAGCATGATAATAATCAATACCCAAACCCCCTCCAATATTTAGGTAATCAACCTCAAATCCTTGGTCTCGGATTTGGTCAATGTAGTTGACCATTAGAACTGCAGCATCCTGGAAAATGTCCACCTACAAACATAAGAGAGAGAGAGATGTGCTTAGAACATCGGAAGTATGTCCACAAGGCACTGAAATCTAGACTTTTCCAGTTAACAGCAATTGGTTAATACATCAGTACTTGCCCCACAGTCTATATAATCATACTTACATATAAAGTGCAATTACATATTGGAGAAAGGAAAGACTCTAAATATGAGTGCAGTTGGCATACCTTGGTAATTGTTGACCCAAGATGACAATGGGCCCCGACAAGCTTCAACTCGTTTGGGTGTGCTTTTATAGCATCCAAAAACCATTGTAACTTCTCATTTCTAATACCAAATTTTGAACTTTTGTTTCCTGTAGCAACATAAGGATGGACCTATAGGATACCAAAAAAAAAGAAATTTAATACTATATAACACGAGGCTACCGTTTTCCATAGTTAGCATTTAAGTAATCGAAGTAAAACATAGTCTACATTATTCTCATTGTCTTACACATTGTTTCTCATTGTCTTGGTTTTGGCTCATTAAAAGGATATCGATATGAAGAAAAAATAAATGGCACAACCTAATTAAGCCCAGCCAATTTTTGCAACGACTGTACAAAAATAGCATATAAATTATTAAGAGACCCCCGTTTCTTATCCTAAATCCCAATATTCAAATGGTTCATACCAACCAGCAGCTAATCTGAATTGGCAAATATTCTCTACGCAGTGGATTACCTCAATCAAATTATTTTCCCCTGGCATTGGATTAACAGTGTCAACCAAAAGATATTTATTATATTTGTTCAAAAATTAGGATCGGACTTCACATCGCATTCTAAATGTAGAAGGCAAATACCTGAGGGTCAACATCAGGATTGATCCGAAGTAAAACATTAACCTTCTTGCCAGCAATTCTGGCGGCCGCTACAATATTTTCTAAGTCAAATTCACTATCCACATTAACAAAGACGCCTTCTTGGGCAGCTAAAACTAAGTCCTCCAAGATCTTTCCATTTCCATTGAAAATACACCTGTTCATGTCCAAAGTTCCAAATTAGAATACGAAGCTCCTTCTCAGACGTTCGTTATCAATCAACCCCTAAATAGAGCTAGCTACTGTAAAACCATATACTGCAAATCAAGTTTTGTACTTTTTAACACACAGTCAGTTATCAGTAAAAGCTAGGTGTGATCAAATAAATGACATAGCACTCGGGCTCCCAAAGAAATCTTCCAGCTGCAGATAAAGAATGCATAAGCATACCTGGTGGGATCAAATCCAGCATGAAGTGCAAGTTTGAGCTCATTCCCACTAACCAACACAGCTCCACAACCCAACTTCCTCAAATGCTCCAAAATCTTCAAATTATTATTGGCCTTGATCGCATACCCAATAATCGACCTTAGACCCTCCAAAGCATCCCTGTAAGCCTCAAAGTTCCGAGTAATCTGCGGCTTACTATACAAATAGAAGGGCCTTTTCTCCACATTTTCCATGATATCCTCAACCCTGAGGTTCTCACAATACAGGAAACCATCCGAAGACTTGCTGAAGCAATGCTTGAATGGAGTTGTTTCTTGTGCTACAGTCTTGGACTTTGCGGAATCTTGGGACAACACTGCCTTCAAAGAGAGGGACTTTGCAGTTGTTTTGGTTACTCTCGGTGCAAAAGCGAAGCTTTTAGGAAATGGGTTTTGGCTCGGAGGGTTAGTTAGGGTTTTGGAGAGGTGGGGTTGGTGAGAGAATTGAGCAGTAGCCGCCATTATTGTGAAGTAGGAAGTACACGAAACGACGAATTTATTAACTTTAACACTTTATAATCTTTTTATTTATTTATTTACATTAGCTGTTTTAGGAGGATCTTATAACATAATTATGTTTAGATTAATTCTCGCTCGAATCGAATAGCTCTCTCGTAAAAAGTAAAACTTTATTCTTAAATTTTAAACAATTACGTATGTAAAAAAAATTCGAATGACCTCATTTAAACAAGAAAAATCTCTTATAATCTCATATAAGAGTGTAAGATGAACAAATAGCTCGTGTCATCTTGTCAGCGTCCACTTTTAAGATTGAAAGGATGCGTATGTATATATGTAAATTTTAGGGAGACAAGAAAGAAAAATAAAAGGAAATTTTGATATCTCATCAAATGAAAATAGTCTTCAAACTTTGTGAACTAAATTAATTCAAAATTTAGTTAGGTATTGGATTATCTATTAGTCTCAATAGATTCCAAATATTTACTCTAAATATTGATGACTAAGTTTTAATTATTTGGTGTTTTATGAAATATTGAGATTAATTCTTAATCAAGAATTATTGTTAGTAATAATAAGAAAATTTTAATAATTTTATTTTGATTAAATCTTATCAAAATAAAATTCGTAATTTTTATTAACATCCTAATTAAAAGAACATTTAGTATATGTCATGATACGATGAAATGAGCCGATAGATCAATGAATGTAAGCCTATTAGGTTAAGATGGGTCCGGACAATTCAGTTATATATGGGAATAAAGCATAAATGACAATTATAATTAATATTTGTGTTAATCATTATGTTGTAAATTTTTTTAGATATTTGTTATCTGTTTGTATTAGATCGACTACTGTTATAGATATACATATTAAAGGTATGATTTAATTGGTTAGTCTTACAATTATTTATTATGTTACTTGATTTTAAGAATATGGTCGGTTACCTTTACTGAGTAGACAATTCACCCTTTGTCATTTTATATTTTTAGGAGACCATGTGATTGTCGATAACCCTAGTGTATAGAATGAACCAAATGAAGTTTAGGTGGAGCAAACCAATTAATTGAGTAAAATTGTTCGATTATATACAATTTTGAATGTGACAGTTTAGGTAGTTGTGTTGTATAGAATATTTTTTATGTTTGACAAACGATCCTTTCTTTTGGAAATAATGAGGAATTAGATGATTAATGGTATGTTTTGGGAACTATTTAGTTAATTGTGGTTTGAGAATTTTGTGACTGTCACAATTATTCTTAAAAACATTTGACTATAGTTTTCAATGAATTTCAATTGCACTAATTGATTAGCTTATAAAATTTAAAATTGATTTTTTTTCTTTTCAATAAATTCAAACATAAAAAATATATAAAAAAGACCTTATAAGCACTCACTTGTGTCTTTTGCCAAATGCAACCCAAAGATTTAATATAATTTATTATTGCTAAATGATTAATTATTATAATTTGTGATAAGAAGGAATTTAGTGGCCTTATTAAATGAAAAGACAATTAACTAACTATTAAGAAGTTATGCCAACGTGGGACACGTAACAATCCTCCCCCTTAAGAATCCTTATCCACAAGGATGATATCTAACTTGTGTAATCGCCACTTATTTTCCCAACTAGCATCTTCAATTGAAGCCTCCTTCTATTTAATTAAGACTTCAGACTTCAGACAATATTTACCTTTGTGTATAACTCAACGGTTAGCACGGCTTCAATTTGTGGAAGGATTATATAATCATCCGTAACTGGGGGAAGGGTAGTAGTAACTGGAGGGTCGTGCGATCCCAAATGCTTCCGTAAGCGGCTAACATGAAATATGTCATGAATTTGAGAACCAAGAGGTAAAGCTAATTTGTATGTCATTGTTCCTACCCATTGAATAATCTGATAAAGACCAAAATAATGTGTAGCAAGCTTCATCGATGCACGAAATGCCACAAAATTCTACCGATACGGTTGGAGCTTAAGATAAACATAGTCTCCTATTGCAAAAGACACATCTCGTTGTTTTTTTATCAACTTGACACTTCATTCTATTATGAATTAGTGATAGATTATGACATAACTCGCGTAAAATGGAATCACAATCCCATAAGTGCTCATCAATTGTTTGGACACGACAAGTGTCTGGAACATAAGTCAACAAACTCAGTGGTGGAATATTATATACCACCTCAAAAGGAGCCATTTTTGTGGAGGAATGGATCGATGTATTTTAGCTAAACTTCGCCCAAGGAATCTATTCGAACCACTTTCGTGGCTGGTTACCTGCAAAGCATCTTAAGTATTGCTCCAAGGTACGGTTCACCACCTCGGTTTGTCTGTCAATCTGAGGGTGGTAGCGAGAACTCATACAAGGCTTAGTTCCTTACAATTGAAACAATGCTTGCCAAAAGGAAATGATAAATACCTTATTGTGGTCACTGATAATAGGCGTTGGAATTCCATGGAGATGAACCACATTAGTTATGAATGCCTTAGCAACAATGATTTTAGTAAATGGATGCCTTAAAAGTACAAAATGAGCATACTTTATTAAGCGATCGACAATTACTATGATAATAATATGTCTGTTTGATGGTGGTAAGCCTTCAATAAAGTCTATTGACACATCTGTCCACATACGAGCATGGATTAGCAATGGTTGAAGTTACCCAGATGATTTCATACAATCAACTTTGTATCGTTGATAGATATCACATTGTTGTAAAAACTTCTTTACTGCTTGGCACATGTTAGGCCACAAGAAGCCACCCTTGATACGAGATAGTATCTTATGAAACCCAAAATGGACTTCGTGGGTGATGAGTGATACTCTTCAATTATTTGTTGAATTAAGGTTGAACTAAGACTCAAATACACCTTGTCATCTTTGAACCATACTCCATCTCACCGTACTAATGGATTCAGAAATTAAGTTTGAGAGAGATTCTAATAAAAAAGAATCTTACTTCACCTCTTCCTGTAACACTGGCCACCAATCTACATGAGGGATTGAAATAGATAGAAATTGAAATTCAACCACATGAGATAAGGAATCGACCGCTTAGTTTTCAGAGCCTCTCTTATACTTTATTTTATAATCATATCCTATGATCTTAGAAAACCATCAAGCTTGCGTTGGAGTAGTAATCTGTTGCTCGAGCAAATACTTAAGACTCCTCTGGTTAGTAAAGATGATAGATGATTTATCGAGGAAATAAGGTAGTTACTCTTGGATAGCTTTAACAATGGACAATATCTCCTTCTCATAAGTAGACATCAATAAGTTGATCCTTTTAGAGCTTCACTGAAATAAGATACCGGTTTATTCTTTTGAGAAAGGACTGCTCCAATTCTGATCCCGCTTGCATCACATTCGATCACAAATTGCTGAGAGAAATTCGGGAGGCATAGGATTGGCGAAGATGACAGTGCATTTTTTAACCGTTTAAAGGCTAGTTCAGTTGATTCATTCAATTTAAATCCCTCATTAGATAAAAGTCGTGTCAATAGGGTAGCTATACTTCCAAAATGACAAATAAATTTATAGTAATACCCTGCTAATCCGATAAACCCACGAACACCCTTTGTAGTTGTCGATGTTGGCCATTCTAATACTGCTTGTATTTTTCTCTGATCTACAGCCACTCCTAGCTCTGAAATAATGTGACCTAAATACTCAATCTGTAAAATGCCAAACCTGCACTTTGCTTCTTTGACAAATAATTGATTAGTTGCCAATATGGCAAAAACAACTCGAAGATGTGAGAGTTGCTCTTTCCATGTCTTAGAATACACAAGAATATCGTCCAAGAATACCAAGATAAACTTTCAAAGATAGGGGCAGAAGAGGTTGTTCATGAGACTTTGAAATGTGTTTGGGGCATTGGTGAGGCCAAATAACATCACAACAAACTCATAATGCCCTTCATGTGTTTGAAAAGCCGTCTTCAGAATATCTTCTTCTTGCACACGAATTTGATAAAACCCAGCCTTTAACTCCAGTTTGGGGAAGAATTTAGCTCCATGAAGTTCATCAATCAATGGAATCAGGTATTTGTCTTTGACTATAATAGTATTCAAGGCTTGATAATCTACACAAAATTAACCAACCACCATCGACCTTTTTTACTAGTAGAATAGATGATGAGAATGGGCTATTACTAGGTCTTATCAACCCAGATTGTAGAATTTCTCTTACAGTCTTTTCTATTTCAACTTTTTGGCAGTAAGGGTATCAATATGGTCTGACACTCACTGACTCTGTGTTTGGTTATAAGAGAATGTGATGATCATGCTACTGTTTTGGTAGCAGATGAGAAGACGATTTAAATACTTGTTGAAACTCAACTAGAAGTTTAGCTATATCAGGAGAATTCAGTTTTAGTTAGGGGTTGTCAGTGGAAGGTAAAATCTGAAAGAGGAAATCAGTACCTTGTAGGCAACTAAATTCCTTTTCATTCAAAGCTTTAATGCTAGTCCGTTGCAATCCTTGGAACGTGTGAGAAACTCCCTCGAGTTTGATGTCATAGTGAACTATTTATAGTCCATCTCAATTGGTCCTAGAGTCTCCAACCATTGAACTTCCAAAACTAAGTGGCATGCTGCAACAGGAAGAACATAATAATCTGCGTTTATAGGCTTACGTTGAATGATGATGGTAAGCGCCTGGCATCGTCTAGTACAATCTATTTTTTCTCAGTTGGCCATCATAACTTGAAACTTCTTGTTTTGAATTATTGACACACTTAGTCACCATGGCTTGATTAATGAAGTTATGGGTGCTACCACTATGTATGAGTACAGTTACATCCTTCTTTTTCAACTTGCCCAATACACGTATCATTTGAGGATGATTGGTCCCAACCATTGCATGAAAAGAGATTTCGGGTATGACCTCCTTTGATTCAGATTCAGTAATATCATCTCCATCTGAGTCTTGGTGAGTGGAATCGTCTATCATAAAAAATTGTGGACGTTCACATTGGTGACATGGAACAAAATTCTCATCACAATAGTAACATATTCCTCTAATCCACTAACATAAACCACACCACTAATTTCAGCTGCAACCCCAGGGCCTGACATAGAATAAGGAAAGGTAAGGAAGTTAAAAACCACAAATAATGGAGTACACGAAATGGTTGCTTCACATCTTTTCGGCTCCTAGAAGATATGGAGGGTTTTCAACAATTCAGTCAAAGGAAAATATGTCTTTGTAAGTGTATTCTTTCTAATACTCTTGAAGCATTACAAGTTCATGACTCTTTTGCACAAATAGTGGGTCCTATTTGTTGAAGTGTGTTTGCTAGAATAATTTGTCCTACTTTTGTTGAATTGACAAGGAAATTCTACAATACATTTCAATTTAACTATCATGAAAATTTGATATGTTTACGAAAAGAATTGTGGAATTTCGGTTGATGGAAAAGAGTTTGTTTTATCGATTGTTTTAATGTGCCGATGAAATTAAAAATGAGTTGTTTATTAATTCTAGATGTGATTATCATGAGGAATTTAATGCATCAGAATTGTGGATTCAATAGTTTGTTGAACCTAATCTTTACAATGCTAGTGTTTCTAAGAGTTTTTTTTTATAGAAATCTTGTTTTTAAAATTATACATCAACTCTTAGCATACAATTTTTCAGGGCGTCGGGATGCTATAAGGATATTGTCTAAAGTAGAATTTTATTTTCTATGGTGTATGGATAGGCATATACCTGTGAATTTAAGTTTTTGTTTTTAACATAATTTCAATATGCGTTAAACAAGAAATCTAAACCTTTGATTCTCGGTTCCTATATCATGAAATTGGCCATTAATTTGGAAATGTTAGATCTTGATAATACTGACATGAATGTGGCGCGTGACATAGAACCTTTGGATTTAGATTGTTTGCACAGGATGGGAATTGTAGATTTCAATAACTTTCACAAATCTGGGCCCAAGTACTCTTTCCACTACAAGACCAGCTGCACGAAGTCGGGTTTCCACATCTGAATTGCATAGCCACCAACATTCTTAAGCCAATTTGGATGACCACCTTAGTCGCCTCGAACATAGAATGCATTGATTGGAGCATAACTTGATGGCTTATTGGGAGTTTCAAGGATTTCAACCTCCGCACCCATCAACGCCATGATTTCGACAGTCACAAATAGAGAAGCGTTCTTTCCTCTTTTCTTTTATATTTTTGCTTCTTTAATTTTATGTCCTAACATTGAGGACAATGTTGGTCTAGGTGTGGGGGGAGGAATTGGAGTATATGTGTGTGACTCTTTTCGGTTTTTGCATGTTTGTTATGTATATTGAGCGATCAAGCTTTATCATATTAGTTTGGATGAGATTAAGTGTGTGCATGAAATTAAATTGGGCTATGTGAGTCTAAAGTGAATCATGTGGATTGATTGCAATAACTGATCTTGTAAACTTACTCAAAATTTTGACATTTTAGTGATTAGGTAATTTGTGAAATTAAGGTGAATTCTTGAGTTAAACTACGAGTGGATTTAAGCTTTAATGACATCATCTTTATGTCATTCTATTTCTTTGTATTGTGTGATGCTCCTCTAATCATACTTGCCTTCAGAACTTGTGCTAAACTAGATTGAATTTGTTTGATTACATGGTTCATGGAAATGATTAAGGTCTTCTTTGTTTTTACACCTTTTAGCTTAAAGATGACCCCCTAGTTATTTTCCTTTTGCAAACACTTTTGAACCTTTAACCTTGTTTTTCAATTAATCACTTTACTTTGGAACTAACAAAACCCTATTAGCTTTACCCTATCACAAGTTGAATGAAATACTGAGAAAACATTTGATTTTGGGACTTTCGTTCTATATTGTGTTCTGAGATATTTTTATAGATACCTTTACTCATGTGTTTATTAAATTATGTTGTTATTAATTTCTCTTGTCTTTATTGTTCTCCCTTCTTCTTAGCCAAGTAAATGAAAGGAAAAAGAAAGAAATGAGAAAGATAAAGAAAAAAACGAAAAAAGAAAAAAATAAAACATAGTAACATTAGTTAGTAATAAGTAGTTGTAGTTCCTTGTATTTATGTGTTATCTTATAATTTGAATTTTAATGTCCCTTTTACTTGGTACTTTGTGAATGCTTATGATTAACCCTTTGTCATTTTTTTTAACCTTACCTTTGAACATAGCTCCATTATAACCTATAATACTTCCTTATAATCTTTGAGCTCATGTAATTCGAATGAATGATAATTGATGAATTTACAAGTCTATGGTAGTGCTGTTATAGGGAGATTTGAGAGAAACTAACCTTAAACACTTGAGTGTAAGATAGAAATCTCTGAAAAGAATTCATTTTGATTTCATACTTTTCTTTTGAACAAAGATGTCTTATTTTGATTTTGTTTATTTGTATCAGTGAAAAGTAATTATGATGTATGTTGCAACCTACGTCTTGCTGGCCCAAGTTAATGGATTGTGTGCATTTAATCTTATAAAGGACGAATTGATAGAGTGTAGTAGTTTAATATGTTTGCTCGAGAGCGAGCAAAGGTTTGGTGTGGAGAAATTTGTTAAGTTGTCATTTTGTGCTTATTTTGTATATAAATTTCTTTAATGTGTTGAAATTATTATTCAAAATTGATGGAATTGTTTCTTAATTGTTTTCAGGCGATTTTTAACACTTGAGAGATGAAATTGAATAAAAAATATGCAAGGGAAGCAAAGATAATTCGAAATTCTAGACTGACAAAAAAATCATTGACTAAGTGTGGGCATGTGTAAGGACAAAGACTATCTGCAGAATCTGTTTTTAAATGCAAATCTGATTCACCTAAGATTTTCATGATTTTGAGAATTAGATTGTTACCTTACTGATAGGAATTTGTAACCTAAATAGGGAGGAATGATTATATGTAAAAGATTATGAAAAAATAAGGACCTCGAAGGGCATAAAGGAAGATTTTTATCACTATTCACACAGCCATAGCATCAATAATAGTTTTGTGTTTTCTGCAATCTTCTTCTGGTTTTTGTTAGCCATAGTTAGGTTTTTCATTTTCTGCAGTATTTTCTCTAGGAATTTTCAAACTTTTTAGAAAAAGACCAGGGATGAAGACTTTATATCTTGTTATTTCTTTGTTAATTTTCACTTTTGTTATAAGTAGCTAAATCATTTTTTTGGTTGAGAGAAACCGCGTTGTCATCTATTATGTGTGAGATTTTCAAATGAAGTTTGTTTTGTTGATGAATATTGAGTGCCTTCCATAATGCTTTTTACGATTTAATTGATTGATTTCTAAGGTACGCAACAAGGAATTGATTCATTTAATAACGAGATTAATAGAATATAACGTTCAATTTTGCTAATCATAAGTGACAATTAAGATTACCATTTTTACTTTAGAGTTGGAAATTCTAAGAAAAAACTCATTTTGATTAAATGCATGTCGTACATGTGTTATCTTATTTATTGATTTCTTAATTCTTAAAGCTATTAATCAATTAAATTTAAGATTGTATTTAAGTTGTTGACTAATAAGAATGTTTAGAATACATGTTTCTATTCATTTAAACTTAAGAGAAAACATTACCCAATGAATGTTTGTTGATGAACTGAATTTTATATGAAGGATTCGTATTAGTGTGACAATGTCGGTAACCCAAAACTAAGGTTTGTTAATTGAAATTTTTAGATTTGATTAGTTTTGTTAATTTTTGATTTTTCCATCTTTTTCTAAAATTGCCGTGAATTAAAATCCCCCCCCTTTTACTTTGTTTTAGTTTTGAACTCGTACAATATTTATCGTTAAAATTCTTCGTGAGAACGATCTTAACTTTTCCTTAACTACATTTTCATTACTAGAGTTGATATTAATTTGACTGCAAGCGATAACAGTACAATTCCCTACCCTGTTCTCTTTTCTAAAAGTAATTAAAAAAATGAAGGAGACGAAGAGTAAGATGAATTTAAAAATCATATAAATATGTGTGTGTCTGTGTATACATAAATACATAAAAGTATAGTTTCGTATAGTTTGATATTCCTCTCCGTCTTCTCCGTTACAGTGAAGAGATTTAAGGAAAAGTATGGAGAGAACTTATTTGGGAAGGAACCATCTTGTCTTTGTTAGTAATGAGGACATGAAGGATGAG
>JANZLF010000221.1:42053997-42064640 GCA_026546835.1 Erythroxylum foetidum
CAAGACACTGTTGCTGATTCTACAACTGAAGCTGAGTACATTGCTGCCTCGGATGCAGCTAAGGAAGCTGTATGGATCAGGAAGTTCATCACAGAGCTTGGAGTTGTTCCTAGCATTGCAAGTCCTATAGACCTTTATTGTGATAATAATGGGGCTATAGCACAAGCTAAGGAACCAAACTCACATCATAGATCCAAACACATACTCAGATGTTTTCATCTAATTAGAGAGATCATTGGGAGAGGAGACTTGAAGATATGCAAAGTGGGTACAAATGACAACATAGCCGATCCACTTACTAATCCTCTTCCACAGCCTAAGCATGAGAGTCATACGAGGTCCATGGGTATTAAATATTTGACCGATTGGGCCTAGTGCAAGTGGGAGATTGTTAGTAGTATGCCGTAGGCCAATGGACATATATGACTTTTGTATTAACATTATGACTTATTAATAATATATTATGAGGTATTTTTTATATATATGCATGTATATCATTTATGTAATGTAATTTAAGTTCCATGAATAATATGTGACTTGATAGTAAAACCATAACCATCAAGTATGTGACTTGACATGTACCATGCCTTGTGAGTAATCTTAATATCGTGTTACAAAGGGACAGAGTTTGTAACCATGGTTACAGGTTAAATTGGATTACCGATCCTCATTTGATTTAGGTAATCATAATGTCTTGCTAGAGGCCGTTTATGACTTATGGGCCTTAAAGTATGATCAAGCACATTGCTAACATCAAATGAGCCTACAGGCTCGAACACAAAGAGTGATGTGATTTGGGCTTATTCTCTTGAGCCTAATTTATTAGGCATTGAATAAATATATGTGGATATATTTATTGGGTTAGATTGAATTAAGTTATTGGGCTTTTATTATATGAGATATAATATGGGCCGAAACTTATTAGGCTTCAATAATTCTAATGGTTTTAGGATTATGATGTTCTTATTCCTAATAGGAATAGGGATTAGGTTTTCTCTATAAATAGGAAAACTTATGTCTCATTAGTGGTGAGACGAAAACCTTAGCCACCTAGACCTAGTTGCGTTCTTTTTCCGAGAGAAAAATTGTGCGACATTCAAAAAGGGTTTTTGGAATGTGCTAGCACACGTTAGCTACTGCCCGGATCGTTCATCCTCGTGTGGATACCGGTAGAGGATGTTCACGCACTGCAACGTCTACAAATATGAAAAAGAAACAAGTACCAATCCGCATCAAGAGGTAATTTCGTACGTGTTATAATTTTTGATTATACTTCTTGCTATGTAGTATGATCCATTCTGCTGCGTATTGTGAATACCCAAGTCATAGACGATCCAACAATGTCAATATTTATATGACAGTTAATTGAAGGAGGGTTAACCTTGTCAATTTTTATTTCAATTAGAGTCTATCGTGAACGTTTTGAAAACATTATGGTTCATTTTGAAAGCTTCAAATTATCATGCATTATGTTGTAAACGCTTGAGATTCAAAATGTATTTTTGACCTCAAGTTGTTTGATCAAATTTAGCCAATTTTCTCAAATTCGAATTTAATTCATAACTCGATCTATTTAAACTTTTTTTATGATTCAAATCGATTTGTCATCTCTATTTGTAAGATAGATAAAAACAATACAAATGCAAAATAAAATAAATATAATTAGACATTCTAATTATTTGCACTAAGATAATAAACTTTAAAGATCTTATAAGATGATTATTGCACTAAAATTGCTGGTTCTGAAATATGTAAATTTGAATAGTTATACACAGGAAGTTGGGAAAATGAGATTATAAAGATATCAAGAGTTGTATAAAAAATGGAAAGTTATTTATTTGAACTTTTTACAAATAAATATCAAACTTTCTTATTATTTAAAATAAATAATTATATTAGTATAGTGAAGCAATATATACTCTTGAATTGATTATGTATATTGAACTCTAATGTCCAAATTTTCCCTTAATTCTCATGTAGGATTAGGATTATTATATATATTTGATAGTTTAACTAATATATATTTTAAGTATAATGAATTTTCTGATATAAAACAAAAAAAGAGTATGATTAAGAATGTATTTCACTTTATCATGATTTTTAATAATAAATACCTCTTTTAAGAAGATTATTATATTCTAATTCGATCAAATTTAAATAAATTAATCTTAGTCTAAAATAAATTGACATATTCAAATAGTTATTTATTGAGTCAAATTTGAATTTTTTACTTGAATATAATATAAATAAATCTACATCAGTCCATAAATAATATGTAAAATTACAAAATAATCCCTTTAATTTTACATGATTAAAATTTAGTTTCCTATTATAGTTAAGAATTGAAAAATTATTTCAATTTTATTTAAAAATTAAATTCATTAAAATTAATATAAAATATTTTTATATTTAAATTTTTTAGACATATATATTTTAATCTTTTATTTTTTTCTAATTTATGATTTTGATTTAGTATTTTCAAATTTTACTTCCATATTAGTCGGTACAATCTGATTTTTTGCTCGAATAAACCTACAAAAATAAGTTTAATTGTTAATTTTAAGGTAATTTCACTATTATGACATGTTTAACCAGCAATAACTAATGATAGAAGAGAACATCATATTTACATTGTTTAATGTAGTTTTGGGTTGAAATTAGTTATTAGTTATTATTATAGACATGGAGGAAAAGATAAAAAGATAGAGGATATGATATAGAATGTTGAACTGAATGTAGTTGCAAATTTTGCCGGGAAAAAGGAAAAGAGACGTTACTATAGTTAATTTCAAGCTTTTCTTATCTCATGTTTCCTACTACTATTAGACCTTTTGAACATGTATTCATGGAACAATCTATTTCAGTCAACTTAAGAATCTTCTCTTTTCCAATGGTTTCTCGTGATTAGCTCGAGGTATTGGAGCCATTAAATAAAGCTTTCTTCTTTGCTTCTTTCTTGTACGTCCTGGCCATAAGGTGGTCTCTCCCTTTTAATTCTTTTTTTTTCCCCCCTTTGATCTTCTTTGAACATATGATTTTGCTTGCAACTTTTGCCTGTTACGATCCACCATAACCTACACTTTTAGGTAATTTGATCCTGCATGCTTGAAAAAAATGGAGTTTTGCTCTTGGTTGTTATTTCTTTCTGTACTGGTTTCTGTTCCATTGTTTTTGGCAGAATTTTATGTTACCATCTTACGGTTTTTTGTTTTTGATTGCTGTTCTTCTCGTTTGAATGTGTTTAATAACCTTTTCATGTTTCTGCTAGATGTTTTCGATCATTCATGCTTTAAAAAGTGGAGTTTTTAACTTGATTTTTTCTTTTCTGTAAGCAGATTTTTGTGTGTAAATATCTAATGTTTTATGTTTTCGATTGCTGTTTCTCTCGTTTGAATGTGTTTAATACCCTTTTCGTAGTTCTGCTAGATGTTTTCGATCATTCTTGCTTGAAAAAATGTTTTTATCTTGGTTGTTGTTTTTTCCTCCTGTACTGCTTCTGTTCCATTGTTTTTAGCAGATTTTTATGTGTAAATATCAAATGTTTTTATGTTTCGATTTCTGTTCTCTCATTGAATGTGTTTATGCCCATTTAATATTTCTGCTAGATGTTTTCGATCATCAACGTGCAATTTCAAGCTGATAGACCTAGCTATTTGTAAATGTATCCGGGATCTTAACTTTTGTTGGTTGCATGTTTGTTCGTGTAACATTTGATAAATTGCGACAATATGCAAGTAGATGGAGTTCCTGTTCTTTGTATTTGAAGTTTTGATTCGTTTTTAACTTAAATTGTTCAAACTTTCCAGACTTAACAATGGCAGAAGCTGTTCCCGTACATAATCCGCAAATTGGTAAGAGTCTAAACAGTTGTGAAGTATGTGGGATTTTTTGGATCAAAGCATTTTGCATGGTTGGGAAACAAATATAGGAAATCTGAATTCCTTGCAATTATGTTCATTAAGACTGCTGCTAAAAATAGCAAAGACCGAGAATTCTTGAAATGCTGGTTTTGAAGCAGTCAAGCAACATGCCAGGCATTTTTGGTTCTTCTGTCATCAGAAGAGAAAATCTTTGAGTTTGTGCAAACTTTTGTACAAGTGAAAAATGAGATGGAAAAAATTTTCCCATCAGCAACTTTATATCCTGGCTTGGCTTTCATTTGCAGAAAATCAGGGCAATTCTAAGAGTGGAATGATGCAACAGGTTCCCTGTCATAAATATAATCATGTAATACTTGAATTTGACATTTGATCTTTGATTAAGCAGGTCATGAATATGAAAGCATGGATGAAGACAGGAAGACAAGACTTGCATCTTTTAGGAAGAAAGCAGTTAATGCCTCAAACAAGTTTAGGCACTCTTTCGCAAAGAAAAGCCGCAAAAGCAGTAGAGTTATGTCTGCTGTGATTGAAGATACTATCAATGCCGAAGAATTGCAGGCGGTCGATGCATTTCGCCAGGCACTTATTCTTGATGAACTCTTGCCTGAAAAGAATGATGATCATCATATGATGCTCAGGTTATGAAGTTTACCTTAATCACAGAGTCTTCAAACAATAGAAACCAATCTTGTTCCATTCACCATGACATTCAATGATAAGATTTAGGAATGTGAAACTTTTCCTCTTCACTTGTTCTCATCAAATAGGATTTCGAGAAGAGATTAAGACATAACAAGTCTTGAGAGTAGTTCATCAGGATTGAGTTGGCTTGTACCACTCTGCATTATGATCTACTAATTTCATACAATCTAATGGCAGTCTGATAAAACAAGATACCTACCTGACATAAAATACTTCTTATTGGTACAGATTCTTGAAGGCTAGGAAATTTGATCTCGAGAAATCGAAGCAAATGTGGACTGACATGCTCCAGTGGAGGAAGGAATTCGGTGCTGACACAATTGGGGTATAATAACTAATGAGCTAATAAAATTTCCTTGAACTTGTTAAGTATTGACAAGTAAATTTCTACATCAATTTATTCAAATGCCCTCTTGGCTTCTGCATTTAGGACTTTGAGTTTTCAGAGAAAGATGAAGTGCTGAAATATTATCCTCAAGGATACCACGGTATCGATAAGGAAGGAAGGCCTGTGTATATTGAAAGACTCGGTGAAGTTGATGCCAACAAACTGGTGCAGGTGACAACACTGGATCGTTACGTGCAATACCATGTGCAGGAGTTTGAGAAAACATTTGCTTTAAAGTTCCCAGCCTGCTCAATTGCTGCAAAGAAGCACATCGACCAGAGTACTACCATTATGGATGTCTCAGGAGTGGTATGTAATGATTGTAATTTCCAGAATTTTGGTGAAGACAAGCTAGTTGATTCTTCATCTCTTAATGTCTGAACCAGAAATTTACCTTAACATTATAATGTTCATGAGCCAGGGTCTCAAACACCTCACAAAGACTGCCAGGGACCTCCTCACGCGCATTCAGAAGATTGATGGCGACAATTACCCTGAGGTAGTTATTAAACCTGGATAAGTTTTCTCAATACATTTCTTGCTTCTTTGTTTTTGGAAAAATCAGGCTTTAATTAATGATGCTAATTAAAATCCTGAAATTTGTATAGACCCTTAACCGCATGTTCATCATCAATGCCGGTTCTGGATTCAGGCTCTTGTGGAACTCTATCAAGTCATTCCTTGACCCCAAAACTGCTGCAAAAATCCATGCAAGTATTCTGCATAAATCATAAATGTCTATGAACATATATATAATCCTGTGAAGTTATGAACATTATCATTAGAAGGGAAGGAGAAACAAAAAGGAACTCCACTGAATTTTATTTGTGCTTGTTGTGCTAGGTGCTTGGAAACAAATATCAGAGCAAGTTGCTTGAAATTATTGAAGCAAGGTAAATTTGCTATTGGCTAGTTCCAATCTTACTAGTTATATCATATTCTGATAGTTTTATTCTCATCTTCCGGGGTAAAATGAATTTGTAAAAGTATCATATCTCTTGTTTGAATGTTCATCGAACTCATTGTCACAATGTTATATCTGGACCATTACAGTGAGCTTCCAAGTTTCTTGGGAGGCACTTGTACTTGCGAAGGTAAGGGCGGATGCATGCGCTCTGACAAGGGTCCATGGAACAACCCAGAAATATTGAAGGTAAAGTTGTGCGACTAGTCATTTTCATTTCTTACCTCCCGAATGTCTTTTGTAGGAAGAACTTATGACAAATTTTCTATTTCATGATCCAGATGATTCAAAGTGGTGAAGCCAAGTGCCGTAGGAGGAACTTGTCTGGAATTGATGAGAAGATCTCTGAAAATGATGCTGCTGCACACACAAAGGTATACAATCTTTACCTCAACATTTCAGTTTCCAAGGATTAAGCCTCTTTAACAATTTGTTTCTGATGGCTGACAAACATGAAGAGAAGCGAGTCTCCCAGGGCAGAAGCAGCTGTAGAGGAACCAAAAGCCTCTCCTGCTCCTGAAGTAAGTTCTCTTTAACTAGTATCTGGTATTGGTAATGGTTCATAGATCAAACACTAAGGATCTGCCACTAATTCTCTTGATGCATTTTAGGTTGCATTTAGCAAAAAGACCAGCTTTGAGATTCCCGTGGTTGATAAGACTATGGATTCTGCTTGGCCAGCCCGTGCCAAATTAGCCTTGTCTAAAGGTGCATACTTTTTTCATTTGTTAGCTTCAAAAGTTTATTGTTATCTGATCTGACACAAACTTGGCTTCCACTTCCAAACCCTTCAGGGTCTTTCAGGATGAATAGTTCTAAGGCGCTTCTGGCTGCTGTTCAAGCAAAAGCTGATGGATTAAGAAATCCAGTGGTCTCTGGTGTCATGGCCTTGGTAATGGGAGTTGTGACCATGGTCCGTGTTGCACGTAATGTGCCAAGAAAAGTAACTGAAGCATCCATCTATGGCGGTCAAACTTACTATGATGACAGGCAAACACAAGCAGCAACATCCACCACTATCTCCACTTCTGATTACAAGATGATGCTGATGCGTATGTCTGAGATGGAAGAAAAGTTGAATGTTCTTAGCTCAAGGTCGTCTGTAATGGCACCTGACAAAGAGGAAATGCTCAATGCAGCTCTAAGACGTGCAGAAACACTTGAAGACGAGCTTGCAGCTACCAAGAAGGTATGCTTTTGATTTCATTATCTCCATTCTTAGGATGTCCAGACAAACTCTTTATTACATGAACCTGAGGAAACCCCAGTAAAAAATAGAAACTAGATATGAAGTTTGAGCCAAATTTCGATTTATGCAGGCACTTGAAGATGTCCTTTCCAAACAGAATGAGCTTATTGATTACATTGAAAAGAAGAAGAAGAAGAAGAAGATGGTAAAGATATATCCTACATCTATCAATACTCTTTACTTATTCACTAGCTTACTAGCAACATATTCAAGTTCTAACCAAGTGAGTTTTGTATTTGCAGTTCTTTGGATTCTAAAGAAAATTCCTTGGCCTGGAGAAGTGAAATATACTATTTTCTTTTCTTCTGCAAACTTTTGAGGGACCACTGCTGATAAACACAGATTTTTTGGCCCCATTTGTGTAACTGAAATCTTCCAAAAACTTTACTTTTGTTTTGTGTATTCGAACCTAAACTAAACAGGACATGTATGTATCATATGGAACTTTAATTTATGCAACAATGAAATGAGTTTGTTTTTTATCGTATTGGTGAAGCCCTAAGTCCAAGACATCTAAGTAGTGCAAAAACTTGCAGTAACTTGTGACAAAGTAAACATGGCAATGGGCAGGCCCAGGTTTGATTTTCTATTTGGATTGCAGTTGCATGCTTCTATAATGAAATTTTGGTTTGGTTGGTGAATTATACGTAGAGAATGCACCTATATATATGTATTCTAGATGTGGATACATAGTGGAAGCTAAAGAAATGTTTTCAGGAAATGCCAAAAAGAGATTTAGTTTCATGGAATGCAATGATATCAGGCCATAACCAGGAGGGATCTTATGGGGTAGAAGCAATTTGGATGTTTATAGATATGTTAAAAGAGTGACCAGAACTTGATCATGCATGTCTCATTCACTAGTGTAGTTTCTGCATGTGGTCATGCAGAAACTTAGAACTTGGGAGACAAATACATGGATTGAGTATAAAAAGATGATGTGCAAAGCATGTGTCGGGTGCTAATGTTTTGATCTCTACATATTCAAAAAGTGAGGTCATTGAAGATGCAAAATTGGCGTTCCAACATATGGATTTCGTCTGCTGGACTACCATGATATCTATTGATGATGAAGAAGTTCTGTCTCTATTTCAAAGGATGAGGTTACAAGGAATTTATCCTAATGATGTGACATTTATTAGCTTAATTCATGCTATAACTGGCTTTTCATTAGAGTCAAATGTTTGTAGTAGTCTTATGAACATGTACTCCAAGTTCAAGTTCATGCAAGAGAATACGATATTTGCTTTAAATTATGTTCATCCTAGCACACGCAAAAACAATCTGTTAAATCAAATTGCAATATATAAACAGCTGGTGGGTAAGATTGAAAGAACTCGAGAAGAGACAGTTGGTCCGTGTTAAATGAACCCTATGATATGCTCTGGAACTTGAAAAGAATATGTTACAAAAATATAGGCTGCATGGATGAAAAAGAAGGAGACAAGAACGACGTCGAATACTATACATTACGAATAAGCAAAACACAGCGTAAGAAGCAACGGTCTTGACCAAGACTCACATGATAGTTAGTCTTGAATTTTCCCAGTACTGTATGATATAGTCGTTGTAACGAAATGCGAAAGGCATGAAATTTCTGAATGGATTCCTGAATTTTAGTTCTCTCTCTCAGTTATTTTCTCTTTCTAATTCTGTGGGTTTGAGACGTACTGTTTGAGTGTGAGTAAGTAAAATTGTAACATTTGGTATCAGAGTAGAAATTCGTCAAAATAGAAATGGCAGAAATGAGAAAACACACGTGAAGTTGAAGTTCATTGTTTAGAGCCTTAGAGGAGAGCATGAAAATCCTGCTGGAGGCTCAACTACGACATGAAAAGGAAATTAGCTAGCGATATAAGGAAGAGACGAACACTTCTGTGAAAAGTGTGTGAGATGGAGGACGTTATACTAGACTGATTAGGACCAACAAAATTAAATTCCTGACATTCAACGGTAAGGAGGTGAGAAGCTGGAGCCATCGGTGCGAACAGTTTTTCACGATGGATCAAACACACCAGATGACATGAAGATAAGGATGGCTTCCCTCCACATGGAAAGAATCGCGTTAAAATGGTATCAGTTGACGATTCATAATCGTAACTAGATCAACGAGATGAAGTGGGAAGAATTTACTACTCTATTACGACAACGATTCTGTAGCATCCCGTTACCGATGTGATGGACATATTGGTAATTGGGACATGGTAGGATTTCATACTGCATTTTACTGATTGAGCATTTATTGACCTCTAATTATAGAGGAATGAATTAATAGCACATGCATCGGTAGGTATATGCATTCATGTCATTTTCCGGCATTTTATTGTGATTATGATTTAATTGGTGAAATTGAGATAATTAGGTTTAATTGTGATTTATTGAGAAATTAGGAATAATTGGGTTTGTATAGTTGAATTGGAGTATAGGATCTTGTGTTTTATATTTTTGGGGATTTATAGGAATTTTTCTGGAATTTTTAGAGTTATGAGTTCGGATCGGGAAATTGACTTAGAGACTGACGAATCAGATTCCAGTTCCGAAATTTATGGGCATATGGCATGGAAAATTTAGATTTGTGAGTTTAGGAATTTTTGTGATGAGCCATTGGAATTTCGAGACTGAAATTTAATGAATTTGAGGACCATGATCTATAGGTTTAAATCAACCCTTTATAAGCCATAGGTTTTGAATAATTCTTTAGAGTTCATTTTCTCCTAGGGCACAAAATTTCTCTTCTCTACGTTGGTGATTTCCGATTTCCTCTTTTGGTGTGAGCCTTCGATCGTCGCTTGCTTCCTCCTCCTTGTGTGAGATTTAGCTTGATCCTTGAGAGAATGGAGATTGGTGGAGTTTAAAGGTTTACCGTGGGTGTTAGGCGTTGGAGAAGGATTTTCAGAGATTTGGGATTTTGAGTTTCGATCGGTAAGTTAATGGCTTTAATGTTGTTACTTATGGTTGTTGGAAGCATTTATGGTGTTTAATGTGAAAGATAGGGTAGTTTAGAGTGTTTAATGCTGGTTTTAAAGAGTGGAAATGGAGGAAAATCGATCGGAGAAGACGAAGTCGCCCGCACGTCGCAACGTCTGCAAGTGGCCTCGCCGCGACGAGTAATTTCGTACACGCCACGACGAGCAGGCCGAGACGCCGCCGCAAGTGAGTGGATCTTCGCCGCGACGAGTTCCTCCCCCTTCGTCACGGCGCGTCTCTTGAAGGGTGATCGCTATTGTAACCTAAGGATAATTTCTTGATAATTGGAGTTTAAATTGGAGTCGTATGAAATCAAGGGATGCGATTGATCTAGTAAATAGTGAACTGAGGTTATGAGACAAAAGATAGCGAAATTGAGTTTTAGCGCTGGAAAATCATGAATATGCATCGTACTTATTTTCATTAAACATATACAGCATTGAATTGTTTTAATTGGGCATTTTAGTAATGGGAAATTATTTAACTGTTATA
>JANZLF010000221.1:42089482-42102924 GCA_026546835.1 Erythroxylum foetidum
TCACTTCATGTTTTGTGCACTTGATAGGTTAACAATCATGGGCATAGAACATAGATACAAACAATTTTGAACCATACACTACAGCCACTTTCTCTTCTAAGCCTAAATGTGATAGGCACATATGAAAAAGGCAGAGTGAAAGGGAGAAAGAATCGATCATATAGCTTCTGAAGTTTTTATATTGTCAAACAGCCTTATTGGACATACTACCAAGAGAAATGATCAACCAAACCCATAACATATTTTGTAAACACCAAGCTAGGAAAAAGTGTTGCCTGAATTCATGGAATCCAAAGAAACACAAGGCAAATCGTAGCAACTTAGTGAAGGGATAATTTATTCCAAGTTGTGTGAAAGAGACGTTACCTGCTCGGTCACCTGCATGGACATCTGAAAAAACTACCATGACAAGGCCAGCAACACAGACAATTACTCCAGTTATCTTCCTGAGTTTATACTTTGTTTTCAAGACAAGCCATGTCAAAAGCATAACAGAAGGAATCGTCCAACAATCCAGCAGCATGACACTAGTAAGAGATGTGTACTGATAGGCCTTCACCACTGTCCACGGAGAAAATTATGTCAATTTCAATATAACTAGAATCATTTAAGGTCTTAACAATTACATAATCGTACATTTACGCCTATGCTTTGATATAACAGGATAAGCATTGTATTCAAGGCCATTGAATCGCATAACAAAGATTTTCCACACATGTAGATGTATTGAAATCTTCAAGATTGCTTCAATAGAATTGCATATTTTACATAAAGTTGAACAAAAAAATAACATATATACATATATTCATAGATATAAAGTAGACATCACATAGCTGAAAAAATATTGCAAGGAAGTGAACCTCTACGGATACCTCCACTACAATGAAACACTCACCAAGAAAATTGGCTTCTACATCTACCAATCCAAGAAGGATATAGTAGTACCATTTTGCCTGCAGAAATTCCAAAAGGATGTAAGGTAAGTAGAATATTGGATGCAGAATCTGGAATAATTTGTAATCTAATCCACCTCATCATTGTTTGTGTAAATTGCATCTTGCAGTTAATTTCATAAATCTCCAAGGACTACATCAAGTCATCAATACCAAAAAAAGAGTGGAAAAAGGAGGGCAGAAAAGCAGAAGCAAATAGATGAAGCTTACAAAAAATCACCTTAAGGGGCTTCTTCCGGTAAAGCATAATGCTTCCATAAACAATGGCCAAGAACACGTAGTTCAGAAAAGACTGAGAAGTTGGGGCGTTGACTCCTGAGAAGAAAATCAGTTTAAAGATGAAACAGTCATAAAAGATCAAAATTTTCAAAAACCTGTCAAACAAAGTAAGAGGAAAAGAAAAAACCAAAGAGAGAGATAGAGAGAGAAACCACAATGCTAAATATGGTTATCAACATCTGATGTTTTAACGGCCAAATGTTCAGAAACTCACAAACAGAAAGACAAGAATTCCCTTTAGCTTCTGTTGGAAGGTCACTTTAAACATGATGAAGAGCCGCAGATTACAGACAAAATCCAAAACTAAACGTAGAATAAACACACCCTATGCAATATAAGACAATGGCTAGGACACCAGGCCAAACAAAAATCTGTCCAGTATCAAATAGTCATAAGAACAAATTGGTAAGTTGTACGTATTTAGCAGTCTTATCACGTATACAAAAAAGAAACCATAAAAATAAGCACTCATACCAATAGCTAATACCAATAGCAGAAGCATATGAAGACAAACATTCATACTCGTAACAGAGAGAAAGAGACAGAACCTCTTCTAGCCAATTCAGAAGATGAAAAGCCAGTAGAAGTGATGAGCAATGAAAGAAACTGCCCCAGCCCAAGACCCACCAACGTTTTCTGAGACCAAAACTCCTTAGAGATAATCATTTTCCAACACAAGGACAGCCAAAATTTCTATCCAGAGTTCAAGCAGGAAACACCAAAAAGCCAGTTTAGAGGTCCAAAGGTAGTGAATTGGCCAACCAACAACCACCCACTGCAGCTCGGGTGACGATGCAAATAATTAGCATTCAGAAAGTAGAACAAGGTTACGTGATGTGTGATGATACAAGAGTGACAACGAATAATGAAAGGCAGCTTCTTTGTCAAAATTAGCAAGAGAATCAATCCCAGAAGGATTAAAGCAATGAGCTTTTTGTGACTTCTCAAGTTGTACACGGAATTTGCCTCCACCCGTTGAAGTTTGAGAGAGACTTTTGGCAACAGACAATCAAATACCACCACTTTCACTTGACTTACTCTTATCTTCAACCTTGGTCACAAACAACCAAAGGTAACATTAAGTTGACCAAACTGAGGGGCTAGTCCTAGAAATCAAAACTTCCATTATTAAATTTGTCCTGTTTAAGTCAAATCTCCTCCAACATTATTTGCATGTATAATGCAAAAGAATCACAAAAGCTCTGGTATTTAATTAATGCTTGGTCATTGTCAGTGTATTCTGCTTTGTTTCCAGTCCTTTTCTTTTTTCTTCTTTTGATTGGATTTTTCATAATCACATCACTTTTATCTGATTATGATACATTTTGTTTTTCTAAAATCAAAATTTATCTTGAACATTCTAAAACTTGGCCAGATTTAATTTAACTCAGAATGCTTTTCTTTATGGCGTATCAGAACGAAAGAGTTATCCTTTCCTATGATCTAGGCATGAATGTTGAAATTTGTTTTCCGAATCACAACAAAATTTTCGATAACCACAAATTTCATTAACCAGCAAGAACTGACTCCAGAATTTCAAGCTGATCTTCATCGGACGCCATAGCTCTGATACCAATGATAGGTCCCAATCAGAATAGAGATAGTATTCTACTTCGGGCGAGAATTGAGCCACAAGAATTCTCTTAGGGCGAGAATCAAACCACAAATTTCATTAATTTTCTCTCCTCCCAATGCTGCTGAGAGACTGAATTTAAATACGAGAAAATAACTCACTCTTCCTAAACTAACGCCACATCTTAACAACATATCTGATAGTGGTAACTGATTCCTACACGAAATAACCACTAAGCCACCTACTAAGCCACTACTTCAGTTGACTAATTCTAATTAATAACAGAAAGATAATTTGTTGAAGAATCTTGGATAATTCTTGGCACACAAGGACCCACTACGTGCCTATCAGTACCTCCCTCTTCGAAAAGAACCTTGTCCTCAAGGTTCACATGAAGTCATCTTTGGTCGTCTTCATCGTCGAAACATTCTTGGCTGGCTTCTAACAATAATAATTGTGATCCTTTACAATGATGACCTGGCACAAATTTTTCATCACAATTGAAACATAATCCTTGAACTCGCCGCTTTTGCATCTCATCCCACGATAGTCGTTTCATAGTTGAGGGTGTAATTGCTTTTATCGGAGATGCTACATCCGTTCGGCCGTTTGCTTTTATTGGAGATCCAAGAGCAACTTGGCCGTGATCAAAATGCACTAAATCTGTAAATCTTTGATGTCGATTTAATTGTTCGTCTCGCATTCTGGCCAGGCTAATTGCTTCCTTCAAAGATTTCGGCTTAAACATTCGAATACCGTCAGCAATCTCGGCTTTTAATCCGCCCATGAACGTACCAACCAAAGCCTTTTGTGACCACCCCTTAACCCTGTTGCCCAGCCTTTCGAACTCCCGTTGATAATCTCGTAGGAGTCCAGTTTGGCGAATTTTTGATAGGGACTCGTCGAAATCTTCACAATCAGTGGGCCCAAAGCGGGACCACAATTCCTCAAAAAAGATTTCCCATGTTATTGCCGTTCCTGCTTCGATGTGAGTTCTGCGAAGCCACTGCCACCATTCATTCGCTTCTCCCCGAAGGTGATAAGAGGCTATGGACACCTTTTCCGACTCTGGGGTCCCTTGATATTCGAAGAACTGGCCTACCCTGGTGAACCATTCAGTCGGATCTTCCCCTGAATATTTTGGGAATTCCAATTTGGCAAGTTTCGCAGAGAACAAAGGCCTTCCTCTATCTCTGGGGACATCCTGGTTGGCATGTGTCTGGCTATTAGGAACATTAGCACAGCTCAATTCCGCTTTACTAGATAAAGAAAGTTCTGAAAGCTTTGTTATAGCTGCTTTGATCTGTTGCAAGTCTTCGCCAATCCCTCTTTCCATCCGAGACAGATTGTCTTGGAGTTGGCCAAGCCCCACTTCAAGGTTTTCGATCCTTTCTTTGTTGGTAGCCATGAAAGAAAAGAAAATAACCTGCTCTGATACCAATGATAAGTCCCAATCAGAATAGAGATAGTATTCTACTTCGGGCGAGAATTGAGCCACAAGAATTCTCTTAGGGCGAGAATCAAACCACAAATTTCATTAATTTTCTCTCCTCCCAATGCTGCTGAGAGACTGAATTTAAATACGAGAAAATAACTCACTCTTCCTAAACTAACGCCACATCTTAACAACATATCTGATAGTGGTAACTGATTCCTACACGAAATAACCACTAAGCCACCTACTAAGCCACTACTTCAGTTGACTAATTCTAATTAATAACAGAAAGATAATTTGTTGAAGAATCTTGGATAATTCTTGGCACACAAGGACCCACTACGTGCCTATCAGAATCATTTGAATTTAGGCTGACCTAAGAAAAACTCTTTATAAGATTTGACTATAAGCTATAAGCATTAAAAATACATTAATTTATGTGTTTCATTTTGAGTGATTTATAAATAAATTTATACGTATCATAACCGAGAAAATAATGGATCGCCCTAATCTAAAGTCCAGTATGACTCGATCGAGCTTGATTAAATATTTTTTTCTTTATTTTTAAAACTTTAAAACTTGATTTTACTTTTAAAAAATAGTTTAAACCTAACCTAAAACTTGGTCAACTCGGGCCAAAACGGGCTAATTTTGCAAGCCTAGTTGGAAGTAGGAGATTTCCTATTATCCTTGCTCCTAACAAGTGCTTCAGGACACTTTTTTTTATTACTTGACTAAAGTAAAAGACTAAATATTCCTATAATTTCACTAATTTTAAAAATATCATTATGACTTCAAATTACTTAAAGAAATACTTTATGCTATTAACATAGAGCTTTTACTAAATTTAAGTTATTTTAGTTAAAGTCCCAAATAACAACTCAGACAACAAAACGGTATCATTTGATTCGAGCTACTCGAACCAAATCAGGCCGGCTTCGGCCCCGGTAACAATATGACCTTTAAGGAATGGAACTAAAGTAAATCATACGCAAAGCAGTAATTATTTTTGCAACTTCAGTACTTCTGAAGATGTGCATGGTAGCAAACAAGACAGTCAAAAGTATTCTCATCAGAGATTGCAAACCAGGAAATACAACAGAACAATCAAACATAAATCACAACAGAACAATCAAACAAAACTATGTAAGAATTTTCAGTGTATATTTTCCTTACAATAACGTCAGTATTTTTTTTCTAAATGACAGAAAATAACGTCTTTCCTTCACAGGTCGACTACTAGTTAATGGTAACGTCGTAACGAGGATATATTTTGAGTGTCAGGCCAGGAACTCGTCTTGCTACTCTCTCCAAAGAAACATTACCAGCAAAACCGCTTCTTCTGCTGTACAGATAAAGCACGCTTCAGAATTACGTTTCACTGATTAAATAAGTACAATTATCGTGAAATACAAACGAATCAAAGGGAGATATAACGGCATACCCGTAATTTCTCTTGTTCTTGTCTGTCGATGTATGCAAGAAGGTCATCTTGCCTCATCCAAGCTTCATATAGTGCCTGATCAGGATGAAGAACAAATGATAAGACCACAGCCTAGTTCAAGTGACAATGAAGTATAATGCATATTCTTGTTTTAGCATTTCGATAAGACAGAGATAAGCAAAAACCACAAATAGAAAGATCACCAGCAGCAACTACCAGGAATGAAACACCCATGCGAGACGAGAAACAGTGTAATTTTTGCATTAACGATGATAATAAGAACCTTGGTGATGCTTAAGCAGTTGAGAAACCAATTTAATTTATTCCTCCAGTAGATGAATTTGATCTCTAAAAACCTATCTCTCCCCTTGGAGGAAGATGAAGATAGAGCATGTGAAGATTATTATTGTGCAATTTCCAGTAGGTTAGAACAAGAGGATCATTGGCATCACAAACAACATGAGAGAACCACATGAACAGAACCTGCACAATACTCATACCTGACTTCTGAGACAATACTTGTCAACTGATCAAAAACATTTTCACAGAAGGGGAAAGAAAAAAGAAAGATCATCCCAAATTTTCAAAGATCTCTTTTTTGTAACAAATAATCATGATATCATTAAACTGAATCATGCTTAGACAATATACTATTTCAATTCAAAGCGTAAACAACATTCCATGCTAAAAATGGAATACCTTTTTAGTAGCAATGAGCTCCGCTTCAAGAGCGTCCACGCGACAAACAGCAGCATTAAGTAATTCCTCCTTCTCGTAAGGCATCACAGATGGCTTGGCTTGCAGTGTTTCAACTTTTTCCTCAAGCTCAGCTAGCCTTTTTAATACAGTAGAAAGGATATCTCCATCCTTCAAACCAGGAGTTGATGAAGGTGAATGGGGCTCCCCCGTAGGTGTCGCATTCATGGAATGCTCAGAGAACGTTTGATCACCATCAGCCGAATTGTTAGGAAGACCATTAGTTATGCGCATTGCCAGTGTACGGAAAAAGGTAAAAATTGTCAACAATAGAGTCATAAATGCTGCAAAAATTTCACCAGGAGTACCTTCTGGAGTTTTTTGAGTATCGGGCAGAGTAGGTGTCACTGCATTGGATACTTGACCATTAGTATTAGAAGAAAAACATGAGAACAAATGAACATAAACAAATTAATATGTCAATCATTAGGACTTATAGGTATGCCCTCACTGCAGATGACAGGACTCTACTAACCTTGAGAAATTCCACATCAATTGCATCATAAACAAAATTTCATCAATCAAGTAGAAGGTGTCCAAAGCATAAAACATGAATTTTTAGATCTCCCAGGAGAATATAGCATGAGTCATAATTTGGTGTCACTCGTGTCAGAGATGCAGAGAACAGCTGTCGGAAGGTGCCAAGAGAGAATTCACAGAACCAAGAAACTAAGAGATGAAACAGTAACCCAAAGGACATTGGACTATATCTCTATTCGTCATCTAAACCTTTGGTTTGAAAATATGAAACCAAACAAGTACCCATAGTAAGTATATAGAATCAAAAACAAGGGCCCTCAGTATATGGAATTATGCACAAGTACCCACAGTGCGTATTATTGAGGTCAGATGATCCAACCCACAACAGTCATACGTATGTCACAAATTTTAGCAAAGCTTTAAGACCTGTCAGATATATATGAGCTTGAGTTCAACTCAAGCCCCTACCAAGCCTAAGAGACTATGTAAGACATTCTTAATCTTGTCAATACTCAAAACTCAAGAACACTGTAATTCTAAGAACACACGGATGCATTCATCTACATGAAAGACCTGCATGAGAGAACCATTAACAACAGAATAAACATTGACATACGCACTACTAACCTTTGGGAACTGGAGGAGTTTGGACAGATGTTTGCTTTTTCCAACCAGAATCGACAGGTTTATCAACCATAGGGACATATTCATCATACCCAGAGAAATTGCCAGTATAACTGGCCTTTCCAACAACCTTAGTCTGCAAATTCATGAATAAAAGGATGAGTCAGCTTATCAGAAATAGAGTGCTCCAGATGATCAATCCTAGACAGCACCAAGCAACTTAAATACAGTAATCCTAACAGAGAGGATCCTTAAGTATGAGCCTACCTCCTCACGGACAGGAGTAAGTCTAAGATGCGAGTAACTCTTCAAAGCTTTAGGTGAAGAAATATCCTCAGCTTCAGATCCTGACTCGGCAGTGGATGTATCACTACCTTTGACCTGCTTCAAGACCTCTAATGCATTTAGCTAAGTGTAACTATACAAAATTCTTGGACATTATTTTAGGTGAAAATGATAAATATGAAGAACATTACCATTGGATAACGTGGCTTCGCATAAGCAAGAACTTTCCCATCATTGTCCAAAACTTTTACAACCTGTCTTGCACGCCGTGCGTCACCATTGAGAACCATCTGCAACAATATAAACATAATCCGTCACTAATTACATGCAATCAACCAAGCTTGGAAAAGAGCCTGGAACTCGGTCATTAATAACAACTAAATAACCTTCAATATGTCAGGGTTCTTCCATGGACCCTTATCAGACAAAAGACAACCTCCTTGATCTGCACAAGTACAAGTGCCACCAAAGAAATCTGGCAGCTCACTGTATTTGGTACAATATTCTAGTTAGCACAAGCTATACTTGACTGAGTTAGAGTGTGAAATAAAAAAAAAATGATGAAGCAGAAGTATGTGGATCAAAACTACAAGCCACTATTTTCAGTGCAGCTATGAAGTTCCATTTACCTGGCATCAATTACCTCAAGCAATTTGCTCTGATACTTATTCCCAAGAACCTAAGTTCACACAAAAAAAGATATAAATGCCCACAAGATCACCCAACAACTAGAAAACTATATGCTCCAATGCTTTCATAACAAAAATTTTAAACATACATGAATCTTGGAAGTGGTTTTTGGATCAAGAAAACTCTTCACAGTGTTCCACAACAGCCTGAACCCCGGACCAGCATTGATGATGAACATTTGGTGGAGTGTCTGCATTAATCATGGAAAATCCAGCTTGATAAAAAGCTCTACTTTGCAAATTATAGGAATAAACCATCCCCAACAAAAATGTGGTGGCAGACCTCGGGGTAGTTGTCACCATCAATCTTCTGCAGACGCATGATAAGCTCCCTGGCAGACTTGGTAAAGTTCTTAAGGCCCTGAATAGTTAGCAATCAAGAAAATAGAAATCAGTTAATCCAGAACCTCTTAATTCAGTCTGGTGAATACCACAAGACATACCACTCCTTGAACATCCAAAATCGTTGTGTTTGAATCTATATGCCTCTTTGCAGCAATTGTACAAGATGGAAACTTTACAGCAAAGCTTTTCTCGAACTCTCGCACATGGTATTTCACATACCTATCCATAGTTGTAACATGCATTAATTTGTTAGGATCAACCCTTCCCAATCTCTCAAAATATACGGGCCTTCCTTCTTTGTCCACACCATGATAGCCATGGGGATAATACTTCAATACTTCACTCAACTCTTTAAATTCAAAATCCTGGCATAAAAACATAATTGGCAGGGCCGTGAGAAGAAAAGTAACTGAATAAATCTTGACTAACTTGTCAAAACTTTTTACCTCCAAAATAGTATCCACACCAAATTCCTTTCTCCACTGAAGCATTTCAGCCCACATATGCTTTGCTTTTTCAACATCAAACTTCCTTGCTTTCAAGAACCTAAGAGGCAATAATTAAAATTGTTATGTTGGTTGAACCATAACTGCCCAAGAAAATTGCAATAGTCTGAATATGAAAAAATCTGTTAAGATGATAAATATGGCACAATGGTACTGGAAGCAACCCAAACACTAACAATAACAGTAATGTCTACTGACGGAATCAGAACAGATTTTCTGATGTCTACTGAAAGTTACAAGCCTGATATTCCATCATGGAAAAATAATTTCACAAGCAATAGTTGCTAACAAAGGCCTCGGAAGAATAACTAAAGCACCTCAACATCATATGGTAATCATCATGCTTTTGAGGAAGTAATTCATCCATGATCAACGCCTGTCGAAAAGCATCAACAGCCTGCAGTTCCTCAACATCACGAACATCCTCAATAGAGACAGAGCTAACCCTGCCATCACTCTTCCTCCTACTGCTCTTTTTCTTGAGAGAATGCCTGAACTTAGTTGACGCATTGATGGCTTTCTTTTTCAGTGATCCAATTCTAGTTCGCCTCTCATCCTCGGAGTTCTCAAAATCAGACCTCCTCTCTCTCCTTTCTTCACCCCCTGAGAAACCCTCAAAGCCTAAACCAAACAACAAAGAGAACAAATGAACGAGAAAAAAGACAATCATCATTTAAAAATATTAAGAGAAATAATAGACTTCAGAAACTTCAAAAGAAATAAAATCTTTATGTTCCTAAAGAAAGAGAACATTTTTAGAGCTCCCAAATGCTCAAACTTTGAAAGAAACCCAACTTAAAATCGAAAAGAACATTACTTTTCATGTGGATTCACAGAGTTTTCTCAAGATAGCTAAATTTCCAACCAAGAAAGCAACAGTAACACCCCGGAATTATCCCAAACAGTATACACAACAACACACACTTGCAGACAGAAATCCAAACACCAAGATCAAAATCAAGTGACACGAATTACTCACAAGGTCGCGCAAATCGATCAAGTGGGCCCGACATCTCTGTGTTCAAATCGACCCCCCAACTTTCACTCTACCAAGCCACCAACTAGATTGCCAAACAACCAGAATGCACCACACTACACCAAAGAAAAGAACTCGCGTTAACAACAAAACCCTTTTGAGTAAACACGAAAAAGACCCGAACTTTCAACTAAAATCTGATAAATTAGATACGAACATAACAATTCAGAAATTTATTTTTTTAAGCAATTTACCAGGGAAAAAAAAACACAAAAGATGACAAATTTTTCGGCTCGGATCACGAGGAAGATCGAACGGTCACCAAAGCATGTGTAGCAAGAACAGATTTGACCCGATCAGATAGAAATTTAGCGAGACCTTATAAATTGTAGTTGAAAATATTAAATTTTATTAAATAATTTAAGAGATAGAGACAGAGAGAGAGAGAGCGTTGCGAGTCTGCGAGCAGAGAGAAAAATGGTAGAAAAAGTAGGTTTATAGTAGGAGAAGGTGATTGTGTTGTGTGGAACCCAATGTCTGTGCCACGTGGCATGTGTACTAAGGTGTGTCTTTTGCGTGATGGATTGAGAATCTGCCGGCGGAGCGCGGCGGAGTTAGCGGGGGTCAATCGTCGTGGGATGGTAGATTATTGTCATTGGGTAATGATTATGGCACATGGGCGTTCCTGGTTTTTTAGTGCTTATTTGTTTTTTTGGGTTCATCTTTTTTCCAAATGTTGGAAATACTTGGAATTTATTAATTTTAAATTTTTAGATAATCTCCTAAGTATAACAATTTTAAAAATTCAACCTTAGGTTTTTTATTTTTTAATTTGTTTTACATAATTTTTATAAATTAATTAATTATAATTAATTAATTTTTATTTAACAATTTTTCAATTAAACTTCAAATTTTCATTAAGTAAATATTTTAAATTTTATTCAATTTTTTGTCAATTTTAAGTAATATAATACTCTTCAATTCGGTTTTTAAAATATTTAAAATCATAAAATAAACAAGGTTTGCTGCTTTAAAATTTTAAATAATAAAATTGACTATTTTAACTGTCTAATAAAATAATGTTATTTTATTTTGTTTTGTTTTATTTAAATTAATGTGGGGTAAAGAGGACCTCATCATCATCATCATCATATTCAAAAGTTTCGTAGTGAAACAAAATTTTGGGAAGTTTGATAATACGCAACCTTACTCCTACATAATAAAGAGGCTATTTTTTATAAACCCACAAACAGATGTAACAGGATAATAAAAAAAACAACAACAACCTCTTAAATTATATTTAATCCAAAACTCAACCGATTCAAATTTAATCTGGCTTTTGCAATGAAGTAATTTGATAAGAAAATTAGTCATTTACTTTATTTTGATAATATTTTTGAAACAATCTTTAGGAGTAAGGTTACGTACTACTAGACCTCTCTAGATTTTACGTTTTAATAGAATTTTTACTTATTTTAATATTTTATAACATGGTAATTGACAAAAGGAAGTACACTATTATTCTTGGGGTTGTCATATTTGAAAAAACCATAATAAAGCATAAAAAAGTTTAATAATATATTGGATTTTATAATCTCGTAATAGTATCCACTTAGGCATTGCTAATGTTTGGTGCTACATATTGTCTTATCCAAACTGAAAGTAGGAGATATTTAAAATTTTTGGAATTTTAAAAATAAGATTCAACCAGTTAATTAAAAATTAATTTTTTTATTAATAAAAACTTATTATTTAAAAATTTATTATTATTAATAAATTGGTCAATTTTAACAATAAAGATTATTAAACTGAATTAAACCAAAAAATCAAAAAATAAACTAAAAAATTATCTAATTCAAAATTTTTGCTATCAACTCAGTCCAATCGAATCATTTTAAAACATTGCATGTTGCTATTAAAAAATTTTGAAAATTATTATTTTTACGGTGATTTTTAAATTTAATGGCTGGGGTTTTCGTTAAAGACAAAAAAAACAAAGCATGGGAAGTGGGTAATAGCAATTAATATAATAATATGAAGAATAATAAAATATGTTTCGTGCTCATAAAAAGCTGGTCAAAAAATAAAAAATCAATGTGGACATGAACCTTTGGAATTGGGATCAATGCTTTGAGGCTGATTGGACATTTGGAAACACGTTTTGGACGTACCAAAATGAGTGTTTTGATGATTTCGAGAAAGGTAAATTTTATAATATTACTTACAAGCCATCACATTTTTTATTTTTGGTAATTTATTATAAATAATAATATTACTATTTTAAATTATTAAAAATATCTGTATGAATTTGTCAAATGACTTCGACTATTTAAAATAAAAGTCTGTTTCAAAATTTATGATACTATGAGATGTTTTTAGATAATTTAATTATTTAAAATTTTTAAAATAAAAATAGAAATATGTATCTTTTTTAGTATTAAAAAATTTCATAGTATTTTATTTTCAATAAAATTGTGGCAAAACTTTTGATTAAAAGATGTTTCTTAGCTTATGTTGAGGATAGAAGTAGTGCCTATTTGAATGAGTATTTGGAAGGTTAATAACACTTTTTTTATCACAAAGCTTTTAAAAAAAAAAAATAAGTATTTTGTTATAAAATTAAAAAAAAGTATTTTTTTAATAGTTATAATTTTTTTGGCAATCAAAATACAGCTTTTTAAGAAGTTCAAATTTGCAACTTCTCAAAAAAACGTCTTAAATGGTTTTTTCAAGTAGATTTTTTATGACAATTAATTTGCTTATTTTTTAGTTCCTTTTGCTCATATTTTTTACACATAATTTTCACAATACTCACAAAGCCATCTTTACCTTACAAACCTATTATTTAACTTTTTTTTATGTTTTAATATTTATTTTTTATATTAGTTTTACTTATGTTATAATCCATATAAAAGATTTAGTTAGGTATATTTTTATTTAAGTTTCATATGATTTTAAATCATATAATAATTAATATATTTTTCTTTGCATATTATTTAATATACTTCAAATAATATTTATATGTATAAATAATTTTTATTGCAAAATAAATTATAGTTAAAATTAAAAGTACTTTTTATTTTTATATTACAAAACA
>JANZLF010000221.1:42123890-42136688 GCA_026546835.1 Erythroxylum foetidum
TTGAGCGTCGGAGGGGCTAATCGGGACACAACCCCTGACAAGCCTTCTTTGTTTTGCAGGAACCTTCACGTCGGATTCATCACAGAAAGCAACCAGCTCATGAATCCAAACGGCAACGTACAGTTCAGCCAAAATCTGGCAGAACCATTATTATTATGCTTTTATTACTTGAGTAAGTAAAATAAGTGTTAATCTTGATTTTTATATTTTTTATAATCTTTATTTATCTCTTTATACTATTTTTAGTTATTATGTAACTCTTTTTATTTTCTTGCTTTCTTAATTATTGAAAATTTTAAAATAAAATCGTGATAGAAATAAAAAATATAATATCATGTCATTTCAATAAAATTAGGTAAATATAATGTTATAATATAGGCGTGTATGTAATTGTGTAAGTCCACTAAAATACCTTACCGACGATAATTCAGAAATTTTAGTATTTCACAAATTCAATCTTCAATTAAAATCAAAATACGATTTAACCTAACGAGTAGGTTGCAAAGATAAGCCAAAAAAAACACGGTGGCAAAGTGACAATGAAGTGGGCCAATTGGGTGGTGATGCGAAGGGCGATTAGAGAGTTGATCACGGTTGGACGGCAAATAGGCGGCGACTAGCTAGTAGCTACTAGCACGACAAAGGAGTGGGTGACAGTGAGGCTTGACAATAGCGGTGAGAGAGAGTAGAATAGAGACAGAAGTGATCATGGTAGCGGTAGTGGGAGCGACGAATTCAGGATTTTAATTTTGGGGGATAAAGAACTTAGTTTTGTAGGGACTATAGTCCTTCCTAATTCCCCTAGATCCATCCCTGGATGGTGGTAAGCAAGGAAAGAAAATTAGAAAACAAATAAATTTATTGTAAAATGACGTATTTTTATATTAGTTTTGTTATGTGAGTTTGTTGAGGCGGGGTAAGCCTTAACTTGAGCAGTAAAATAACGTCGTCTTGTTATATATATTTGTCAAGTTATAGTCACTGGGTTCAAGGTCTGGTCAACTCGAATTTGCTTGTTGTCTGCAGTCCGGATTGGGTTGGGTCCTTTGAGCCCAGACCCAATTTTTACCCTGGACCGACCGAGCCTATTTTCAAACCTGCTCTGTACACGTGTCAAACCTTTCAATTAAGTCATATTACTAGACACGTGTATGGCGTTGCTTACGTTTATTCAACTAAAAATAATAAATAAATCTGAGATCAATTCATATATATTGCACCCACGCTGTGCTTGTCATCATTTTCTAGTTTTTTGATTTCTTAAGTAACGGTAATAACTAACTTCCCTATTGATCTTCGGAAGAGTGACTCTGGGTCTCATTGACATTGTTGCTTTCTCCAATTGGTAAGTCTTCCTCTATCTGTCTCCATCATCCTATCGCATATTCAGCTTGAGTTTGCCGTTTCCAGTTTCTGGGATCAATTCAGCCAGATGCTTAGTTTGTTGATGTTAATGTGTTGGGTATTAGATAGGATTTGGATTTGGCAACCCCAACGTACGTGTTAGTGAAAAACTGTTGACAAAAGCTGTTGTGTTTGTTTGTTATGGAATCTGATACCGTCTTGCTTCTTTGTTTCTGATGTGGAAACTTGTTTCTGTAAACTGATTTTAGACATAGTATTGATTCTATTGAACATTATGTTCTTTTGGAGGCTATCATCTGTTTTTCAAAAATAAAGAAAGGTCTTTTCGTTCCATTTCTGTTCTCGTTGTTCTTGTTTTTTATTTTGTTTAAGGCCTGTTTGATTCTGTTCTTATATTGTTCTTTGTTCTTTTGTGTTAGTAAAAATTTGTTTGATTTTGAAATTTAAAATATATTTATTAAATTAAATTTTCATTTAAAATTTTTTATTTAAAGTTTAACCGTTAAACTGATTACAAAAATAAATTAAAATAATTGAATAATTAAATCATATTAATCATAATTCTCATTAGTAATTAATTGCCAAGGCTGAGTTGATCATACTACTTTGTGTGGTGAATTTCCTTTACTGAGATTATGAGTTTAGTGAAGGTGTTTTGGTAGTCATATAGGTTGGTGTTTCTTTAGCTGAAACTCGAGAAAATGGTGAAAGAGACAGCATACTATGACCTATTGGGTATCAATGTGGATGCATCCGCGGCAGAGATTAAAAAGGCTTATTACCTGAAGGTTAGATTTCAACTCAACCTCAAGCAATTATCTATGTAGCTGAAGATAACACTTTTGTTCAGAGCAAAGGGGACAAAATCTGTGAAAATTGTTGGTTATGGCTCTTTCAGTAAAGAGATACCTTTGTTTGTTGTTTGCAGGCAAGGATAGTTCATCCAGATAAGAATCCTGGTGATCCTAAAGCTGCTGAAAACTTTCAGGTTAGGTACTAAATCTGATTCTGGACTGAAGATTGCCTGCTATGATTATGTTAAGTTACCGTGTCTCAAATGCTTACTTCTCCTTTTGAACTTTTTAAACTTGTATTCTTCTTTGGATGAACTGTGTAATTCTCTTTCAAAGATAGATCCAAGTTTGAAAACCTGTTCCAATTATTGTTTCTGGGAAAATTTTGTTTCTCTTTTCCTTTCCGATCAGTTTCTACTCGTTCATTATATTGCTGTTAACTTGATCTTAGCTTCAGAAAAAATACTGGAAGTAAAAGGCATTCCATTTGTCAGTTCATGTGTTCTTAAAGCCTATTATAAGATTGGATTGTTTTTGTGGTTTATGCACAAAGAAACTTGGAGAGGCGTACCAGGTCTTAAGTGATCCCGTAAAGCGTGAAGCATATGACAAATATGGAAAGGACGGAGTGAGACAGTAAGTCTGTTCTTGATGAGCATAATTTATAAAGTTTTCATTTTTATGCTCATCTTTAAAACTTGTGGAAATCTCTTTTGGGAAGTTTTACAACTCAAGTACCTAGCAGTGACTCACAATATGCCCAAATTACATGTTGTGAATCAACAAACAACAGATCATTGGTAACTGGCATGGGATATATTATTCAAGAACAGGCTTAAAATTACGGAATTTGGCATCTGAAGTGGGGAATTCGAGAAAACAAAGTTCAATTAGAATGTGAAGGTGATGGGAGGAAATGAATGTTAAAGAGAAGACTAGTTGAAGGGCACACTTCTATTCATTAAGAAGTGGTAGTTAAATACAAGGTAACGGGGGGTCTAGTTGGGTGTTTCAAGCCAACATGGGAAACACTTATTTTATTCAATCTGGTTTCACTTATCACAGTTTCAGTTTGTTATGGTAACTATATATTAACTGAATCAGATCGTGGATCCTCCATGAAGTTCTAGCAGGTAATTCAAAAGTGAAGATGCCTTAAAAATTTTTTTGAACTAGAATGGCACAGGAAAGTCTGGAAAATCAAATAGATACAACTAGGAGAGATCGAAACATACATTAGATTGTCATGCTATTGGTATTGTTTTCAGTCTGAAAGATGCATTGAAGAAGATGTTAGCTTATTGTTTTGTTCCAGTAAATCTACATGTTGAGGTTCTATACTCAATTTTGACTATATATTGGATGGAAATATCTTAGTATTTTTCTTGTCCCAGAGATGTTATGTTGGATCCTGCAGCTGTTTTTGGAATGCTATTTGGGAGCGAGTATTTTGAGGACTATGTTGGCCAATTTGCCCTGGCTTCCTCATCATCTATAGAAATTGAGGATGATTCACCAGACACTGAGACCCACATGCAGAAAGTTAAAGAAAAGATTAAGGTGCAACAGGCATTAGTGGTTTTGTTATGTAAGAGCCTCTTAAAGTTGACTGTAATCATTCACAATTCTTAGTTCTGCAGGCCATGCAGAAAGAGAGGGAAGAAAAGCTCATAACTACTCTAAAAAATCACCTCGACCCATTTGTGGAAGGCCAAGTTGATGAGTTTGTGGAATGGGCAAATTTAGAAGCAAAGCGCCTCTCAACAGCTGGTATACACATTCTCATACTCAAATTCTCATACTCATAGAATAGTTTGTTTTTCATTAAAAAATGCCATTCTATGAGAACTTCCGACTAGAGAACATTGTTTCCTATTTTTCTTGCCAAACTAGCTTGTTTTAAGAGTCTTTTTTCTGCCCATTTTTACAAAAGCAAGCTTTTGATTGAAACCAATCTGAACTTCGCTATCTGGTGGTTGTATTATTCTTGAATGTCATCTTCAAATTTCTCTCTGGTTTAGTTTCATTTCTGAATGACTTTGTGAAGTCGATTTGTCTTCCCTTGCAGTTGCCATAGTTTTTGATTGTTTAAGTCAATAATTTCTGGTTCACTACGATGCCTTTGGACCCTTTTTTGGAAATGATATGTAATTTGGCTTGGATGTATTGTAATGTATGATGAGTTCGTCTATTGCTATTGAGAGCAGCTTTTTCTGATCTAGTTAATTAGTTGGGTTAAACCATATTTCCTGCAACTAGTTTAGTTTCTTATTCACCTCTAAAATATTCTGAAAATGATTATATCTGCTCTTTACTTAGTTTGATCGGAAATGCAGTTGACAGTAAATTTTTTTCGGTTTCCGTTGTTTGAATCTCTTTTTGAGAATAATTCCACCGCATCTGAAATAAAAGCTCACTATATCTGACTCATAACTGCTAAAATATTAAGCATTTGGTGAGGCTATGCTGCACACTATTGGTTACATTTACACTAGGAGAGCTGCTAAAGAGCTTGGGAAGGGCAAAAGGTACATGAAGGTACCATTTTTAGCCGAATGGGTGCGAGATAAAGGACACCAGATAAAGTCACAAGTGATGGCAGCTTCAGGTATTACGTATTCGTTTCTGCCATCAAGGAACTTACATGTACAGAAACCGCAACCTTTTGAGGTCATCCTTATATAAAGCTTGAAATGCACTTCACAGAATTCTTGTTTTGTGAACTTGTAGGTGCTGTTTCTTTGATTCAAATACAGGAGGAGCTGAAAATTTTGAACCAAGCAGAAAATGATGAAGAGAGCTTGCTGAAATTTGTCGAAGAACGCAAGGATGCTATGCTTCAGTCTCTTTGGCAGATCAACGTTTTCGATATTGAGAATACTTTATCTCATGTCTGTCAAGCTGTAAGTGGATGCCTTTTCAGATAGAGATGTAGAACTATGCCTTAAATGATTGACGTCAGATTCTGTTTTCAGGTATTTAGGGACCCTAGTGTGTCCAGGGATGTTCTGAGGCAGAGGGCAAAAGCATTGAAGAAACTGGGAATAATATTTCAGGTGAGTGTAACTCTTGCTTATCCTGTATACACTTGAACATCCTTTCATTGTCTCGTACTTCTCAGGGAGCCAAAGCTGCTTACAGTCGGGAAAACAGCTTGCGACACGAAGATGGCAAGAAGTTACAGGCGACTTCTTCATCGTAGTGGGACCGATGCTTAAGTACACCCTCTTCCCATATCCATAGATGCATTCAAATCTTGATAACTTAGTTTTGGTATGAGATGATTGGATGGAATGAGTTTGAGAATTGATGCTCTCAAATTAACTTCTAGGCATAAACATTCTGTAATATACATTTAACCTCATCTTCCATTCATATTTTCATCGGAATTACTAGCTTAGAAAATGAGAATTTTCTTCTTAAATTGCAAATGCCTGAATTTGACATGAACGTGAACCTTAAAGCCAATCCATCCTTTGTTTACACATGTTCTTATGATTATTTAGATTATATATATTAATTTTTTTATTGTATTTCTAAGAGTTAGTTATTAAAAAGTTCAAATTTTCGTCAAAATTTTAATTATAACCTGTACTTTAAAATGTAGCAATAAAATATTCATACTTTCAATTTTTTTCAATTATAGCCTAAACATCTAAAATTTGCTATAAAATGTTCAAACTTTCAATTTTTTTCAATTCTAACCCAACATTAGTATTTCCATTAAGTTTGCTGACGTGACTTGCTACTTATTTTAGAAACTTTAACTATTAATGCATGTGAGTCACAATTAACACAACAAATGAAGATTAATGAAACAACGTTGTTTAATTACATAATTAAAACGACGTTGCTTAAAAATGACCTAAATCATATTATGCAGTCCCGACAACCTTAAGCTTTGATTTCAATTTTTTTTTGTTTTTAGTTTGTTCTCTCAATACCCTTACTCTTCAATTTTTATATTACGCAGCTTCGATGTCTTTACACTAAGGACATCAGGAGAAGGAACTAAAAACGAAGAGCTTACTGGTATAATATGTTGTAATGTGAGAGTAATTTGAGGCATAAAAAAACAAATAAAAAATAAAGGGTTGAGAGAATTAGAAAAAAAAAAGATAATGTCAGACTAGAATTAAATAAAATTGAAAGTTTAAGCATTTTATTACTATTTTGAGCATTTTATTACTTTTTTTTAAAGTTTGAGATATAACTGAAAAAATTGCAAGTTTGCAAATTTTATTGTTAATTTTAAAGCTTATGTTGTAATTAAAAATTTGATGAAAGTTTGAGGCTTTTTTAATATAATTAACCTTGTTTCTAAATGTCGACATTGTATTTAACATTTTTGGGCTCAGTCAAATTTTTTAAAATCAAAATTTTCTTTTACACCAAATTGGACTAATTTTTTTTTAAAAGGTTGAAGTACTTTATTTTTTTTTAAGTTTCAAGTTAGTTAGATTTCTCAAATTTAAAACTTGGAAAATTTAAATTTTCAATATGAATTTAATTCAACATCTATTTAACTAAAAATTTACTCATTAATTTCAAATTAGATGGATTGTACCCAATGCTGTGAATACCCTACTGTACCAGGCAATAACAACCAAAAAACTACCCACTGATTTCATATCATTATATTGATATTTTTAATGCTTATATTAAATCAATCTAAACATAGAGGATCATATCAAATGGAAAAGGTAAAGCAATGATATGCTCTCTAATAAATCTTAGGGGATGACAATAAGCGGACAAGTTGTAAGAATTCCTTGGCATTACTTAATATGGTTTTATCAAGCTTACCTAACCTCTTTCACTATATGGGCACTTAAAGTAAGATAAAATATATTCGGTAGGCCTAAAAGATAGATAAGCCTATCTAACACCTGTGTTCTCTATAGCACAGCAATGACACACTTAAACACCTATTTTTTAAGTGTGGATACTCCTCTTTAATATGGTGCATAATCAAAAGAATGTGTTGCCCAAACATTCCTAACCTCAAGTGGAAGATCTAATTAAATGGTGTAGTAAAGTTCAGAGGAAAAAATGATGGGAATTGGATCACTTTCAAAATTGCATTCAATAATACGATAAATCATATTTGGCTTGATAGGAATATGCATTTATTTTATAGGAATTATGTAGTTGAAAAAGTTCATCCACGTCATAATTCAAACCATAAAAGAGTAGTCGTTTGCATATAACTTATATGTCAAATATAGTCAAGCTACAAGAAGGAATTGGAGACTTACTTAAGGAACCATTATCATTTGCAATCCTTGCTAATGTAATAATGGTTTAACATTAATCCTTATAAGCGACCCTCTAAGTTATTTTCTTGTAAATAGTAAGTCACTTTATAGTAAGGTTTTCTTATACTAATTATATTGGTATTAGAACATGTAAGGAACATCAAATAGGTAAGTACGTACATGTTACCTTACTTGCTAAACTTTATGTTTCATCTTAATAATATAATTGATTATTAATTTTTCCAAAAAATTCTTTTCTTGTATTAATTTTCATAATAAATAATAAATATATTTTATAAAATAAGATATTTTAGGATTTATCACGTATCAAATCTAGGTGGAAACAACTTTAGATGTAAGATAAATCAAATTACAAGAATATTAAAAGATATTTATTTATTTAATAATTAGTACCTTAAAAGTAGTACTATTAATTACATAATTGATAGCAAAATGGTTAAATTTGTTCTTTCAATAACAAGATAAAAAAATTAATAATTCTTTACAACCTTTATCTTTCTTTTAATCTTAACATGTAAGAGGAACACGTTCTACATTTAGCTAGCCCTAAAAGTATATAAAATTATAAAAGCTACTGCCTCAAAATAAGGATATAGAGGAATGCTAAAACAACTTATGGATAATAAAGAACAAATAGTACAATTCACTTCTAGAAATCGGAGTCCCACTAAAGGTAATTATTCCATTATTGGGGAAGAAATTATTTCTATTTTATTATTAATAAATTTCAAAGTAATTTATTAAGAAAAATATTACTTTTACATATTGATTGTAAATTTTAAAAATAAGCTTTACGAAAAAATAATCAAATCATTGTATAAAATAGATTTATGCCAAGTGTTATGCTATCTTAACTATTTTTTATGTTGATGTTGAATTTATTAAAGATGAAGCAAACTATATTCTTGATTTCTTAACTTAAGAGTTTTTGCAATCAAAGACAATGATCCCGAGAGGAAAACCTTAAACTTAACAAATCTCCTCTAAAGACGAGCCTAAAGCATCACTACTTGCCTAATTGGTGAACTCTTGGAGTGATGTCTTAAAAGAAGAACAAATTGATTGGTTCTTTTCTAAAGCCCAAGGTAAAGCCTCCTTATCTTCATCCTATAAAGTCAATATTCATAAATGGCTTTGTCACTTGTCAACAACTACTACAAAGCTAGTAAAAACTCTAAGGGGCTCCCATGACAAGAGACCTTAAAATAAATCTTATAGAAGTGGTTGCTAAAAATGGGATTATAAAAGTCTTTTTACATAAAATGAGGACCCTTTTAAATGGTAAATTCTAAAGCTAAAATTCATTAGTTTTCAAAGAATTTAATAATATGCCATCTATTAAAAAAAAAACCCTCTTTTCAAAGTTGTTACTTTGAAAAAATTCTTTCCAAATAATTTTAACAATTGAAAATGATTTTTATAATGCCAATCCTTCTGAAGCAATAAATTTTTTTTACCCAAATGATGGCATCACAAACCTTAGGATTTGTTAAAACCTTAAAGCTATTATTTGTACCTTCTAGAAGAAATAGATTATATAAAAGTAAAACATCACTTTATGGAACCCAAAAAATCATCTTGTTTATTCAACTTGTACAATTAATAAAGTCATATATCTTATAAAGTGTGGATAAGAACTATAAGGATTAAAAAGTTTGAAACTTTATTTTCAACCATCTTATTATATTAACCTACATAATTATTACCACTAACAACAAATCTGGTATAACAACTTTGTATTAATGTATACTACAAAATACCACTCCTAGCTATTTTTCTTCAACACTAGAACTACTTTCAACTTCTTTATTAGTTTATCAATTAGTGAAAATGGTATAGGTCAATACCCTAAATCTTTTCATAACAAAAATAACAAAGATATTCCATTTTTAATACCAAATACTAGCAAAAAGATTTTGAAGACTTATTTCCTCAATCCTTTTTATTTGTCCTAAAATTCTTCATCCCCTACATTATAACATGGATGTATAACTACAAGTCAAATCAATGATAAAATGTTTCTATTTTAGTAAGGAGTTTCAAAGTCAAATGGTGGGATACATTTATCTATGGACAAAAAGTTTCACCATAGGCTATGGAAGAATGGCTTGTTCAGAAATCTTAACCCATTAACTAGAAAACTAACAAGCTCACTATATTACTACAACAAAATTCAAAAGAAAATGTCCTCTCTAGAGCTAAAATTAAAGAAGAATATTTTTAGATAATGAAGTAGCTATTAAAATCTTGGTCCATTTCAACCTTAGAGAATAATAAAGAGTAAATGGATTTGGGCCAAAATAATGAGGAAACGGAATTAGTGTAACCCCAATATGGTACTTAAAAAGATCACAATAGATAAAACTTTACAAGAAGATAAAGACTTATAAGATGTATTGTAAAATGCTAAAATCTACAAAGATACCTTGCAAAATACTAAAGCCTATAAAGATGCATGTTAAAAGATGTTAAATCCTATTAGATTCCTTATAATATAATTACTAAAATAGATATCAATGTCTCGAAGGATGTTATGTCGTAGCAGCTAAAGAAACGAATCAAGCCCCCAAAAAGAACTAGTGACAATCGAAGACTAGAATTAATAGTATAGCATCTATTCCAAAAAGATCAACAACTCTTATATGCAAACCTTTCATCGAACACATGATATGCAGAAAATTTTCATCCCTAATTATTAACAAATTGACAACATTTGTCCATTATTTACACGGCAAACCCTAAAACAATAACAACAAAAGCCAATTAAGCCAACCCATTATCAACAACTAAGTCCATATTTTGAAAATTTTTAATCTATGGACGACATGTTAATTATCGAAAGCAAATGAGCTAGGAGAAAACGGCCTTACCTTCACGAAAATCGTCAGAGAAGATAACCCCTAACATCGACCGGAGACGTAGTAGCTGGACAAAGGGCGGAGGTCAGACAACGTCTAGTTGCGGGAGCCAAAGCTGAAGGAGGAAGAAGGAGATCGCACGCGCGCCAGGTCAAGAAGGGGGGAAGATGGACTGGCTTTTAAGCTTACCAAAATGACATCGTTTTGGTAAGCTTAAATAGCGTTCTCCATTTACCAAAATGATGTCGTTTTGGTTAACTTCAATAACGTTATTTAAGCTATCCAAAATGATGTTGTTTTGGCTAACATTAAAGCATCCGTTATTATGTGAGACGAGATTGTTTACCTCTCAACCATACATCGATGTCTTTATTAAAAATGACGTCGTTTTGATTCGCAAGAAAACATTCTCCTATTATAACAAAACGACGTCGCAAAACAATGTCATTTTTTTCCCAATCAAAGGCGACGTCGTTTTGCGACAATCACAACCTTCAGAAGGACGACGCTTTTACCGAAACCATTACCGATGACCTACATTTTCATCACCAAAATCTTGTCTTTCCCACAACAATATTACTAACCGATATAATATGTCCATATTTTTCTGTCGCAAACTTTTCACAATTATCGACGGACGTGTTTTTTCGTTGCTGATTTTGGCACAAATTTTTCCGTGCACTATTTCACTCCATATTTAGCGACGAATATTGTTATCGTCTCTAAATTAGTCAACTTCAGCGACAGAAATAAACTTTCCGTCGCTAATGTCTAACGGTTTCATTTCCGTCGCTAAATTTCTGTCACCGCTCTGTAGTTTTCTTGTAGTGATAATATTGTGTACCTGATGCAGAAGATATTATTCTCTTAGATAAATCAAGAAGCTTCATCGTGTCTTTGGTTAAAATTCCTTTATTAATTATAAAATGATTTGTACAATAAATGATAAAGGTGATTGCCTTTAAAGCGCTTCTCTAACAGTTCTATTGTACGAGTAGTAACTTATCCATAAGAGTTTGAATAGTGTTATTTTTATTGGCTAGAAAATTTTTAAGAGCACCCTTTAAACGTCTCAACTTCATAATGAGTTGATAGCCTTTAAAACTGACCACCTCAATATCCCTACATTCAAAAATTAGTTTAGTATAGCGATCCATATATATGTCAAGTCCATTAAAAAATTTAAATGGTGCACCAATATAGCCATGTTCTCACCTCTGGATCAACATAAGGGAATGATTAGATATGAAGCTATCACCAAAGTGGACAAAAGTGTTAGGAAACTGGACCAACCATAAAGAGTTAATGAGAGATCTATCAATTTTCTTCCAAACCAATAGATTACCCTATTGGTTATTTGACCAATTCAACAATCTATCAGTGCTTTTAAGATCAACCACAAAATTAGTAATTTATTAATCTAAGTAACATAAGTGATATATAAATATCATAAAGGTCCAATTAATGTCTCATAAACATTTTTATTTCTTATTTAATAACAGTTATATGCACGCAATCATAATAAATTAGTAGTAACTTATGTCACTTTGGAAGGAATTTTCTTATTAAATTTCTTACCCTTTGGATTGTGAATCTTGTTAACTCCTTCACCCACAGGGTAAATTGAATGAACTCCTTGACTTTAATCTTGTTTCCTTTTAAATCAGCATTCTGCCTTTTTAATGTAGAGCCTGGCCTCTACTGCCATCACTCCAGGTATTGTCCTCTTTGGTCAAGGGTGAGTCCACGACTCGAACCCAAGACTTCAAGGTTTTGTTCCACTTTAAGTGGACGCCTCTTACCATTGAGCCAGGACAATTCATTAACATTCTACTTGTCCTTTATAGTATTATAGTTAATTTAAAAAGGTCAACACTTAGGAGCTAACGAGTTCATAATGAATTGCACTATGCACTAAAGAGTCATCAATTATCATATCTAGGGTATTTAATATTGCTGCAATATTTGCCATCTCTAAGACATATTGCTACATGCACCACAACCCATCAAACTTTATAGTCGTGAGTTCAGTCATTATTATATAAGTGAGAGAATTGTCTTCATAATGAAAACATTTTTCCACAAATTTAAGATGTGCTTTTGTAGCACCCCCTCACCGTATGGTACACATCGAGACTCCCGACATGTATCCCACGATAAAGGTGCACTACCAGAACAGTTCTACTAATATCCACATGGCATCGCAGTAATTAAATCACAATATAACAGAAATCAGTAAATTAAAATTTCAAAATAACAATCATCTGTTACAGTCATCCAATGTCAGAATAGACCAGTCTATCAGTCTCCTAACAAAACCAAAAAGGAAACTGATACAAACGTCTATCCTAGGTCATCCTCAAAATGCTAACCCAGCTGACCGACCTGTGTGCCATCGTCTCTTGCCAGCAGCTCGCACGGCAGGAAAGAAGATCTTCGGAGCTAGGAGTCTACTCTATCAGTCCTGAAAAATATGATGCAATTTTGGGTGAGTTTGCGAAC
>JANZLF010000221.1:42151301-42173645 GCA_026546835.1 Erythroxylum foetidum
AACTTCTTTATTAGTTTATCAATTAGTGAAAATGGTATAGGTCAATACCCTAAATCTTTTCATAACAAAAATAACAAGGATATTCCATTTTTTAATACCAAATACTAGAAAACATTTCATCGACCACATGGTATGCAAAAAAATTTCATCCCTAACTAAACACAAATTGACAACAATTTTCCATTATTTACACGACAAGTCCTAAAACAATAACAAAATGGTTAAATTAAGCCAGCCCATCGTCAACAACTAAGGCCAAATTTTGAAAAATTTTCATCCATGGACGACACGTTCATTATCGAAACCAAACGAGCTAGGAGAAGACAACCTTACCTTTACCAAAATTGCCGGAGAAGATGACCCCTAACTTTGGCCGGAGATGCAGCAGCTGGACGGAGGGCGAAGGCGAGTCGACGTCAGGTTGTGGGAGTCACAACCGAAGGAGGAAGAAGGAGATCTTGAGCGCACCAAGTTGGGGGGGAGGGGAGGGGGAAGGGTAGTCTTTTAAGCTTACCAAGACAACGTCGTTTTGGTTAAATGAAGAATACTCTTGAAGCTAGCCAAAACGATGTCGTTTTAATTAGCTTAAATAACGCTATTTAAAGTTACTAAAACGACGTCGTTTTAATTTAAACCAAAACGACGTCATTTTAGTAACTTTAAATAGCGTTCTCCATTTAACCAAAACGTTGATTAGCTTAAATAACGCTATTTAAAGTTACCCAAACGACGTCGTTTTGGTAACTTTAAATAGCGTTATCCATTTAACCAAAATGATGTCATTTTGGTTAACTTCAATAACGTTATTTAAGCTATCCAAAACGACGCCGTTTTGGATGTGAGACGACATCGTTTATGTCTCAATCAAAAGTGATGTTGTTTACCGACGCCATTACTGAAGATCTATATTTCCATCACCAAAATCTTGTCTTTCCCACTGCAATATTACCGACCGATATAACAAGTCCGTATTTTTCCATCGCTAACTATTCACAATTACCGACGGCCTTATTTTTTTGTCGTTGATTCCTGCACAAATTTTGCCGCCACCCTTTCCCTTCATATTTAGTGACAAATATTTTTACCATCGCTAAATTAATCACCATAGTGATGGAAATATACTTTCTGTCTCTAATCTCTAACGGTTTCGTTTCCGTCACTAAATTTCCATCGCCGCCCTGCAATTTTCTTGTAGTGGCAACTGATACTCAATCAGTTAAACCTCCACTATAGTATGAGAATGGCTTTGGCCTCGAGAGTATAGAATATAGTAATAGCTAGTTCAGACCTATGAACTAGTTACTCTATCCACAGTCAAAAATGCAACCAAAATTCTCTACGCAATAGTTCTTAGAACTACACAAACAAACTACCCATCAGTACCAAAGGAATTAGACGAGATGATCCAAATAGATTTACGTGAGTTCTACGCTCTTCTCGGATTTGAACACAGGGTAATGCCTCATCTTATGCATGCCATTAGCAGAGAAAGCAATCAAGATAAGCTAGTTACTCAATCCGCACAACAGGAAGGAACAACAACATTCAAGAGGAACAACTACAAAACGAAGTTACTGACGTCGCTATCTATCTATCACGCAACTATCAGTGGGGAGTAAACATAATTAACAAAGAAAGAATGAAAGAACAATCAGAAATCTAGAGAGAGAAAAAACGAAACGGAAACAGGGGAGAACAAAGCGATTTTTAAAGACTCAGTAATTTCTGAGATTTCTTCTATTGGATTGTAAGCATACAATTTGCATGTAAATCTTGTACATTTATAACACTACTCATCGACTAACTTCCATCTTAACAGACTTAACTAACTTTTCTAATTTTCTTCTCAACCGACTTTTACGTCGTTGCATGGCTATCATGAAGACCGAGGCTTCCCTCTCTGCATCTGCATTTCTGAGACAATGCTACTACAGTAACCAGAAATAGTCCTTTGCTGGGTTGAATATTGTTTACTGGTTCACCAGATCTAGATAGTTTCACCCTACAAGAAATCAAGTACGGATTAGTCGAATATTGGAGTTGACATGCCCTAAATAATAGAACATATCAGAATAGCATGTTATCGGAGATGAGATTGATTGAGGTAAGGAGGGTGAGAAGACGGAGCGATGAATCGACCGGATAGATCCTTACCGTTCCAAGCAGAAGCCCTCTATGATGCCCTGAAAAAAGATTGTGAGAAAGGAATACAAGATTAAACCAAAAATCGGACACAATCGAATGGAATGTACTTATCTGGGCTAGATCCCCTCACTGGTAGCCCTAGGAAGCCTCCCCCCCTCCGACATCACAAGATCTGAATGGATGGAACTCACGAAACTTCCTGAAGATGAGAAAACTTCCAGAGTGATTTACCTGATTGAAGAATAAAGGGAACGAAACGCTATTGCACACTGCTTGAATGAGCCTCCCTACCCTAATCGAGAAAGGAATCGAAGACGAAAAAAGCCCTAAGCCGTTATTCCCGAATTGCAAGATGTCTTTCTAATTATGTAAAGTATCGTGTACTGGAGCTGAACATTATCGTATAGGTCCTAGTGAATGTTGTCGTTTGTTTACTTCTGAAGTCAGTGTTGTATTGGGTTTATCTCAATTTGGTATTAACTCTTTGTTTCAATGTAGTCTCCAACATTTATTAATGAATTTTTTAAATTCTAAAAAAAAGAATAAAATCGAAAATTAAAATTAAAATTAGTTTTATAGTATTAATAACCTATGAAAACAGGAAGAAGTTGAAATAAAAAATACAAATAAAATAACAAGTATTTTTTTTACTAAATTTGAAGATAAAAAACATAAAATAACAAGACACTGGTGGAATCAAGTATATTGGGTGTAGGATGGCAACGGGATGACCAGTTCATAAGCGACCTTTGTTGCCATTGAATAAAATAATGTTGTTTAGTTGAAGGGATTTCAATTGATTCAGGTCAAGCCTGGCCAACCCTCCCTAGCCTCAACCCCGCTCGAAGTCCAATAATGACCAAAAATTGCCAAGGTTGAGTTGATCTTGATCATTACTACTTTGTGCGGTGAATTTCCTATGTGTTTAGTGAAGGTGTTAGTAAGTCATATAGGTTGGTGTTTCTTTAGCTAAAACTCGAGAAAATGGTGAAAGATACAGCTTACTATGACCTACTGGGTATCAATGTGGATGCATCCAAGGAAGAGATTAAAAAGGCTTACTATCTAAAGGTCAGATTTCAACTCAACCTCAAGCAATTATCTATGTAGCTGAAGATAAACACTTTTTTGCAGAGCAAAGGGGACAAAATCTGTGAAAATGGTTGGTTCTGGCTCTTTCATTAATGAGATACCTTTGTATGTTGTGTGCAGGCAAGAATAGTTCATCCAGATAAGAATCCTGGTGATCCCAAAGCTGCTGATAATTTTCAGGTTAGCTTCTAAATCTCTGATTCTGGACTGAAGATTACCTGCTGTTATTATGTGAAGTTACTATGTCTCAAATGCGTACGCCTCCTTTTTATCTTTGTGAACTTGTATTCTTCTTTGGATGAACTGTGTAACCCTCTTTAAAAGATACAGCCAAGTTCAAAAACCTGTTCCAATTATTGTTTCTGGGAAAATTTTGTTTCCCTTTTCCTTTCTGATTAATTAGTTTCCTACTCGTTCATCATATTGTATGTTAACTTTGATCTTAGCTTCAGAAAAATAATGTTGAAAACCCAGCCTCTCTGATAAGGCTGCGTACTACATGACCTTCTCAAATCCCGGGTAATAAGAAGACTTTCAAAGAGTAGTAGTTGTTATTATTATCGTAACTTTGGAAAAATACTAGAAGGCATTCCATTTGTCAGTTCACATGTTCTTAAAGCCTATTATAAGATTGGATTGCTTTTGTGGTTATGCACAAAGAAACTTGCAGAGGCGTATCAGGTCTTAAGTGATTCCGTAGAGCGCAAAGAATATGACAAATATGGAAAGGAAGAAGTGAGACAGTAAATCTGTTCTTGATGAGCTTAATTTATAAAGTTTCATTTTTATGCTTATCTTTAAAACTTGTGGAAATATCTTTTGGGAAGTTTTACAACTCAAGTACCTAGTAGTGATTCACAATATCCCCAAATTACATGTTGTGAATCAACAAACAACAGATCATTGGTAACCAGCATGGGATTTATTACTCGAGAACAGGCCTAAAATTACGAAATTAGGCATCTGAATTGGGAAATCGAGAAAACAAAGTTCAATTAGAATGTTAGAGTGGAGTCCGGATCTTCTGTCCAATTTTATGATGTCTTATTCAGTCATATAAATCTTAGCCATTTATTTACATGGATTCCGTATAAATGAACGCGAGACCCGCATAAATGAATGACTGAGATTTATGGGACATAATAAGACACCATAATATTGGACAGAAGATCTTGTCCCGTTAAAGTGATAGGAGGAAATACATGTTATAGAGAAGACTAGTTGAAGGGCACACTTCTATTCATTAAGAAGTGGTAGTCAACTACAAGATAACAGGGGGTCTAGTTGGGTTTTTCATGCCAACATGGGGAACACTTAGTTTATTCGATCTGGTTTCACTTATCAGAGCTTCGGTTTGTTTTGGCAACTATATATTAACCGAATCAGATCATGGATTGGATCCTCCATGAAGTTCTCGCAGGTAATTAGAAAGTGAAGATACCTTCAAAATTTTGTTATTGATATAGTTGAAGTTTTGAACTAGAATGGCACAGGAGAGTCAGGAAAATCAAATAGATACAACTAGGAGAGATCAAAACATACATTAGATTGTCAAGTTATCGGTATTGTTTTCAGTCTAAAAGATGCATTGAAGAAGATGTCGGTTTATTGTTTTGTTGCAATGAATCTACATGCTGGGGTTCTGTATTCAATTTTGACTATATATTGTTGATCCAGATGGAAATGTCTTAGTAATTTTCTTTTCCCAGAGATGTTATGGTGGATCCTGCAGCAGCTGCCTTTGGAATGATATCTGGGGGCGAGTATTTTGAGGACTATGTTGGCCAATGTCCCCTGGTCTCCTCATCATCTATCGAAGTTGAGGATGATTCGCCAGACACTGAGATCCACATGCGGAAAGTTAAAGAAAAGATTAAGGTGCAACTGGCATTAGTAGTTTTGTAATGCAAGAGCCTCTTAAAGTTGACTGTATTCATTCACTATTCTTAATTCTGCAGGCCATGCAGAAAGAGAGGGAAGAAAAGCTCATAACGACTCTAAAAAATCACCTCGACCCATTTGTGGAAGGCCGAGTTGGTGAGTTTGTGGAATGGGCAATTTCAGAAGCAAAGTGCCTATCAAAACCCGGTATACATATTCTCATACTCATACAATAGTTTGTTTTCATTAAAAGATGCCCATTCTATGTGAACTTCCAGCTAGAGAATATTTTTTCGCATTTTTCTTGCTAAACTCGCTTGTTTTCAAGAGTCTTTTTTCTCCCCATTTTTATGAAAGCAACCATTTGACTGAAACCAATCTGATCTTCGCATCTGATGGTTACTACTCACTCTTGGTATCATCTTTAAAGTTTTCTCTGGTTTAGTTTCATGTCTGAATGACTTTGTAAAGTTGATATGTCTTCCTTCGCAGTTTGTTAGGAACCAGCCCTTAGAATAACAAAGTATTACTATATTATTACTATGGTGTATACACCATACTATATTATTACAGTATAACTATGGTGTATACACCACTATCGTAGAGAAATATAGTATTTCTCCCTACCAAAGCAGATTTGCTCCTAACCAGAGCTGAATAAGCTCCTCAGAAGGTGATAAACCTTCTGTCACTCTTCTCACAAAAATATTCTCCCCTCCTCTCCCTACTTCTATTTCCCCCTTTTATAACCTCCCTAGGTACATACGGTTATAACTAACTCCTTCTAGAATAATCCTCTCTCTCTCTCTCCCCTAAAGTTCCTAACACAGTTTCTATGTTGTTGTGATTGTCTTAAGTCAATAATTTCTCGTTCACTATCATGCCTTAGGACCCTTTTCTGTCAATGATACAACTTGGCTTGGATGTATTATAATATATGATAAGTTCGTCTATTGCTATTGAGATCAGTTTTTTTCTGATCTAGTTAATTAGTTGGATTTTTAACCATATTTCCTGCAACTAATTCAATTTCTTAACATCTCTAAAATATTCTGAAAATGATTATATCTGTTCGTTACTTACTTTGATCAGAAATGAAGTTAACAGTAATTTTTTTGTGGATTCGGTTTTTTGAATCTCTTTTCGAGAATAGTTCCATCGCTTCTGAAATAAAAGCTCACTATATCTTATAACTGATAAATATTAAGCATTTGGCGAGGCTATGCTGCACACTATTGGTTACATTTACACTAGGAGAGCTGCTAAAGAGCTTGGAAAGGGCAAAATGTACATGAAGGTACCATTTTTTGCCGAATGGGTACGACATAAAGGACACCAGATAAAATCACAAGTGATGGCAGCTTCAGGTGTCACATATTCGTTTCTGCCATCAGGGAACTTATCCTTCTATAGAGTTTGAACAGAATTCTTGCTTTGTGAGTTTGTAGGTGCTGTTTCTTTGATTCAATTGCAGGAGGAGATGAACATTTTGAAGCTAGAAGAAAATGATGAAGAGAGCTTGCAGAAATTCATCGAAGAACGCGAGGATACAATACTTCTGTCCCTTTGGCATATCAATGTTTTCGATGTTGAGAATACTTTATCTCATGTCTGTCAAGCTGTAAGTGGATACCTTTTCCTGAGCTGATATATCATTGTTATAACTCCATCCATGATCTTCTTGGAGCAGTAGAAAATTTGGGTTATCTGTATCTTTTTGTCGTGACGATGGACTATCGCAACCTCTGTTTTTTAGATCTCACATCAAAGTTTTTGAATCAGTTTGTGTAGATCTTTACTAAATCTAAAATCCCTTTGCTGGTTGATGTTTTCAGATAGAGATGTAGAACTTTTGTCTTGATTGGTTGACTTCAGATTCTGTTTTCAGATACTTAGGGACCCTAGTGTGTCCAGGGATGTTCTGAGGCTGAGGGCAAAAGCATTGAAGAAACTGGGAATAATATTTCAGGTGAGTGTAACTCTTGCTTCTCCTGTATACACTTGAACATCCCTTTCATTGTCTCGTACTTCTTAGGGAGACAAAGCTACTTACAGTCGGGAAAACAGCTTGCGACATGAAGATGGCAAGAAGTTACAGGCGACTTCTTCTTTGCAGTGGACCGATGCTTAACGTACACCCTCTTCCCATATCCATAGATGCATTCAAATATTGATGACTTGGTTTTGATATGAGATAACTCGATGGAATGAGTTTGAGGATTGATGCTCTGCAAATTAACTTCTAGACATGAACATTCTGCAATATGTATTTAACCTCAACTTCCATTCATATTTCCATATGAGTTTGAGGATTATAACTTAGTTTCGACATGAGATAACTCGATGGAATGAGTTTGAGGATCGATGCTCTGCAAATTAACTTCTAGACATGAACATTCTGCAATATGTATTTAACCTCAACTTCCATTCATATTTTCATAGGAAATTACGAGGTTAGAACCTGATCCTTAAAGCCAAACCATCGTCTTTTTGCACATGTTCTCACAGTATTTGATAAGAAAAGAGCATTTGAAGCATAAATCTTATCTGAAATATGCTGTCCACCAAAGTTACAAATTTTGTTACAATATTTATAGTTACTAATGGGTCAGGTCCAAGCTCGAGCCCAAAAAAGGTTTAAGGGAGTATTTGACTAGATGGTAAGAAAAGAAAGGAATGAAAAAAATGGTTGGTAATATATTATGATTGGATGAACAATATTTTTATATCCCCTTTTGGAGCAATACTTTATACTTCCCAGTATATTGAGACTGATTCAATTTGAATTTGGACTTTAAGTTGAACTATTCAGACTCGATAATACGCGAGTTCAAATTTAAGGATGTGCTTGGTTTACTTAGGAGAACGATAATAAGAAATGTAATGAATATAACAAAGAATGGAAGTAGACATTTTATAAAACTCTTGGACTCTCGAATTTGGAGTATCTTACTTTCCCGCAATTCACAGAGTTCAATAAGTACTTGATGTTTCACGATCAAGGGCATAGTATTATTTGTAGTAGTGATCTTTACATATCTTATTAACAATCAAAAGATGGTCGAAAGAAAAAAAATCTTTATTTTATGAGGCTTCTTCTTATACCTACGAATTCCAGACTTTTGTTTATCACTATATTTATTATGATTCTTATTATTATTCTCCTAAATGAACCATATGCATTCTTAAATTTGAAACTCGAGTGTGATTGAGTCTGGATGGTAATAATTATAAACAATCCCAGTATAATAATTTTGGGACAAGACTTTATACTCCCCAATATAGTAAGGAATGAAAATCATACCTATTTTCATTTTTCACTATATTCATTATTCTATTTTTCACTATATTCATTATAATTTATATTACCATTCTCCCAAATGAACCAAACATGTCCTTAAATTTGAATTCGAGTGTGATCAAGTCTAGATGGTTCAACTTGAAGTTCAAATTTAAGTCCAATCAATTCGACCTAATTTTGGTCAAATTTAAAAAAATGTGTCAAATTCCAACTCTTCTTAAAACTTAACGATTCAAGTTAAATTGATTGAATTTTAAACCTACGGAACTGACCAATAACCTAAAATTCTTTCGTAAGATAAAAAAATTTTGATTTTAATTTTCTAAAATGATGATATTTTAATCTTTAAATGTAAAAAACTCAAGATCAACTTTTCATTTAGAAAATAAAACCGAAACGATATTGTTTTGTACAATATGAGTCGATCGTCTCTATAAGTGGTCGGGATCGGTCCAAGCCTGCCAATAATTGATTACTTGGAAAGTAACTCAATTCAGGGATACTATTCTAAGGCTACTTTTGACATAGGATAAGGGTATATTTTAAATTAAAACTCCTAAGTGGTTGCCCTTTGGCTTTATACTCCACTACCCTCCTTTTGCTTGAATTTGGTGGGTTGTCCTTGTCTTTAGGGATAATTGGAAGCACTAGTCTTCCACAAAACCATTTTTTAATTATACCTAATTAATTTCTATTATTATATCATAAAACAAGACAAATCACATATTCCAATCGTCAATCCACTCTTGCCCTTTATTCTCCCATCTACCCTTCTCAAGTTATAGACATATAGACATTTAATTGATCAAGTCATAAAAAAAATGCTCTTAATTATAGTAATAAAGTTTTAAAATCTGGATTATAAGTTATATGAGAATATGATTTATTATCATAATTATAAACAATACAAGTATAATAAAACAATAAACAAAATCATATTACAATGTAAGATTAAAAGTATTTCTTTTACAATCTAAATTAAACAATATCGTTTTTATAAATTATTTGATTTAGTTTTCAAACTACTTAATTCCAAATTTTTATCTGATCCACTCAATGTTGCTTATATCTCTTTTTTTTATATTAAAAGTGTGATTTATAATTTAATGTTTCATGTACAAAAAATTTAAGTAAGTCTCTGATAATATTTTTGGTACCATTTCAGTCTATAACATTACTAAAATAGTGTTTATTATACTCTAATATTACTAAAATAATACTCATTATTTTCTTAATAAGGTTCAAAAGTGATAACAAAGATAATAATAAGGGCTTATTTATATCTTTCGTGAAATATCACATTTTTAACTGATATTTAAAGAAATCATTTTTAAGATTACATCAGCACTTAATAGGCCTAAATTATCTAGTTGAGACATGTCATAAACTAATTTAATGACTTATATACTAAAAGTTGTCAAAAGCTCAACTCAGTTAAGATTTAGGGTACTACTATTGCTATCTTGAAAATGTTAAATTTATATCATGATTTCATAAATAACGGTGAAGACTAACTTAGACATTTTAAGAAATATAAAGAGACAATTCTTCCTTTTGCCTACGATTTTGTTAAGTTAACGGTTTACATTAGTCACGTAGATCACACCATAAAAAAGGTTTAAAACAAATTTAGTGTTTCATAGTTTCCATATTCTCTCAGAATAACCCAAACGGCCCGACCCCTACCAAAAAATGACATGTTTTGGTAAAACTTGAGGTATAGCAAGAAGATGAAGATAAGAATAAAACCATGTACTTCATAAGATGCTAGGGTTTGAGGGAGATTTTGATAATTTCCAGTGGAAGTCACACTCAATACAGTTATCTGATTTGAATAATTATTTAAATCCACTAACTTCATAGACTTAGTTGTCACAAAAACAGAAACTTGGTCTTCTTAGTTAGACCTTTCTGCTTCTAATTTCAAACTAAAAAAAAAACCAAAATTTTGTTTCCTTTACTTAATAAAGCTTCCAATCTTCCTTCACTTCAGTTTTTCTTTAGAATATAGATAGTGAGCTTTTGTTTAGGTTTATTCTCGAGCAAGAACTTGCTTAAACATGGGTCTCATGCTTCTCAGGAAGATGATGATTCTTTTCCTTCTGGTCTCTGCATCATTTCTGTCAACTTCTGTAGGTGGGTTTACATTTACTATTCTTTTTCTGTAGTTTTAAGTGGTGCATTATCAGAAATCTTTCACCAGAAAGCCATGGAAGGTAGCTTCAAACAGGTTTAGATGTACCCAGATAGAACTAGACCAAGTTCAGACTATCATTAGAAGTTACAGATACCTCCTCGATCACATAACTTAGGAAGTAGCTATCTGATTTGTTCAAGCTAACAAGCGTATATTCACTGCTTTTTCTTAAAACTTTCCTTCACAGGTCGACGATCCCAGTTAATGAAGAACTCGGTTGAGCAAGTTGACGAGGTTTGTCACGAATCATATATTTCACTCAATCTTGAGTTGTTTCCCATCTGGGTTTTGCTTCCTTAACAATAAAGACTCTTCCTCTTCAAAGATCGAAGTGTTTATATGTCTCATTTCCATTGGCTTCAGATTATTCTTTTGGAAAATGTTAAAATCACTGACTTGTGTGCTTATTTACAGGGACATGGAACGACTACAGTTCATGAAAGATTTCTAAGTGTTAGTACCAAAGACTATGGAGAATATGATTCAGCGCCAACGGTTGTCAGGCCTCCTTTCAAGCTCATACCAAATTAACATAAACAGCAGCCGAGCCTGAGAGTTCTTAGTACGAAGCAGTCAAACCTTATACCTAAATAAATGATCAGTGTAGGTATGTACTTTGGATGTTTATACGTACCAAGTCCCAGCCTCCCAGGGTTTACGTTCGAGGTGCAGTACAGTTTTGAATCCTAATATTACGTTTCATCCATGTATAAATAAAGCATTTTTTTTTAGGAAAGTGTAAGTATATCTATGCTTGTGTGTATGTTCAACATAAACATGCCTATTTACATTAGACACAAAGAAATTCAACAAATAGCTAATTTACTTCACAACTTATAGTAATTGGATATATAAATCTTGATAAGGTTCGAATTTCTGATAACTATGCCATTGACAGGATTTTCAAGCACATAATTTTGAAGTTACAGGACATTTTTTCAAGTTTTCTTTTATGAACTTACATGTGTTGGATCATAAGAAGTTTTAATCTATAGGCATCATATAACAAAACTAGTTAATTAGTGATATTAGGAAGTTAATATGTAAAAGATCAAGTTCAAAAAAGTGAATAAAGGAGTTAATTGAATCAACTAAGCATTATACAATTGATTATACTCAGTCTTAACCTTATTTTAGTAATTTAATAAATTAGGACTCAATATCATTTGCATGTGAAGTATATTGTACATACTTTATCATAATCAAGAGGAAATTTGAGAGATATATTTTTTTAATCCTTTTGATTATCAAATCACTTTTTGGGAAACTTTTAAAATGGTTGTAGATCAAAATTTTCTCAAATAACAATATTTTGATATTTGAAAGAATTTGAAAAGTTTTGAAAAAACTTTTTAAAAGATGTTTGGTGAAAAAAATCTGATGATTTAGGCACTAATATTTGAATTTAGATAGACTAATAGGTCAGAATGACATTGTGATTATCAATGTCTCTTGATAATATGTTATGTGAGTTTGTTACTACATTGATCAAAATGAATATTACTAATTATTGTAACAATATTTTTCTTTAGCCACTATTTTAGGTTATTTTGAATATAAATATACTATACGTGAGTTGTAAGAATTACCTTCAACACAATAGAAATTCTTCTAAGTGCCTTGAAATACTAGAAAGTGCAAATGTAGATAATATATCATATATTGAGGTTTTGTTTATTGGTGTGAGCAAGAGAGTAATGATTTAAGATGTAGGGTCCGTGAATTCTGGCCACGCGACCACTACAGTAGAGCCCGACCTCTACCGCCATCACTCTAGGTATTGTCCTCTTTGGCAGTTGGGTGAGTCACGATGGCGGTAGAGGTCGGGCTCTATTGTAGTGATCGCGTGGCCAGAGTTCACGGACCCTCCATAAGATTTATGATTACACAATTATTGCAATTGGTGAAATTATTTTGGATACACGTCGTGGATGTTTCAGTTGACTTTAAACAAGATTTATAAAAGATTATTCTTCACTCGTGATAAAGTAAGATGATTATAAAAATTTCAATTTATCCCTAACAAAGAGAATACTGTATAAGAAGTTTCTCTTTACCCACTAAAGAAAAGATTATATCTCTAAATGAAACTTGAGAAGTAATTGTTGGTTAAAGATTATTTAATCGATCTACTATAAATTAATTTTATATCTTTTTTCTACCTATTAATTATTATTCTAATCACTTATCATATATGAGTTTGTCATAATAAAAAGATTAGAGCAAATCTTTTATTTCTTAATTTAAAAGCAAGGCAAAAAGTGAAAACTCACATAATTCATCCCCTATCATATGTCATCTATATATAGATCAATATGTAGTATTAAATTTAATGGATAGAATTCTCTTTGTATCGATTTTAAACTCAAAACCTAAACTTTAAATTCCAATTGATATAAAATGGTAGGTTGAAAACTAGAGTAGAATTTTCTTTCCACTTTAAGTTATAATATTATGCACCAAATTCAAATTGATATAAAATTTTAGGCTGAAAATGTTTGGATTAGCATGCTAATGCTTATAATTCTTTTTTAGTTATTTATTAATTTAGGATTTTGATATAAAATGTTAGGTTGAAAATGTTTGGATTAGCATGCTAATGCGTATAATTATTTTTTAGTTATTTATTAATTTAGGATTTTGAGTAGACGGTTATGGGGATAACAATGAACCAATAGCGATATAATAGAACAGACCTCTATAAGAGTTCTAAAATAGACAAACATGACTACATATGAACGGTAGAATTTGATAATTTCCAATAGCCATCATCATTATTAAAATTATCTTCTTTTTTTTTTTAGATTCGAGGAAACCCCGTAAATAGACCAAGCGAGCACACCTCTCGGAGGGTCCAATTGGGGCACCACCCAACAGGCGGGCCAAGCGAGCGCACCTCATTATTGAGGGCCCAACTAGTTATTCATCTACAGGTAAAACCCCGACTGCCCCAGACTCTTATAAGAGGAGCTAGCATGGAATCGAACCTGGGACCTAACTAAAGTCAAGCTCCGCTCTCAACAATCGAACGACACCCCTTGAGGGCTATTAAAATTATCTTGCTTATAATTATTCCACAGATCCCACAATTTCCTAGACTTAGTGCCTAGCAACATAAAAGTGGTATCCTTCAACCAATCGTGTTCCATTTTTGAGCTCAACACCAAAACTTTTTGTTTGCCTTTAGTCAATAAAAAATCAAATTTCATTCTATCTCTAGGATTGCCACTTTACGTAACTCTAATTGGTGGTGTTTTAGAATTTAGATAGTATATATTTAGGCTTATTCTATTGAAAAAGCGTAAGAGGGTCTGCAAAGATATTCTAAGTTGCTCAAACATGAATGTCATGCTTCTTAGGAAAACCACTCTTCTTTTCCTCCTCGTCTCTGCATCATTTCTAACTTCTTTTGAAGGTAAGTATTTTCTCAGTTGAGATCAAAATAACATCTTTTTGGTTAATTAATTTTTAAGTAATTGATTAAAATTATATCGTCCATTTCAAACAATCTTCTCAATTTCAAGTTTAATTCACAAATTTTGATTAACTCGTTAATTTTGAGTTGAATCGAGTTGAATCATATTTACTATCTCTAAATCTTATTGGTATATTATCGTGAACTTTCACTGAGAAAACCTTGTCACTTGAGCATGTATACAAGATAAAATCCATTAGTAATTTATAAAATCAAGTAAAAAAATAAACAAATTTAGAACTCAAAGTTGCATGTTCTTCGAGTTATCAATATAATTAAGTTCACTACTTCTGCTCCACAGGTCGAAACTTCAAGTTTATGAATAATGACCTTGTGGAAGATCGCGAGGTTTGTTTTCACTCTAATTCACTTCAATCTTTTATTTATTTATTTATTAAAATTTTATGGTAGATTTTTTTTAATTTACATATACTTTTAAGTACTTGGACAATTTTTTTAAACAATAACAATAACCAAATCAGAAGATTTGGAAAGATCTAATAATACACAATCTTATCTTTAACTAATAGTGAGTATGCTTTTGTAGTTTATATATCACTCTCATACTTTTTAATCATTTTTGTTATATTTATTTACATGCTAGGAACTATCAAGGGAGCTATTAGTGAGTATGCTTTTGTAGTTTATATATCACTCTCATACTTTTTAATCATTTTTGTTATATTTATTTACATACTAGGAACTATCAAGGGAGCTATCGAAGGACGAATTGGCGATTTATCATGGAAGGCTTTTAACTGTAGTTGACATCAACAACGACTATGGAAAATTTGACCCAAAGCCAAGTTTAAGTAGGCCTCCTTCGAAGCCCATACCATCTTCTTCATGGTTCTCAGATCATAATAAACCATGAGACTCAAGAGTTCTCCCAGCAGCAATGGCCTGGCATGTCTATAAATAAATGGAAACGAATTTATTAATAGGAGCGGATCCTATTAATAGGCTGCTCAAGTCTAGTAGAATTTGATTTGTGTGATTCGAGCGCTTGATTTGCTTTTAAAATGATGTTGTTCTAATTTCCCTTTATAAAATAATATCACTTTCTATGTATGTATTATAATTGAAGTCTTTATTAAAAGGAAGCTACTTAAGTTTGATAATAGATAGACTCGAGTCGGATAAAGAGTAAATACTTTTAGTAAGTTGTCTGAGTCCATTTAAAAGTATTTTGAGTTGGCCTAAAATCACTATTCTTTCGTGTCATTTTCCAAAATAAAATTGTTTTGCATTTAAATGTTTTAAATTTGTAAATCAAAACAATGTTATTTTGTTTTGGGATAATAAATTAAATAGTGTAACACACAGCATGAACTTTATTACGTGTCTCGAATCGTTCATGAAAGGAAAATAAACAAAAGAAATACAAAATACCTAATTTTGGTTTCATTCTAACTTTTGAAGCAGTTTCTGTGGCCAAAACGAGGTCCAATCTTTCAGGATCTTCATGAGAATCGTTCGCCAACATGTGGTTAACATATTTCTACAGTTTTTTAAACATGTAAGCGCTCTTAACAGATCAGAGAATCCGTATACTTACGAATGATATGAGCAACTTCGAAAACCTTATTCTTTATATATAACTTTTATATAAGACTTCTTCATCACAAACTTAATACGGGTCTGATCCACACCGATTAGTATCTATTTTCCTCCTAGATTGCGTCCCATTGACTTAGATCATTTATTGAGTCACTTATTATCTTTATCTGGATCAAATTACGTAATTTAACTGATAAGTTATTAAAAATAAAAAAATACAATTAGTGGTTGTCCAACTTTATGGGAAATGACTAAATTATCCAACATTCTCCCCCTTAGATAATCATTAATTGTAGTTTTGACTCAAGTTTAAAAATAATTTAAAAACTATTTAAGTCACGTTACTGTATTGGTGCCAAATTTAAAAGTTAAAAACATTTGATCTAAAGATAATGAAAGTTAAACATTCCGTCCTGTAAGGATTTTGATACCAAAAAATATCAAACACATGTGTCATATATAACACAGGTCCAATATAATCTCGAATATCTAATAACTTACTAACATGAATGGGAAAATGGAGTGTGGCAAACTAAGATGATACTTGTATGATCTAATATCTAATCGAATGTTAAACTGCATTAGAGAACCTTCATAAGATAAAGAACTTATATCCTCATATGTCATGTTTAAATGTATGGATATCCACTTTAAATTGTGTCTAAATGACATAGGCTTGAGGTCAATGTGTATATATGCTCAATGACCTTTAAAATGCTTAAAATTGAGACAAATCTTAAGACTTTTATATGTATTCTGACTATACATAAGAACGGTTATTATTGAGGATAAAAAGATGATCATTTATATTAATAAGTAATCATAACTTCATAATACTTCAAAATGTATAAACATACCAGGAGCAAATATAACAATCCCTAATTACTACAGTCTGAGGACCTCAACATGCCCATATTAAATACATGTTTATCAAACACTAATGAGCGAAGTCTTTTGGTCAACAGATCGGCTAACATCTCATCAATCTTTATATGCTCAACTTCGACGTCACCTTTCTGAATCAACTCCTTTATGGTCAAGTATTTGACCTCTAAATGCTTAGACCTCGTGACATTCTTATTACTGTTACTAAATAACACTGTAACAAGATTGTCACAATACAACCAAATGGGTCTAGCTATCGAATCTACCATAGACAACTCAGAAATTAAGTTTATGAGATAAACCGCCTATGTAGCAGCTCCATGGTATGCAACAAACTCTGTATGTAAGATCGAGGAAGTTATTAATATTTACTTGACACTCTTTCATGATACTGAACTATCTGCCAACATAAAAATGTGCCCTGAAGTGGATTTACGATCATTCGGACACATAGAAAAATCGAAGTCTGTATATCTTGTAAGGTTTCAATCATTGACTTTTCTGTATATCAACATATAATCCTTAGTATCCTTTAGGTATCTTAACACTTGCTTAATTGCATTCTAATGGTTTACACCTGAGTTAACTAGATATCGACCCAACAGTCCAATAACAAATGTAATGTCTAGTCTAATGCACACCTAGCCATACATCAGGCTACCAACCTCACTAAAATATAGAACATTTCTCATAATCTCTCTCTTAACTTTATTCTTTGGACACTATGCCAAAGATAATCTCTCACTATGAGAGATAGGTGCTACAATAAGTCTACAGTTAGCCATATTAAACATTTGTAACACTCACTTAATTTATGCTCTTTATGAGAGGCTTAATGAGTGTTGAGATTTGTCATGGTGAATCTATATACCAAGGACAAAAGATGCTTCACCTAGGTCCATGTCAAAATGCTTAGCCAAAAGTTGCCTAACTTCATGCAGCATGTTTAAGTTATTTGACTTGAGCAATATATCATCCATATACAGTAGTAGGAAGATAACTTTGCTCTCCTTGACTTTATAGTATAAGCATCTTTCTACTTTATTCTCCACAAAGTCGAAAGAGGTCAAAACCTTATCAAACTTTAGGTACCATTGTCTAAAAGTTTGTTTCAAACAGTATATTGATTTGGTTAACTTACAAACTTTGTAAGTTGTACTTTGATCCTGAAATCCTTCAGATTGCTCCATATAGACCTCCTCATAAAAGTCACCATTTAGGAAAGCAATTTTAATATCCATCTGATATAGCTCCATGTCATAATGAGCTACTATTGTCATAATCACTCTAAATACATCCTTAGAGGATATAGGAGAGACATTGAAGTCAACTCCTTCTCTCTAAGTGAATCCCTAAGCAAACAATCACGTCTTAAATCTCTCAACTTTACCCTGTGTGTCTTTCTTGGTCTTAAATAGTCACTTGCAACTGACAGATCTACAATATTGAGGTAAATTAATTAGATCCCATACTTTATAGTGCCTCATAGATTGCATCTCATCCTTCATGGCTTCCTATCACAAGTCTATATATGATCCGTAAATGAATTTCATAAAAGTAACTGGATCCTCAACATGTCAAATATCATAGTCTTGCTCACCTAAATAGACTACTTTCTCACCTAAATAGACTATGTAATCTGATGAGATAGCAGGTTATCTTTCTCTGGTGGACTACACAACTACATAGGTTCTTGTACTTTAGGAACCTCTGGTTGAATAGGTATAGTTCCTGTGTCTGCTTAGGAATGGTACTTGAACCTTGATCCATTGGATTTGACTGTATGAGCAGCAGATACGAAATGATTGTAGTATCTGCCATGCTATCTTTTAGAGGGTGTGAGTGTTCACCCTCATCATGGATATTATATTCCAAAAACTTAGTCGTCTGTGATTCCACTATCATGACCCTTCTTTCTCTACAATAAAATCTATAACATTTAGAGTGGTCGGGATATCCCACTATATAGCAACGAGTGGAATGAGGTTGCAATTTATTCTCGTAAGGATTATATAACCGTACCTCAGTAGGCAACCCCACACACTAATGTGTGCAAGGCTTGGTTTTGACTCTTTCCCTAGTTCAAAAGGTGTCTTAGGTACTGACTAACTTGAGACTCTATTTTAAGATATATAATGTCGTCTTGATGACTTCACCCCAAAGGTATATGGGTAGGTTAGTCTTGCTCTGCATTGACCTCACCATGCCCTTAGGGTGTGATTACACTTTTTGGCCATACCATTTTATTAAGGACTACCCGACATAGTGAATTGAGTCATTATTCCAATTGATTCTAAATATATAGCAAACATACCCTTTTCTTGTCTTGTAATCCCATGTCTGCCATGGTATTCCCCTCCCTGATCAGATCTGACAATCTTTATTGATTTTTTCAACTGGTTTTCAACCTCAGTCTTAAAAATCTTGAACTTATTAAAAACTTCAGACTTTTCCTTATGTAAGAACACATAATCATAGCAGGAAAAATCATCTATAACGTCATAAAATATCTTACATTGCATAATGTGGTTGAATAGGGACTACTAACATCTGTATGTATGAGGTCCAATAAACCAGAAGGATGAGTTAACCCCTTTTTCTTTATCTTAGTCAACTTATCCCTGCAACAATCAAAACATGTTTCCATATTACCGAAGTCCAAAGTTAGGAGAATGTTATCCTTTATCAATCTCTCAACCCTCTCCTTAGAAATGTGGCCCTGGTGTTTATGCCACAACATGTACGATGTTTTCTTTATGAAGGCTCTCTTATGAGTAACAAGTTCGACAATATAAGAAGAAACATACATTTTGTTAGGGGTAAGAAACATGCTATATAATCTGTAGGATAAGAAGGCAATTCCTATATGTCTTACATTGATAAAAATATTTACAATTGAAGTATAAAATACAAAACGATAAGCCTTTTTATCCAAAACTGATACAAACATTAGATTAAAAGATAGTATATAAAAAGTGTCTCGTAAAATCAGTACAAACCCTGTATCGAGGTTCAAACCTAAATCCCTTACATACAAAATGTCCACATTTTCATTATTGCCAACCATCAGCTTCTCGTATCCTTTAGTTGACCTTCTTGTGGATCTGAACCCCAGTATTGTGGAAGCAACAGGATTAGAAGCTCCACTATCTAGCCAACAAGAACTTGATGCGGCAATAGCTAAGTTGGATTCATGAATCATGTAGGCCGAGGAGTTATCTAATAACTCTTGTTTAACCTTCCAAAGTTTGTACTTCAGGCAATCAAATTTCCTACGCCCCTTCTTCTTATAGAAGAAGCACCTCATACTCTTCGTGTCATGTGGGCCCTTAGTAATGCTAGATAGTCCATTCTGAATCTGTAGAGGGTTTGGATTTCTTGCCCTTACCTTTAGACTATTGGGGCTTTGCCTTTCCCTTACCTTTAGTGGTTGCATACAGGGTTGTACAAGGAGAACTCTTAAGCTTCTCCTCAGCTACAACACACCGAAAAATCAAGGCATTGATGTCCCAAGCCTCATCCTAAGAGATATATGATGTTACCAACATCTCAAACTCTCTAGGAGCGTAGTGAGTGCTTGATGTACTATGAGTGCGTCAGGAATGAGTACATCTAGTGTTTCCAGTTTACTTTGAAGGTAAACCATCCTGATGATATATTCTCTGATGCCTCCTTTTCCTGTGTACCTCATGAAGAATAAGTCTTTAATTAAAGTGCTTTGCTTCGCATAAGAAAACATCTTATACCTTTGGGAAATACTGTCCATGAACTCCTTTGCTATGATTATGTCCGGTAATCCATTTAGGAGATGATATCAGTAAGTGGAGAAAGTCTCTCAACTAGCATCGTCATGTTGATGTTGGCCATCTCTAGGGCAAACTCAACATCCTTCTTCCACTTTTTGAAATTGAAACCGGTCAGGATCTCAATTGTGACTACATTGTTGTTACAGAAATGGTGACTACAAAACAAAGTGATAATGTGAAAATCAGTATAAATGTAGGATAACAGCAATACTTAAAGCATTAAAATAATATCTATACTAAGAATCTGATCATATATATTATGAAACACCTGTGGGGTAAATACATAATATATGCAATTAGACCTCTATATAAAAGTGATCAGAGTACAAACTATTAACTCTCATGATACTACCACATACAGGTAAATCGATCATTCAAGCAACAACTTTTCTCCATCTTATGCCTTTATGTACATCTTAAAATCTCAGGTAAGGCCAACACATGTGGGCAGAATAACCAAACATAAGACCAGAGAATCCCCCAACGGCCAAGCGGTACAATTCAAATACTAAGTTCAAAGGTCACTATGATAACTATAATCTCACCATTACCCAAAACGACCACAAACACAAGGGATACATCCTTATGTTATCCTCACATTTTATACTGGCATATTGTATGTGAAAATCAACTATAAATGAAAAAAAACCAATTACAGAGTCAAATAATCGTATACTGGTACTGAAAACATTGTCTTTGAACTTTATTTGAGACTTTTATCTTTAAAATTCTCAATTAGAGTGACTATTGTGTTTTTCTGAATACCGAACGTACCACACGAGACATTAAATGTAACATCCCGTCACTGATGTGAAGGTTATATTGATAAATTGAGACGGGTTAGGATTTTTACTGCATATTATTGACTGATCATTTATTTGGCCTCTAATTTTAGAGGAATGGGTCTTTTGCACATGCACATATAGGTACATGCATTCATGACATTTTTCCCGGCATTTGATTTTGAATTTGATGTGAATTGTGATTTGTGAGATAATTAGATTTGATTATGAATTATTGGGAATTTTAGGAATAATTGAGTTTGAATATTGAATTGGAACTGTATTGAGTGATTGCCAGTTGACAGTGACCTTTAGGAAATTTTTCTGGAAATTCGGGAGAAAAAGTCCAGACCGAAAATTCTCCGAGTGACGGACTGATTGACTGCATAGTGATAGAATAATTGGTAAGTGGCAATGGAAAATTTATATATATGATTTTAGAGATGAATATGTTGAGCTATTGAATTTGGAGACGAATTGGACTGGAAATGAATTGAAAAGAGAAAGAGATTTAATTGTTTTGCGAGGAAAAAGGATAAGAGGCTTGATTGTTAAACCTTTAAATGCCTTGGTTTTGAAGGCTTGGAGAAGCTTCCTCCTCCTTCCTAGGGCTTGCGATTCTCCACCACCGATTGAGCTTCGTTCTTCCTTCCTGTGAGATTTTCGTTTCTAGCCTGCTTGCTCCTTCTCTCCTTGCAAAGCTAAGCTTTAACCCTAAGGAAGATGAAGATTTTGAGGTTTTGAGAGGGAGGCCGTAAGTGTTAAAAGAATTGGAGAATTTTCGAAAGAGTCCAAGATTTGAGTTTGATTGGTAAGTAAAATGATTTTAATGTGTTTTTATGGTTGTTAAATGCATTCATGGGGTTATTTGTGAAAGATTGGGGTAGTTTTAGTTAAGTTATTACTTAATTTAGAGAGAGAAATGGCGAAAAATTGGTCGGAGAAGACGACCTGCGACTCAATATTTAATTCGTCACGGCGAGCGGGAAGGAAGACATCGCGACGAGCTCTGAAACATTGCACGTCGCGGCGAGCGCCTGCAAGACGCCACGACGAATGATTTGAGGTCGCGGCGAGGGATAATTTTCTGATTTGAGTTAATTTGATTTTTGAGGCATAACTAATGGTGTAGACCTCCAATTAAGGTGATGTTTGATTCGTTATGATCTAGAGAAAGAGGTCTACAATTGAGGAAAAGAATGAGAGTTTGAATTCAGGTT
>JANZLF010000221.1:42186425-42201363 GCA_026546835.1 Erythroxylum foetidum
TTTTTAATTATATTGAAATTATCTTTTTATTATTATTTAATTACTATGTAATTTTTTCATGTTAATTCTTCATATATTTATAATTTTAAAATAGCATTATATTAAAATTTGAGAATTTTAATTCAATATCATTTTGTATAAAAATTAAAAATATATATGATAAATCTTGTATAATAATTAAATAATATGAAAGGAAGTAATTAATAATTTTTAAAATGTAAGAATCGGTAAAAAAGGTCAAATTAGTGCAAACCATTATAATCTTTTTTTAATCTTAATAGTTTTTTAACATATTAAAAAAATAACTAAAAATAATTTAGGATACTAATTTACCGAGTACAATTAAGTTAATTTTAGTATTCCACTTATTAATTTATAATTAGAGTTCGGTATTTTAATTAATCTATTTAATGCGATGTTATTTTATAAAATTTTAAATAAAAATTAAATAATTCAAATAATTCGAATTATTTTTTAATTTAAAATTTAATTAAATGAACAAAAAAAAATTTTAATCCACAAGTTGTTTGTGAAGGTTTCAACTGTAAGAAGGTGTCTTTTCTAGAAAAGTCTCAACTATACGAACTGAGTAAATCCTTGCAGCTGCTTAAAATTGAACCCGCGACTTCACTTTAAAACATCTGCGTCTAAACTAATATCGGCTGGCATAGGTTGAGCCCGGTGCCGATCAGATCCTTTCAGGATCATTGTCACACCCAAAATGTTATCTGTCAAAAGAGCGACGTGCTTTCTCTTCCTTGAAGTGGCAAATACTCTTCTTGTCTCATTTAAAACCTTAAAACCACTTGTAGAAACCTCATGCATGAACAACCGCTGTTCGTTTCCTTTCAAGTCTCAAACTATATCCTTTCTGTGAGCTAAGATATACCAATGGCGGCTAATCTAAGAGATGAGTTCGGTAACCCAGTTCAGCTCACAGACGATCATGGCAACCCAGTTGAGTTAACCGACGAACATGGTAACCCTGTGCATATCACTGGTTTGGCCACCACACAACCTTTAGCAGTTTCGACTGTCTCGGAAGTCACAGTAACGGATACTGGACTTTTGGCCAGCACAGAACTGACCGGCGATACATTAAAGGTTGATCAGACGACGGCTGAGCGTGGCGGAGATGTTGAAAAACCAGGTGATCAGCCTGTAAAGGAAGAGCATCATCGTGAAGAGGCCAGCTCCGGAGAGATTCACTCAATTAGTTCTAGCTCTGTCACGGTAAAACAATTACAATGCACATTGAATACGTATATATCTTTAGTATAGGTTTTGGAAATTCACGAACGGATGGTTGTTTTGTAGTCTGATGATGACCAAGGTGAGACGAAGAAGACGAAGAAGAAGAAGGGACTTAAACTAAAGGAGAAGCTAACGCTTGGTGGTGGAAAACACAAGGAAGGTCAAAAGAAAGAGCACGGCCATGGCCACCATGTTTCAAGCACTCCCAACACGACCACCACCGAACATGTTGTTCCCTCCGGTGGAGAACAACCACCCCATGAACACGAGAAGAAGGGTGTGATTGAAAAAATCAAGGAAAAATTGCCTGGCCACCACCATAGCACTACTCACCAAGTAGTTGAATATGAATGTGTTGTGTAAATTATCTTTCCTTTCATTTCATGTTCTATATGACATTTTGAACTATCTGTTGGTTGCCGGGATGTGGTGTTTGGGTCTGAAATTCGGGTGTTCTTGAGCAGTAAAAAGGTCCAATTGGGTTGGGTTTAATGATTTCGTTTTCTAATAATTTTTAAAATAATATTTATTTTAAAATTATTTTATTAAAATTTATTAAAAAGATTATTTTTCCCAAATTAATTGTATTATTCTTATTTTATTAAAGGGTCCGAGCAAAATTGCTCATTTGTGATTATAAGTTTATAAATTTAAATCACCGAAATAACCTCTTTACAAATATACAAAAGAATATTGCATTTATTACAACTCTTCTTAAACTCTCAAGTGCACTGAATAGTTAACTTTTAATTTTTAACTTTTATTTTATTAAAATATTTTTATTTAAACTTAAATTTATACGAATCGTTCAAATTTTACTATTGAATCTGTTCAATTGATGTTATAAATTAATAATGATAACGATTTAGCGAAAATCTAATAAAGTTTAAGGTTATAAATTGTTATTTTGTAGATGTTAAAATCATTAACTCAGACCTTTGACCAAATATCTGCAATTTTTCCTTTAAATTGATAAATCTATAAAATAATTTATAACAATGTTAATATTCACATAAATTAAAATTATAAATAATTTATAACAACAACGAATGTCACAAGGTAGTAATGTTGTGACAGAAATTTGATTAAAACTTAATAAAATTTATGTTTAAAGGGTACAAATTGTGTCATTTTATAATTCTTATAGTGAAATGTACAAATTAGTACAAGGAAATATCGAGAGACCTTAATTTATGTAAAAGGATAAAAGACAAATTATACCTTTTGTCTATATATATAAACATATAATACAAATTTTCTAAGATATGATTATCAATTTAATAAAGGGATTTCATGTCAAGCCTCTTAAACAAGATCTGTTTTAATAGCTAGTAATCAACAGTAATATGAATATGGCTCTAAGATGATTATTAGATCAAAATTTGATGACTCGATCAGCTTCTGTGTGATGGAATCTCTGTGTGCACAAGTAAAATAAGATTGAAAAGTTTAATGTTCTTCAACTCCTTTTATCATTTCTCAACTTGTTAATGCAGTTCACGGGGTTTTAAGTGTTTCAAAAAGTCCCAACTGGAACTTGGTATAGGCAATCGAGTTTTAAGGTTCTGTCATAACCTGGATTAGAGTTTGATCATCATCTCTCTATATAATCTATCAAAAGCATCGTGCTCGAATTACTTGTCAAATATCTGAACCCAATATGTTCGTACAAGGAGCAAAGTTATAAACTTGTAACGGAAACAAACAAGACAGTATCGGAAATGAACCCAGATCGACAAATGATGCGATTGCAAGAACAATGATCAATCCAAATCGGTGTATTTAACTGTGGCTTCGTTGATGTAATGTTGTCTTAATGAAATCCATGTAGCCACTAGGTGAAAAGGGCATAATATTACCTGAAATCCACTGTTTAACTCTTGTCAGCCAGTCCGAAACCATTCCTGAAAAATCGCAGTGCTACATACGGGAATCAATCCTTTCCAAAATCGGCATTGTAGTGAGCACTTGATTCTAGTTTCTTGGCCTCGTTCAGTTTCCGGACAGCCTGGAAAAATCAGAAGCCATAAATTTTGATGAATCATAAACTTTTTTCAAGCTAAACCAACATACCTTCATAAAATCTTCATGGATGACATAATCCCGTTCTGCACGAATTGCAGACATCCCAGCCTCAGTGCAAACATTTCTCAGGTCAGCCCCATTAAAACCCTGAAGCAAACTAACTAGTTTAGTCTATAAGATAACAGTTGTTAAAAAGATATTCTATTTGCAGACAGGTATACACATCCTACCTCTGCAAGTTTTACAACAGCCTCATAGTCAATTTCCCCGTGTTTTGCAATTCCAGCAGCATGGATTTTAAGGATTTCCATTCTTGACTGTTCATTCGGCAATGGAATCTCAATTTTCCTGTCGAGACGTCCTGGACGGAGAAGTGCAGGGTCCAGAACATCGGGTCTGTTTGTAGCCATAATCATCTTAACCTAGAAACCCAACTTGATGTCAGTTGCTGTTTAAGAGCCACTACTCACCACACAAACACTGTGAACGTCATAGATTACCTTTCCAAGCTGGTCAAATCCATCCAACTGATTAAGCAACTCCATTAGTGTTCTTTGAATTTCACGGTCAGCACTCGTTCCCTCACTGAATCGACGTCCACCAATGGCATCGATTTCATCCATAAATATGATGCAAGGCTTGTCAAAGAGAAATCGGGCCTCAGTAACAATAAAAAAGAAAACCAAGTCAAAAAATACTCTTGCAGGTTGAGTTCTTACTTGATGATCACGTGCATACCCAAACATTTCTCTTATCAATCTCGCACTCTCACCAATGTACTTATCAATTATGGCACTTGATACAACCTACATCCAGTATAAAGTGAGCAATTCTTGGATTTTAATATAAGGAACAAAATAACAAAACCAAAAATGGACAAAGGTGTAACTCAAATTAATACAAGAGACTATTATCTGACTTTCAAGAAATTGGCATCAATGTTGCTTGCTATAGCCCTAGCTAGCAGCGTTTTTCCTGTCCCTGGAGGTCCATAGAGAAGAACACCCTGCAAGAATTATAGGTCAGCGTCTAAACAAAAGCTTTGACTTCCTAGGCTGCTGCCCAAGGTTGTATGATCACCTTAGGAGGCTTTATGCCCACTCGAAGAAAGAGCTCAGGATTCATCAAAGGCAATTCTATAGATTCTCTGAGTTCTCGAATCTGATCTGACAGCCCACCCACTGCAGAGTAGCTAACATTGCCAGGGTCTTCATGAAGCATGTTGTATACAACTGGATCAACCTATAGGAGAAATTCCATTTATAGCATCATAAACATAGAGATAGGGAAATGAAAAACAAAATGATATCTTATTCAGTAACTAAACCAAAAATTGGTCTTGTGAAATGGTGTTTAATGTCCCAACTTACTTCACGGGGAAGAGCCCGCATTATTGTGAGAGTAGTCATATCAAGAACCACTCGGGTGCCAGCAGTTAGTTTTTCTTTGTCCACTTTACTACGACAGCCAACCACATATCTAGGACCACTGCTAGCTTTAACTATCACTGAAGAACAAAATGACAACGGTTAGTCATATCAACATTAGGCATAGCTTTAAACAACCAACAGAAGACTACAAAGCCAAAGGCAACAGAGAATAGGAAAGCATACTTCTTGAAATAGCATATTATTAATTGGTACCAAAAGTACGTTAAAGCAAATGCACAACCATTCACTATTTGTCAATATTAAGTGTATACGTCATTCTATCTAGACACATGCACCCCAACAGATGGACCTTACAGCGTTCGTTGTCAAGAGGCCTAAGAACTTCGCCTATGATTTGCCCAACACTCTGAAGGGACTTTAAATCATCTTCAGTTTTGGCAAATTCTTTCTTCGAAGCAAGCAAACTTTCCCTCACTGCATTGAACAAACATTACAGTATGTTAGTTCTAGATATTATACACTGAAGAGATACCAGTAGGCAGTATCGCAGCTAAAACTCAAGCGTATGTGAAAATCTGATCACCAAACAGAATAACACCTCGATACTAACTCCCTTAATTCATAATTCATCCCACCAACACTATCCAACATACAAGGACAATTCGACGCAACTCCAAAATCCTCCATTCCTTATATGTTTTCCCATTTAGCAAAAAATCAGAAATTTCAAAACCCCAGTGAATTACATAAACAATTCAGAGAAAGATAGTTTACAACTTAAAAAGAGCAGCTTCCTGCAGCTCAGCTTGACAAAGAACCCAAATTTAGTTTAAAGTCCCTTTCAGACCTTTGATAAAATTGACCCAAATCAGCATATCAATTAAACCCAACAGTTCTCTTTTCCCAATCACTTACGACAGAGTTCACTGCAATCGTTCTCTAACTACCAGTAAATTTGAAGGAAGTTCACAGCTTGTAGATTTGGAGAATTAAAGGCAAAAGATCTGTATACAAAATCGGAAATTTAAAGAAACGAAAAAGAAACATAGGGTTTTGGTTTCGTGGGGTGTGACCTGCACGAACTCTTGACTCGAGCTCCTTGTGCTGTAGGAGCTTTTTCCGGTAGTCAGCGACCGCCGACGTCCGTCTCGAGACCTCCTCCCCCTCCGACGACATTGTTGTCCGTTCGATTTCCTTGGAAGATTTCTTTTTATAAAGTAAATAAAAATGTTGCGAAAAAAAAATCTCAAGAAAAGTATAATTTTTATTTATCTATTAACTTATAAATAATTTTCTTTTGAGTAAAGATTTTATAATGGGCCTTTGGTCAAACAAAAAATGGGCCTACAGACTATTATGTTTTTTTTCATTTTTTCTTTATTTTAGAACTCAAAGTTTATTATATGACAGTGTTTTTTTAATTTTTAATTAAGTGGTTAATTTTTAAAATTTTATATAACTTAAGCCAAAATATTATTTTTATTAATTTTTTTATTGGTATGGCATAGCCATTAAGTATTATGTAGACATTAGTTAATTAGTCACATCAATAAATAATTATAAAATAATATTTTAATATGATATTTAAGCAGTAAGCGTCATATATTCTGTTTCAGTTAATCAATTTCAATTATATTTCATCAAATTTCATACACACATTTATATAGGGTCCATACAAATGTGTAGACCAAATTAAATAGAATAGGGTTGAAACACCATAATTGAAAAAGAGTGCATCGATTAAGTCTCTTAAATAAGGATGATTTTATACCAATTAAAAATATAATTTAAGAAGATATATTGTTAAAAATTTAATTTTTTTAACTTTTGGTATGTCTATTAAATGCTAAATATGTAATATAAATATGTATTTATAAATTTTTTACTTTATTGTGTTTATAACACGAATTCTTGATTTTTTTATTAAAAATATAACATTTCAAAATTTATGTTATAAGGTTAAGAGTAGTTAAATTTTATTATATTTAGTACGAACTATATTCAAAAACTAAGTTATAATGGTATAAAAATGAGAAACTATTTTATAAATTTAATAATTTTTTAAAATTTAAAAAAAGACAACGTACTTAATGCACAAAACTCTTCGCTTTGCAGGAGTCTAAGAAGGGTCATAATGTTTATAACCTTATTTCTGTTTTTTCTTACAAAAAAACTGTTTTTATAACTTGAACCTAAGACTTTATAATCATAAAAGAGCAACTTCACTTATTGTTCAACCTCTTAAGAATTATTTAAAATCATATTTAACATTTGATAAATACTAATATTATAGGCCAAAATTGAATTTTGGAGCTCAAAGTTTACAACATAATACAATAAAGATGTTAACGTTTGAAACTTGCAAATTAAACCCTAATATTTTCTTTGTCAAATGTTACTTAGTGCTGAAATGGCATTATTTTTAATTTTTAATTGACAGTAAATCTCACTATTATGTAAAAAATTGAGATTCATAGTCTAAAATGTATAAAAATGGGCTTCAACATAAAGCAAAAATTATATCTTTTTTCTTGTTAATTAAAAGAAACTAATTATTTGATAGTAGACTCTACTTTCTATCTTCAAAAATAAAAATATAATAAAAGGTTGTTAATCTATCAAATATTTTGCCCAATTGGAATTTATTTTAAATTTTTTAAAAATGTTATAATTCATTTGAATACTTTAAAACGTATAATTCAATATATATTTTGTTATAAACTTTTAAGTTTAAAATACACTTTTAACTTAATATTATATTATATAAACACTAGAAGATATTTGTAATTTGAGATAATTACTCCTAAAGTGCTAAACTTTTTGGATATTTTTTTTTGTCCAAGCTTCTACATTTTTAAAGAAGTGATAAATATTTTAAAATTTTAACAATTCAATTTAAAATATTAACTTTTGTTGATGTAGCAAAAGCTAACATTTTGTACTGAGTTGTTAAAATTTTTTAAAATCAATCACTCAATTAAAAAATTTAAGAACTTAGGTACTAAATTGAAAAAATCTTTAAAAATTAGATAATTTTGAATATGTTATTCCTAATTATAATTTTGATTGAAGGTGTCACCAATTTATAGGACACTAGTTTCGCTAGTTTCTGACAACTCGCCTGATGAGTATGAGCATGAAGCTTAGAGCATTTGCCTTAAAAGATGATAACCCTTTAGCAACTTGATATATATAGATTAGATTGAGACAAAGAAACAGAGGTTGGAATTGTCTCTGACAAGTTCCATTCTGTCAAAACAAATTCTGACCGTCTCTCTGTTAGGAGTTCCTAAAATAGGTATCAGAAACCAACCAACAAAGATCTTTCTCCATAAAGATTGCCTCTTTATTGGGAAGAGTTAAGAAGTTCCATTTTTAATGCCAACTAGATCAATCTCATTATAGAAATGAATGAAACAAAGCCTATTTGATTCTCATCATCTCTTTGCAAGTTGTGATTTATTAGCAATATCCTCTCACCACCCCAGGAGGGATGGAGATAGAAAACAAGGGAACAATATTAAGAACCAGTCATTTTCTATCTTCGTCTGTGGTGTCATCAAGATCATCTCCATCGATGGCTTTCCTCCTGGTTCTAATCTGCATTTTCCTTTCAGGGTCAGCCATTGATGCTGCACCTTTTGTGCCTGCTGATGAGATTCTCATCAGTTGCGGAGCCAAGAGCATGTCTGCTCTTCCTGATGGTAGAGTCTTCAAGACTGATCAAGAAGCTGAAAGTCATCTGAAAACCAGCCAAAACATTCTGGTTTCAGTCCCATCTGCAGATGTTCCCTCACCATTTTATCTGTCAGCAAGAGTTTTTGTTGAAGAATCCACCTATTCTTTTACATTGAAATCAGCAGGATGGCATTGGGTGCGACTCCATTTCTTCCCACTTGACAACAATCAGTTTGATCTTAAGAACTCAACGTTCTCTGTCAAAACTGATAAATATGTGTTTCTCCATAACTACAATGTCAATAACAACACAAAAGCTTCATTTAAGGAGTATCTGATCAATGCAGAAGAACCCCAGTTCTCTATCGACTTCATACCAATGAAGAATTCTGCTGCTTTCATAAATGCCATAGAGATTATTTCAGCCCCAGACATTTTAATCTCTGATGAAGCCACCAATCTTTTCCCTGTGAACAACCATCCTGGCCTGAGCAAGAAAGGATTTCAAGTTTCTTACAGGTTGAATATGGGAGGCCCTTTGATCACCTCTGAAAATGACACCCTCTGGAGGACTTGGTTACCTGATAGGCCATACCTGAAGGACGAGGCTTTGGCCAAAAGTGTATCTATCCCTTCGAACTCCATTAAATATCCTACCGGAACCTCACCTCTTATTGCACCTCCAACAGTTTATGCATCTGCAGAACAGATGTCAGATTCAGATACTATACAACAAAATTTCAATGTGACATGGAACTTTCAGGTTGATCCTGCCTTTAGCTACATGGTCAGGCTACACTTCTGTGACATTGTGAGCAAATCCCTCAATGATCTGTACTTCAATGTGTACATTAACAATAAAACAGCAATTTCAGGGCTGGATTTGTCGTCCATCACCAACAATCTGGCATCTCCATATTTCAAGGACGTTGTGATAGATTCTACATTGATGACTAATGGACTTTCCCTTCAGATTGGTCCGATGAATGAGGTTACTGGTACAAGAAACGCTATTCTAAATGGTTTGGAGGTCTTCAAGATGAGCAATTCAGTTAATAGTTTGGATGGTGAGTTTGGGGTTGACGGAAAATCGGCTCGCGGCCACCGTGGAGCAGTTGCTGCTGTTGGATTCGCTATGATGTTTGGTGCTTTTGTTGGTCTTGGAGCTATGGTGATCAAGTGGCATAAGAGACCCAAAGATTGGCAGAAGAGGAACAGCTTCTCTTCTTGGTTGCTTCCTATCCATGCTAGTGACACTAGCTTCATGACAAGCAAAGCAGGATCTAACAAGTCCAACTTCTACTCATCAACTCTTGGCCTGGGACGATATTTCTCTTTGTCAGAGTTGCAGGAAGCTACCAAGAACTTTGATTCAAGCAATATAATAGGTATAGGAGGTTTTGGTAATGTCTATCTTGGTGTCATTGATGAGGGTACTAAAGTTGCAGTCAAGAGAGGAAATCCGCAATCTGAACAAGGAATCACAGAGTTCCAGACAGAGATTCAGATGCTGTCCAAGCTCAGGCACAGGCACTTGGTGTCACTGATCGGATATTGTGATGAAGATAATGAAATGATTCTCGTTTATGAGTACATGTCCAACGGTCCTTTCAGAGACCACCTGTATGGAAAGAACTTGCCACCATTATCTTGGAAGCAGAGATTGGAAATCTGTATTGGATCAGCTCGTGGACTTCATTACCTGCATACTGGTACTGCACAAGGTATCATCCACCGAGATGTTAAAAGCACAAACATTTTGCTTGATGATGCATTCGTCGCCAAGGTTTCAGATTTCGGGCTATCCAAAGATGCACCTATGGGACAAGGTCATGTCAGTACTGCTGTGAAAGGAAGCTTTGGGTACTTGGATCCTGAGTACTTCAGGAGACAGCAACTAACCGATAAATCTGATGTTTACTCATTTGGAGTGTTGCTTTTTGAAGCATTGTGTGCTAGGCCTGTCATTAACCCACAACTCCCCAGGGAACAAGTTAACTTGGCAGATTGGGCTATGCAATGGAAGAGGAAGGGCTTGCTTGAGAAGATCATTGACCCTCATCTTGTAGGTACAATCAATCCTGAATCAATGAAGAAGTTTGCTGAGGCTGCCGAAAAGTGCTTGTCTGACTATGGTGTTGATAGGCCTTCCATGGGAGATGTTCTCTGGAACTTGGAATATGCTTTGCAGCTTCAAGAGGCCTTCACACAGGGAAAAACTGAGGAAGAAAACCAATCACCCGCAGACAATTCAGCTGCCTCTCCTGCTGTTCTACCCGCTACTGCAACTGCTACCCCGAATCCTGACGATCGTCCTGTTTCGGTCCCTGCAGAGAACAAAGGTCCAGCTCAAGTCCAAACCATAGATGAACATTCAGGAACTGCAATGTTCGCCCAGTTTTCTAGTCTCAGTGGCAGATAATAATCTGTGAACTGTGTAAACTAAAGCAACACTTGCAGATTTCATATTCAGGGGAGACATTGATTCTGATGCCTTCTGCTGTTGCTTTATCTATGGTATATGTAGCGAATGTTCTTACCAGACCCTTTTCATGTTACCTATCTTTCCTCTCTGTTCATATTCTTTCATATATGTATAGAACTTGATGTTATGGTTTTTAGAGTTTTATCAACTATATGGTGTGATTAATGTCAAATTTACTGGTGTTGATTAGATGTATAACTTCAGTTGTTTTGTTTCTATATACCCCAATTCCTAGATGAAGTATTGTAATTATGATCACAGAAGAATTTGCAAGTTATAACTGAAACTATTAAAAGCAACATTGCACCAGGCCAGGCCTGCAGGATTCACCAGACAAAAATTCTGAAGTTTAGAACTCAAGAAGAAAATTTTCAGAAGTTTGCTTCTGATCCGTTCAACAGAAAGAAAAGGAATGAAAAGACTTAGGCATTCTCTGTAATTTAAACGAAATAGTATGAACATCTTACTTGTATCAATCAAATGTTGCTCATAACTCAACTTTTAAACTTAAACATAATTAATTAAATTTAAGTCAAATTAATAATTTAAGTCGATTTTAATTTATTCAGGTTAATTCTAAGAACTAAGTTGGGGTACTAAAAATGATATTCCGTTGATTCTTAACAAAAACATGTAATTCAAGGAAAAAAAGTTCATTCTACTTAATTTGGTGAGAATCAATACCCTTTAATACTATAAATGATTAAAATAATATAAAAATAAAAATCTCATTTGATAGTAATAGTTATTAAAAACTACTAATTACTCTAATTTAATTGATTCTTTTAAAAAATTTAAAATTTATAACTTAAAAAGATAATATTATTTTATATTCGATAAGAGATAGATATTTACTAAAAATTCTAAATTGATCCCTATTATTATTTATATTATCACATTATATATTAACATTTTCAAAATAATATTTGTAGATTCTTAAATCTGATTCATCTGTCTTAAAATTTTGAAAATTTCTAATACATGAATCATCAATTTAACTTAGTAGGTGTAACAATTAGGTAATTTAAATTTACCAAATGTCATGTCATCTTTAAAATATTTTTTAAATTATAAATTTTCCATTAAATTTTTAAAAATTTGAAATAAGGTTTTATTGTTAACTCTCTTACCCTTTTTTAATACTATTTTATTAACGTTAAAGTATAAAATAGTTAATAAAAATTTAATTAAACCTTTTACAAAAGATTGAGATGCAAAATCATATTTTTAATTTTTATATTTTTACTTTTTTTCTCTCACTAAATATAGCTTGAGTCTAAGCCTGAGCCCGATTTATCCTGCCTCAATGTTTTTCGACTTAAACTTGAGGACAAGTTTGATATGTGCAATCAAAGACTCAAATTTTTTTTAAAAAAATCAGACTCAAGATGCAATTAACTTAAATTTAACTTATTAATTTTAAGCTAGTTGGGACAGATAAGGCTAACCTCAACCCAGATGTCATCCCTAATCTTCCCTTTATTTTCTTGATTGGAATGAAAAATATCATCCAAAATTTGATAAGTAGGTCTTTCTCTTCAATCACTTGCTGCCATCCTTTCACTTTCCATCAAGTTTTGTGGATTGACACTAACCAAGAAATTGATTTCCATGTTATCCACAGAATAACCTGACATGACATAAACTAATATAAAGGAGAAGAACTAAGCAAAGCTGCAAAATAAGACACCCCCAAAAAAGGGTAAGCATATGGTAGGCCACTAAGCCTGTGAATGAACCAGAGAAAGTGTAGATAAGCATGTGGATGTCTATTGCTATACATACCCAAAAATGCTTTAGAGGCTCTCCTTTTCTCTGAAACTCCTCTCTCTCTAATCTCTCTCTATATATATATCCATATATATGTATATATGAATAAAGATAATCCTTTATATAAACTGTCTTCTCATTAATTATATCTATATCCATTGACGTGTGAGCTCTTAATTCTTATCCTCAATATTCTCATTCCCTCATCACCATCTTTACGCCTCCTTACCGTTTCAGATATATATAAACTACTCACCAGAACTCCATTTTTTTCTTCATTGAAGCTCTCTCTTCTGATTCCTGTTCGTGTTAATTTCCAGTTCCAACCAAGCATGGAGGAGGGTCAAGTGGACAAGACGATGACTTTCGATATGAACTCTCTCCGAACTAATCTTCCACAAAAGTAAGGATATGCATGGTTGGTTTCCTCTTATGGTAAAAACTCTTTAAACTTTGTTTCTCTGTATTAAAGTTGAAAAGGGTTTTTGTGTTTTTAGCAGGAGAGGCTTGTCAAGGTATTATTCGGGGAAGTCGAGGTCTTTTACGTGCATGGCGGATGTTCATTGTCTGGAAGATTTGAAGAAACCAGAACGTCCTGATGCTAAGAAGAGGAAGAAATGTAACAGGAATGAACTACGTGTTCCTTCATATCCTTGTCGAAGAGTGTCTAGTTCTAACCAATGTTCCACAACATGTGTTGGTGTCTGAAGAACAACATAAACTGAGTTTATGCTTTGTTTTGTTCCTTTTCACGAATTCCCGTTGCACAGATGTAATACCCCTTATGGGATTCTACAGATTTTGCATTTACTTTTTTTTTTTAGAAGGAATTAAAACCCAAAAAAAACTATCGACTCGACCAAATCACCCTAATAACACAAGAGTTCTACGGTATAAAGCTCCATTCATATCTTGGTGTAGTACATCTATGACAATTATCAGAGCCTCCTGAAAAGTATGCAGTCCTGATTTTAGTAAAGAGGTTAGAGTACTCAATCTATTGGCATACTAATTTCTTTTTCGATATATATATGCTGAAATTGCTTACATTTTTTACATTTTTTAGTACAGAATCACTTACATTTGTTTTAAGATAAAAGGTCGAGATTGTTTAAGCAAGTTTTAAAATATTTTAATTTTTAAAAATTTTGAAAAAAGATATTTATAGTTTTAATTTTTACAAAACAAGCAAAATATGAAATGAACTAATTAATCACGATATAAACTAACACGGTAAATGTAGCACCTCAACTTCGTAGGACACATTCCCGAAACTTATAATGATATCTGAGTACGTACTCCACAAGAGTGGCATGCTAAGACAACCATTCGGTCAAAAATTCAATACAAAACTTTGATTTGCTTAAAACAATAAGAAATCGTTAATCAAAACGGGTCTACTTTATTTTAAAATATTTTCTATTCATAGATACAATTATAACAAACATTAGTATTCAACAATTATTTGGACCCATTTAAGATATAGAACAAATTACTATTCATAGATACAATTATAACAAACATTAGTATTCAACAGTTATTTGGACCCATTTAAGATATAGAACAAATTACTTACATGCATAATGTCTTTACAATTCAATACAACACTTACAACTACACTTTCAATACAATATAAAGAAATACATATGCAGGTACATACTGATCCCGACCCGAAACTCTTACTCGAAGCCTTTCTGGAGACCTTTATAAAATCTGAAAAGTCACGTTGCAATTTTGATGAGTTTTGTGAACTCAGTTGAGTGAATCATCATTGATGATTTCACCGGATCACATACAAATATCACATATTTCATAGATATTCATTAAGATCATAATTACATTCCTGATATATGATCACACAGTTCATGTAGCCAAGTATAGCAAACAGTTCATATCAATTTATCACTCATTTCAACTTTGCAAATCATTCAATGGATTTCGATTTTATACTGTTATATGCATGAGACTCACATTCGTTCTTATTGTTGTAACGGAGTGTTTATCACATACTTATATAAATACTAGCTCGTAGAGCTCAGTAAGAACAGAATCACGAAGCATAGCTCTACGTGTAGAACATATATCACGGAGCAAAGCTCTACATGGAAGCGCTTCTGTAGAGCCCGGCCTCTACCGCCATCACTCCAGGTATTGTCATCTTTGGTACTTGGATGAGTCACCACTCGAACCCAAGACTTCAAGGTTTTGTTGCACTTTAAGTGCACGTCTCTTATCATTGAGTCATCCCGGCCTCTACTGCCATCACTCCAGGTATTGTCCTCTTTGGTACTTGGATGAGTCACCACTCGAACCCAAGACCTCAAGGTTTTGTTGC
>JANZLF010000221.1:42205008-42215131 GCA_026546835.1 Erythroxylum foetidum
GTCACCATATTATTTCAACATGTGTCCTTAAGCATGTAAGTCACTTATCCCTTCCATAAGCTACCAAATGTCACCATTAAAACTAGTTCACATGTCATTTAAGTACAGCAGTCACCTGTCCATTTATCAATGCCATTTGTCATCAACTTACCAGCCCATTTGTCACACAATGATTGGTCCATTTGTCGATTCATTACTAGTCTATTTGTCACCAATTTAACTATGCTAAATGTCATCAACTTACCTGCCCATTTGTCACACAATTATAGGCTAAATCATTCAAATTTTTCAAGCATTAATTTATCCTACCACTTGGCATTTGTCTTAGTCCAAATGTATCCCAAATTTTCGAAATTTTCTAAGATTCACCAAAATTTCCTAAACGACAAGTAGCAACACCAAAACAGTTTTTAACACATTAAAACCACAATTCTTAATATAATCACATTTATAAATCAGTTATACTCGAAAAATATTATGAATGCATATACAATCATATTATTGTGCAAAAATCAATATTACCACGTATGTATATGTCATATTTTGCATAAGCATAAAATGTGCGTTCTAATTTCTCAGAAATTTCTCATGTTCACTATTCAAGTCTTATCATAAGTAATGGGATGTTACATTAAAATAAGTATTTAAATTTAAAAATTAATTTAAATCATTTTATCAGCAACATTTGATTGATTAATGTAATATTTGCAATAGTTATATTTCATATATTTTACTATTATTTTAACAAAAAAATTAAAAGAAGATTCCAAAAATAAAAATTCTCAAAATTACTTTAATAATACAAATTTTATGTACTTTTAAACCTGAAATTAATGTAATATAGAAAACCAAAACAATCTGAAAAGAGAAAAATATTATAATATCAATATCAATATAAGGCGAAAACAATATAATTCTCATAATCTGATTGCTCGAGGAAGTAATGTTTTCAAAATTGAATAGGAAGTTAAATCAAGAGGATAAAAAATTTAAAATTTAAAAGATTAAACCAATATTAGGCTTTAACAAAATCAACTAAAAATTAATTACAATTAAAAATTTTGAAATATAATTACAAAATGTCCTTACTTATAAAAAATTAATGTTTAATTAAAACGAAAGCTTATTAAATAAAAATAATTTATTTATTTTAATTTATAAAAAATAATTAATTTACAAAATCGATTGATTGATTGTTAAATTGGTCACTTTATAACAATAAGAATTATTATAAATTAAAAACTAAATTAAAAAGTCACCTTATTTAAAATTTTACGATTAAACCGACTAAATTAGTTAAATTTTTCAATCATTTGTAAGAAATAGGGTTTCTATTTTTGGATCCTTCAAGGCAATCACCAAATGTTTAGGAACCTGTTATTCTAAACACAGACATGGTTTCTTGTGCTGTTCCTTAAAAAGTTCAACTAAAATGTTAAAGACCATAATGAATATATCAAACAAAAAAAAGGTTGAAACTTTAATTGCTAAGTCTCAAATATAAATTACAAATTTCTTTACCTGCAAACTTCCACTGTAAGTTCTACAAATTGCACTGGTAAAACTGGTTAGCATGAATGCACACTGCTGCTAAACCACAAAAAGGGAAATGGGATCAACAGGTTCTGCTCAAGAAAATTCTAAACATTTTTGACCAACCTAACAATAACAATTTTGGAGCCAGAAAAAGAATCACCATTTCTCTCTACAGTTACAAAATTAAGATGCTAAGAAGTCCTATGGGATCATGTAAAGGAAAGAACTATTGCAATCTCTTTTTCTTGACCATGTTCGCGTCATCTAGATGATCAATCATGACCAGGTCATCTTCGTCGTCGTCGTCAATCTTTTGGACGTCCTTCTGATTGCTACTGTCGTTGACACTAGAAGGCACTTCAGGCAATTTTCTCTTCTTTCCTATAATCTCTGTGTCCTCAGAAATTTCTTCAACCTCAGCATCTTTTTGAACCTCTGAGAGCTCTGTTGACAATGCATTTGATGCAGTCTCACCATTTCCATTGGACTTGTTATCATTCTTCTCAATAGGAGCTTGTGTCCATCCAAATAGAACCATTCCATCTGGTTCCTTCTCCTCATCAAAGACTTCTCTGTAAGTTCAATATTGAAATGGCAGATTGAGACATCTAAAATTAAATACTAGCTAGCAGACAACAGCCTTCTATTAAGAAGATGAGAAAGTGTATTTCCTCAATGACGAACATCAGGTGGCAAAACAATTTCCAGTTGATGACACTCAACATAAACATAACTTTTAAAAACTATAGAGGCTAAAAATAATAATGAACCTGTGCTTTATATAGACATTGCAAGTGAACTCCTGCCGAAGATCCTCTACACTGATCATTGTTCCACCAGTAACTGGTGTGGGAAGCTCACACAGCATCTGCAGAGGGAAGGAAGAAGAAAAACAACCAATAAGCATGCAACGAAAGCCACTCAAATTAAAAAGGAAGAACTGGGCAATAACCTTCTCAAGGTTCGCGTTATAATTTGCAATCATGCCTTCATCAAGATCATCACCAACTTCATAAAGAAGTACTGAACCAATCATAATAATTGGGGAATTCATGCCAAGCTTGGCTTTAACAATCTTTTCAACAAAATCCCGCAACTTTGATCTCTGAGTATTAACCTCCAGCGTCAATGGAGTCTATTTCCAACAATTAAAGATGAGTTTATGCAACCATAGCAATAAATACAACCAAAATAGTTGCATAAGTAATAAAAGGAATTCAGGCATACATCTGAACAGACACAGCAGGACTTGTTGGGTTCAAAGGGTTCCACTGGCATAAGAAGCATCTTTCTTGATGGATGTTCTAAACAATATGTCATCCTGCATGGAAAATCAGGTCAAATTCACGGAGAACAGCCATACCAGAACAACAGGTAAAATTAAGATCCATCAATCATTCTTAAAAGCTACTTTCAGCACTACTTTTTAACGCTTAACAAGCAAGAACAGAAAGCAAATCAAATCTCCAATAAATGAAAATGCAATTTCAGAAATTAAAAAGAACGTATATGATTTCAACGTCAGAAACCCATTCTTTATGAGAAAAAAAAATAAGGAAACCCACAAACTTCTTTAAAGATCTGGAACTTCTTCGCCATTTTAGAAGAGGAAAACCATCAAAACTCCCATAAAAGTGCACGAGATATCCATAAAGAAAAAGAGAACGGAACCACACCTATAACTTTCAGCATCCTTCCTTAAAACCTTGATGGCTTCAATAACAATCAGCCCAGCAATGACAGCATTTGTTGTTGCAACAGCATGAACAATATTACCAGCAATACCCTTGGCTTCAAAGAGGCTATGCAAAGGAATCCCAAATGAAGCAGCTCGAATATTTGCAGCTGCTGAGACAAATTCTACAGCCAATTGATCATCTTTATCAAAAGTTAGGCTTCCGATCTCCTGTGGGAAACACAATTAAGATTATCAAGTTGTTTGATCTGAGGTCTTATTAATCATTTCCTTAAAAAGCACAAGATGAGCAAACCTTTTCTCGCTTCACAAAAAAAAGTTTTAAAGACTCGAGAAAAATTCTTGAATTTTCCACAAGACTCCAAACATCCTGTGGATTCTTCAAGCCCAAAGATGTCATAGCAGATACTGATAGACCATCAGTTGGACCACCTTTAACAACATTTCCATTCTGCTCTATTGAATTGTCACGTAGAATATCCCTTGTATACATGGGCCTTGGTCTATTACGATTTTTCCATGTCTCTTCATTAGAAAGAGCTACTTCAATGTTGTAACCAAATACATGATCATATATTCTCCTTCCATATTGCTCTATGTCCTCATCTTTTCTTCGTTCAAAGACATCTTGGGTTTGTTCTGATGCGTTAGCAGAATCATTAGCATGAACATTAAGATCATTTTCCTGATTTTTATCTCCGAACAACTTTGCAAAAAGTAAGTCCTTTGCCCACACAATGCAATGAACAAACTGCAATTTAAACAAGAGATAGAAAATAAGAATACAGAGCTCTTTATATTCCAAGAAGAATCATCATATTTCATATAATCTAGAAGTTGTCTTGCCAAAGAATAATCCAAACTGAAATCCAGTAAATTTTCCATATCAAAAGTTCGCAAAATCTTAAGACCCAATAAATGAAGGCAAATTACACTTACATACCTAGATGAAACCTAGTAAATTCTACAAAAGAACAACAGTCTGAGGTCACGGTGTAATCACATCTATAATTGAAGTTACTCCATCTTGATCAACAGTGCCATCGACAATAATAACACTAAAGAACTAAATCAAATGAAGTGCATAAGTAAATTTCATATACCTAACCACTAATCAAAACTGATTACTAGCATCACCTGATAAAATGGCTAAAAACTTATAAATGAGGGCCAACTCCAAGAGAAGTAGAACATAATATTATCTAAATTCCAAAAGGCTGAGGAAACTTCATGTATGTGTACCTTTGAAGGAGTACTAGTAATCGTACAGACAGGATACGTCTTGGGTGCAGGTTTTGGCTGACATTCATAACATTCTGTTTTCCCCTTCACATGGACAGTAACCTGCATCGCAGAAGATGATAAATAAAAGAAAAAGGATCAACATTTTAAGGAACGTTCAGGTTAACAGTAAAGATTACTAACCCACAAAACAGAAACATAACATAGAGACGGTCAATGTTATACAAAAGAAGCAAATGGGAGATGTCAAACGAAGAACTACTAGTTAAATCATGGTTTCAGGTACCAAAATAGCCATACCAAAAGTGCCAACGATATCTAACATTTGCCACCTTTTCTTACTTGGAGATCCTTTAGTTTTGTAGTAACAAAGAAATTGTAGTTAAATGAAAACACTAAGCAATAAGAAAGAACCAATTCATATCAAAGGCAAAGAACAATACTACAGACAAACATCCGATCTACCATGTGCCCATATACCAAAAAGGCTAATACCTTTCCTTCCTTAAATGTCAAAATAAATAAAAGGAGACAGCAAAAGGTCACCTGTCCTAAGAAACCTGTTGTTCCACTTTCAACTAAAGGAACTTCAGCTGCCAAGCAGAGGCGGTTCACATGTCGCCTTGCGTCCAAGTTATCAAGTCCATTCAGGACAACATCATATTCCTTGAAGAACTCCACGTTAAAACTAGAATCCTTCACATTTGCATGGTATGGCGTAATGTTTATGTGAGGCCTAAATCTTAACACAGCGTCTCGAGCAACCTGGTCAGAACATTTATAGTATATAAGACATTATCTACAAATGAACACTTCACACAGAAGGTGAAAATACTCATAAGAATACACACTTTAGCTTTGGACTGCCCAACATGTGACTGCCGGAATAAAAATTGTCTATTTAGATTGCTAACTTCTATGGTGTCCATGTCAATCTGCAAAAAGAAATATGTAAATGCATCAGCGGAAACTCCAAAAGGTCATTCTTAAAATGAAATCTAAAGGGCAAGTGATCAATATTTTTGAAAGCCTAATAGTAGCAGGGTATCACATTCAACCTAGAAAACACGTAACCAACTAGAAGTCACCATTACAATTATTTCATTGCCAATCTCATGTTTCATAACAACAAACAACCGGCCAGAACCATGCGCAAATATGTCATGCCATACAGCACAGAAATTTGTAAGAAAGAAAAAGGTAAAATACCATCCCTACTATGTAAGCCACCTAAACATCCAACACAGAGGGGCCAGAGCATGGCTGACCCTTTTAAGAAAATCCTGCAATACCAGAAACCCACAGCATCACTTGTGGCTACCAATCTAACATCAGCAAACAAGCTTTTACGAGAAATAATATTTTATATCGTCTATTTATAACATGAAATATGGCACCGACATGAGTGTACGACAAAAAGAAGATGGTTTCAATGTAGTTGCACATCTATCTTGTTCATAATGCAAGAAAGGTTCACTCACGAAGAGTAAGAAATTGACCAAACTATGCACACTCAAACTTCATTGTTTTTTCGTCCCTATCTTAGCCAAAGCGTAAACTAGACCTTTCAAACAAAGAAACCCCGGTCAACGTACAAAACGGTATCAAAATCCTTAAAAGCACACATCTGTGCTCCAAAACCTGAAATCGAACTGTTTAAACCCTAGAATCCGCGGGAAACACCAGTATAACTAAAATTCAGAAACAACCCACTAATTCAAACTTCTTTTCAACAAAATCAATTGACTTGGCAAAGGGAGATTGATTCAGCAGAGGATGAAACGAAACACTTACGATATGAATATCTTGAAAACCAGAGAGAGCCAGCGTTTTGAGCAACTCACACCCAATCCCACCAGCTCCAACCATGAGCACTTTCGCCCCCTAAAGAACATAAAGAAACGCTCACCAATAAAAAAAAAACCACTAACCCATAAAATTCATGCACAAATTCCACAACTCAAAACCCATAAAAGACGGAAACTTTAAGAAGAAAACTATTAAAAAAACATGGGTTTTCAAGTTTCCCCTCTCATTACCTTTATAGCATCATGGTATTGTAGCAGAGAAGCCATTAGAGAGGGGTTTCAGCTACAGAAAAGTCTTGGGGCGGGTAAGAGCAAGAGACGGAAGAGTGAAAATGAAGTTTTAAAAGTTTGGTATTAAATTGTCGACAATAATAATATACATAAAAGAGAGAGACAAAGACACAGTGGCGTTTATTGGGAATCGAACACGGGACGTGAGAGATAGTGGAGAATCTTGACGGTCAGTTACTGTGAAATGGCGGCTGGAGCCCCAAAATGTTACAAGTTAGGCAGTAACAAACAACAGCTTTTGTGTTCTATATTCCGATGAGTGGAAGAGCCACCGCACACGGCAAGGAACGGCGGGATTTTTGTGTTGGATTCTCCTTTACCCGCTATTTTTCATGGAATCTCATCATCTGCGTTATGTCTTATATCAATTTTTTATTATTAAAAAAAAAGGAAAATTGGATTTATTATTCTTATTTTTATTAAAGTTTATTGAGCACTTAAATTTTATTTTGTTAAATAATTACTAACTTATAAATAACAATTAAATGTACTTAATTTTGAAGTTAAGCACAGTAATGAATCTTGGGTCGAATCTAGTTATTTTTGGACCTAGATTCAACTAAAGCCCAATGGAGCTTAAAGTTTCAAGCTTGAGTTTGAGCCTGATTTTGAATATTCCGAAATTCAATCAAATTTAATTAATTTATTTTGAATTTTTAAAAACTTAAAATGATTTTTTTTTATTAAAAAGACATTTTATGTGAAAATTTTGAGTTTCAAACTGGACAGTTAAAGCCTCAACTTAGCCTAAAACTTTAAATTTTTAAAATAAAACATTTAAAATTCAACTTGAACCCTAAAAGAATTTTTAAAGAGGCATCTAAGTATTGACTACAAGCTATCGTAGTTATAAAAAAATTTCTTAAAACTTGTTTATGAATAAATATGCACTTTTTATTAATGTTATTAAATACATTACAAAAATTTAATTTTGTAATGTTAATTTTCATAATGCATGAGAATTGGTTGACTAAAACTAAATAATTCAAGTCGAGTTGAAATTAAATTGAATAATATATTTTAAAGTTAAGTCTGAATTTTTGAAAATTTTAAAGTAAATCTAATTAACTTGAAATCTATTTGTTAACATTAAATTAAGTTGAAGTTAATTGTACTATTATTTATAATATTTAATAATTAATATTTTATAGTTCATAGATACATTTGGGTGAAGATGGTTTTTTTTTGTAAAATATGGTTAAAGTCATTGATTATCAAAGGATAGAACATCGCAAATACAACTAGGTGGTAAAGTCCAAATCACCGAATCTACAATGGAACAAGAAGCTCAAGCTAGAGAGTGAGCAACACAGTTCGCAGATCGTCTAACATTATTTAAAATCACATTCGTCTCAATCAATAGAGACTTACAATTAGAAACTAAAATTTCAAATGAAGATAAATCAATATAGTTGAGATCAGTAATAGCCTGAACTCAAATTTGAGTATCTGACTCCACAACAATATTAGACCAACCCTCATTTTTAATCCAACTAAGCGCTTCATGTATCACAAAAATCTTTGACGTTCTTGCATTCATACCTACTAGGATTTGCTTTTGCATTACTTGAACAAGAGAGCCACTATCATCACATACTATCATTCCAAAACCCATAGTAGTATTGCCAAAGGTTCTTGAGTTTCAACATTCCTAGACTTGGTTTAATCCACAAATGAGAAACTTGAGTTGGATTCTGAACTAATCTTGTGACCTTTGTCGCTAACCGATCGCTCAAAAACCCACGAGCTCTATACACAAATTGACCAGGGATTCTTCTTTTCTAGTTTCAAACTAAATCATTGCGAGCCTCTCATAAAGACTACACCACCATCAAACCAAGACATACCATATCAACATCTCTAATCTGCAAAACTTGCACAATCCAAGATAAAAAAAATTCCCAGAGAATTGCAAAAAATTCCTAAGGCCAACAATCTTTTACTAATCAACAAGGCAATGAAAGGTAGTCTCCTCATACAAGTGACAAAAAGGACAGCTGCTAAAAACAGGAACATGACGTTGTTGGAGAAGCACTCAAACTGGAAGAGCATTACTGATTGCCCTGCATAATAAATTCTGAACCTTTGACAGTACTTGGAGTGTAGCACCCTCTTACCATAGGGTATACACCAGGACGCCTATAGGTCGTTCCGATACATATCCTAAGATAAGGGTGAACTACGAACAATCACTACTATACCTCACATGGTATCAAATCATAAAACGTCAATACTGAAAATCACTAATTTTTGAAACCATAAAATTTTCTCATTTCATATTTTCAGAAGCAGTAATTTACACATCAGTCTGTTTTTCACTGTCTGTACAATACTCCAAAAGAAAACTAATACAAAAATGTTTAACTAGGTCATCCTCAAAAGATCTCAGCTGACCGACCAGTGAGCCATGACGTCCCTTGCCAACACGATCTACATGGCAAGAAAAGTCTCTCTGGAGCTAGGAGTCTACTCACTCGGTCCTGAAAAATAATATGCAATTTTGGGTGAGTTTGCAAACTTAGTGAGGAACCATCATCGATGGTTCACCCAATTCATGCATTGTCAAGTATAACACGATTATAGCAATATAGCTCATTCAGAAATATCACATGGTCATTCACATGAACACAAGGCAATTTGCCTTTCACTCAATCAAAAACATTTAATCAAATGCATATGTAATGCGTATGTGACCCTTTTTCCAATTTATTTCGTTGTTGTGACCGAACTCCTAAACTGTCCCAATAAGGGCGCATTATTCGTTGAACCTGAGGCTCTGTAGCATTGTGGGCTCAAGACCCAAATATGTTGAGCTTTAAGCTCTCGGTGGCTGCTCCGGTCATAACTGCCAATTACTGATCATGCAATATGCATGGAATGCACATGGCAATATCAAGCAAAGTCCACATCATATTCAGTCCCAAATTACCACATTCACACAAGTAGCTCACAAGTAATCACATTCCAAATCACATATAGCACTTCTATGTCATGATCTTCCAATACGTCGGACACCTTCGGTCCGAAACCAGGCATAAACAAACGGAAAGCCCACCATTATTCTCTACAGTGTTATAAGTGCAAAATATAAATAATTAATAGTCGAGAAACTATCTAGGTTACTCACCAAATAGCTTTCGAGCTAATGCCGAGAAGTCTCGGCAATGTTCGTGAGATGACGTTCCAACCGTGCCTCTAAACAATCACAACAATCACACATTACTAAATGCACAATCAGGAATATAACATAATGCACATGTAGCAATTTAGATATGTACAATACATGTTTGTGACATTCCCGGTACTATTTCACAATTTCTCGTCACAACAATTTTCTCTAAACATTAAAAACTCATTGACACTAAAATTACTTAATTCGGACCTCCATAGGTCCAATTATAAATAAAAGACGGATTAGAAAATCATTATCCGATCCCCTCACTACGACCTAACCTGTAATATCCCGTTACCAATGTGACGGGTATATTTGGCAATTTGGATCGGGTTAGGATTGAGTACAGGCAAAGTGTTGCATTTTACATGCATTATA
>JANZLF010000221.1:42223888-42244117 GCA_026546835.1 Erythroxylum foetidum
TGTCATAAATTATTTTTATGTCTCTTTTCTTACTCATTTTTATTATTATTACAATAATTACAATCATATATAATTTTTCATAATCATTTATTTCAATATATAATTCATTTAATAATTTAAGGTAGGATAAAAATAAATTAACACAATTTTATTCCCATTTCACTTGTCATATGGAGACCAACACTATATGCTATCTCTTTTTATTACACATTAATCAATTTTACTCTGTTTGTTAGAATTTTAAACCTTCCATAATTGCTAAGGTTCATTACATCATAATAATGATGAGGCATAAAGTATAAATTAATTATGCCAAATTAATTTAGAAAAATAATAGTTTAAAAATACAGTGATTAAAAGATTAAATCTGTTCAATTATAAAATTTTTTAGTGAATCATTTTTTGTTTAATTTATTTTAATAATTATTATTATTTAAAATTTGTCATTTAATTAATTAATTGAAATGTATTCCTAAATTAGCCAATTTTATAAATCAATTTATTTCATTTAACAGAATTGAATTTCAACTTCTATAATAAAATATACGATCAACTAACATTTATCGAATTTGAAACAGAGTAAAAAAAAATGGTTCGATCATGTTATTTTCCTTCCTCGAATCGAGAGATCTATGAATTGAGATCCTAACGCAAACAATCTTTTTATATATATTTTGTATATTAAAATTCAATATAGTGCAAAAATTTTCTTTTGGTAAATAGGGATAATTTTTTCTTTAATTTTATTTTAAATTCTTTAATTTTATTAAAAGTTTATTGTATAACAGTTTTATAATTATCGAATATAGATTTAGTGTTTATACCTTAAACTTATTATCGTACCAATTTAATTTTTAGTTCAATTATTCAAACAATAAAAACTTATAAGATAAAAAGTTTAAGGATTAATTTGAACTTTTTGCCTTTTTTATTTGATAAAAATTTCTAAAGCTTATGAACTTCTTGGTAATCATTTAAACCTAATTAAGGTCTTTAGATGAACTTTTTGATAATCAAATCTTCCCAGATCTCGCTTTATTGCGAAATTTTAGATTAGGTGTGATGACGATAACGATGATGATTTAAACCTAATTATTAATAATTTAACCCAAATTAGGATCTTAAGATGAAGTTAATAAGTCCGGTTAAATTAAAATTTTTTACGTAAGATGATATATCGTTTTAATTTTTTAAAAATAAAAATAAAATTAATAATTTTAAAATTTTCAAGTTCAATCGAGCTGAGGCCTGAAGTCTCAAACCTGATTATGTTTATGTAGACTCTGGTCCGGCCTGGCTCGACCCATTGCAACCCCTTATTCAAACTCGTTAGAAAATCGTCAGAATCGAGCCCAAAAGTTTCATGGACCCACCCATCCCCAAAAGCTGGCAAACTAACGAATTGTGCTTTGGTTGTAATCCCGTGCCACGCTGCACCGTAACGACCCATAGAAAATAGACCAACTCCGGGATTCTCATTGGTCCACCAAACGAGTTCAATTGGCACCTAGTACATTGAACTCTCGCCCTCGCTTCTTCGCAGTCCGTACGGTCACCAAAAATAAACATGTCGCAGCCTTCTTCTCCCTCTTCCAGTCCGTTACTCTTCTAGTGAGACAGAACGAAAGTTTAATAATGCAATTCATCAGCTGAAAAGTATTTTTTCTTCGATTTAAGCTCGCCATTGTTGTTTCGGAGTTCAGGATTCGACCATCGAGGTCTCTGTTTTGTAAGTAGTTGACTGGGTTATTGTTGTTTACCATTTCCAGTGTTTATTTATGGTTTTTTTTTTTTTTTAGTTTTCTTTGTTTTCAGTTTTCAATGGAAGTTACATTGAGGAATTCGCAGCGAGAGGCCGCCGCTACTTACAGTGGTAAGTATTCCCCTTTCTGTTTCTCTGTGTTTGTTTGGTTTTCTTTGCATGCGTTTTGAGTATAATCAGAAAAGTTGTGTTTTTTTTTAATTTTTTTTTGTTATTTAATCTGAAGTTAGCGGATTGTTAGCAAATGCTTTCCTGGAGTGGATTTTAAGGGTTTTTATTCAGCAAGATGTTTCTTTAAATTTTTGTGGTCATTGTAGTAAATTTGTGTTGGAATGTGATAATGATGTGGTTACACATCTTTCCTTGTCCCATGAGCAATTTAAGTGTAATAACCAACAACAACAATAACCCAGTGAAAGTGCCGTTGATGCGCAAGGTTTGGGAAGGTCCAGTAGTATATAGCCTTCCCCAAACTGGTTGAGTGAAAATGAAACCGATAAAATAAGAATTTTAAAAATTAAAGATTCAACCAGTATTAAACCATCATAAAACTGGTATATAGTAAAGATTGAATAAAATTGAGGAATTTGAAATAAGATTAAAGAAAAAATTATCTTGACCCATTTAAGAAGTTGAAGTTTAATTGAAGGAGCTGATTTATTATGGTTTATAAAAATTGATTAGTTTACGAAAACTAGTTGATTAATTAATAAATTGACCGTTTTTAGTAGAAAAAAGATAAACCAAACTAAAAAATTGGTCAGTTCAAGATTTTTGCAATTAAATCGATAATATTGGTTTGGTTTTTTTAATTATTGGCAAGAACACTTTTGCTTTTTCTCCTAGAGTATTGGGTTAATGAAACTCTTGATTCTTTTGATATATGTGTGATTGATAGAGCATATTTGTCTATTTGAATCATTTGTAGGGGAGTTGGATTCTAGAAGGCATAAAAGAATGAGATTGTGTAATGGTGAAAAAGGTTTTGTCAGTCCGGCTGTGTCTTGGTTCTCTAGCAACAGAGCTGAAAAGAATAAACCAAAGTTGTCATCGAAAGTTTCTGATTACTCGGATCCCTTTGCTTACTCCAACTTGATAGACAGTTTGGACTTTGGAAAATATGGAAGTGTTACAAATGATATCAAAGCCCTCATAAATCGGAAGAATCAGATGTTGAGCCCTTTTTATGCAATGTTTCCAGCTCTTTCAAGCAATGTTCATGGAGAAAAGAGTTCAGGCAATGAGGATCCAAACTTACATCAGAATGTCATAGACTTGGAGGAAGATTGCACTATGAATGCAGCCGCACCTGCCGCATCAGCTTTTGCTCTTGTACCTTTGACTGCAACTGCACCTACGCCTGCACCTGCACCTGTTCTTATTCTCGACTCAGATGATGAAGAAGATGGAAATAAAAGGTTGACCAGTCCCTTCAAGGCAGTTGTCTTGCCAAGGGCTGCTGGGGCAGGACAATTCATTAGTGTTGGAGCTGTAAGCTTCCCACTGCACCTATTCCATGATTTGTGCATCATGATTTTAGGGTGTGACAAAATGATATGAACTATAAAAATTGCATTTTTTTCTTACAGTTTTTTTTAATGTGATCATTCTGTGGTTGGAATAAACAAGGAAATGAATAAGATCTTGCTCATCATTGGGAAAAAAATTTAGTTTCTCCTCTTGATTTTCTTGCAATGCCCTAAGTGAATCTAACGAATGAAGCATCGATATAGTCTTGCCAATGAATCAGTTAAATTTACTTCAAGCGATGATATTTTGTAAATTTTCGTTACTCTTTTTTATTTCAGTTTATTCCAATACATTCAATTTCTTTGTCATCCATGCTGGTTGCATAACCAATTTGTTGACATGAGATTGGGTAATAGTTTTGCTTCTGGAAATCATGATGAATATCTCTGTCTTTCTGATTGTCTGATTGTTGTAGGTTAGAGATAGTTCAGAGAAGATAAATCAAAGACTATTGAGTTTTGGCAGTGAAAATGACGGCAAGAAAAGTGAAATTGATGTCATAAAAGCTGAAGATACTTATGTTGGTATAGAAGAGGATGAAGAGAGTCAGGAAACCAAAGATGATGGTTTGGGAGATATTTGGAACGAGATGTCATTGGCATTGGAATGTTCTAAGGTACTTATTTCTACAAAAGGCATTTCAAAATCTAAAAAAAGAAAAAAGTTGGCTCTTCTTTTGATTGCAACTTAGTCTTTATGAATATGATAGACAATGTTCTTGTGAAAGTTTTGACTTCTTTAATTGGCTTATTTCAATGTATTTCTGCTTCCAAGTTATCTGACATTTTGAGCAATCTTGAAGATTATTTATTCATTCAATTGAAGGCCTTTTCTTTGGCTGTCTTGTTAAGCACTTTCTTTTGTCCCTTCTTTCTTCTTTTCTTTTTCTTCTACTCTCTCTTTTGTTTATTACTCTGTGCCTTGCCTCCAGTTACTTTTATCTTTGTTTCTCACTAATAAGAAAGGAAAAGTAAGTGCATAAAAGAAGGAGCTGGATTGCCAGGCAAAATAAAGTAAGCCATCCTACATCTTTGAGCTAAAAAATAATGGTATTACTGATTACATTATAAAAACATTGATTTATCTGGCTGAGTCTGCAAAGTATCTGATTCTTCACTAGAAATTAGTTCCATTACTTACCGTCTTCGACTTTTCTTTGGGTCATTTGTGGCGCACAAGTTTATCGATACTATTCACATATTACGGGACAAAGTTAACTGACATCTATAACTGATAACCACCAGATCTAATTGATGACTTAAATCTGGTACATGATTCTTTTTTTTTAATTAAATAATTGTAACTTTTTTTCGCAAGAATTTTCATCAGGGAAGTCTATTTGAAGAACAACTTTCCATTTTCTTTTTCTCATTTCTAAATCCACTTAACCTGGTTATGGTAGGATGCTGCTAAGGATCATTTGTCTGAGGACCCTATGCAAGAAGATGAAGACTTTTGTGATCATTTATTTATCCTGAAGGATGATCTTGGTTATGTTTGTCGCAAATGTGGGGTGATTCAGAGAAGAATTGAGACCATATTTGATATCCAATTTAAGAAGGTGTAGTGATAGTTTGTTCATTTTTGTAGTTATTTTCTTTGTGTTTTATAATGGTAATGAAAGTTTTGTGGTGCCTATGAATTACTACATGATTGACGTGGGTATCTGAGATCATTCAGTATTATATAAGGTTACTTTCATCTGAGATAACAATGCATGGTTCTGTTTTTAACTGGATGGGGGTTTATTCAGGACCTTATCCTCCTAGAATACATTCTGCCAATATTCTACTCATTTGAACAATTAATGAAATTGAAAACTGAGTACAGCAGCCACAGTGATTGGTGTTCAAACATGAATTTGGGCTGCATAAGTTTCAGATTCGAGATTTATTTCACTGCTTAGGAAAAGCCTCGTCTTCACACTGTTGCCCTTTAAGTGATATACCTTTATTTTATCTTTACTTTCCATTGTAGTTACTTCTGAGGTTTCATTTTCATCTATTACTGGCTTTTAAATTTTTTGTTGCTTAACTTAATGTGTGGAAGTTTCTGTTGAATTGAATCCTTAAATCTTTTTTTTCTTGATTTTAGGCCCAAAAGAGCACACGAACATATGTATCGGAACCACGAAACATCAGATATAGAGATTCAAATCAGATGGTTGGACTTGATTCATCTGAAGAAGATATGATGGTGGCAGAAATATGTGCTCATCCAAGGCATTTGAAGCAAATGAAAGCTCACCAATTGGAGGGATTTAAGTTCCTTTGCAGTAACTTGGTAGCAGATAATCCTGGTGGCTGTATCTTAGCCCATGCCCCTGGATCTGGGAAGACTTTTATGCTCATCAGCTTCATGCAAAGCTTCCTAGCTAGGCATCCTTATGCTAAAACACTTGTGGTGCTACCAAAAGGAATTCTGGCCACATGGAAAAAGGAATTTCAGACCTGGCAAGTTGAGGATTTTCCACTTTATGACTTCTATACTGCAAAAGCTGATAGTAGGGTTCAGCAGTTGGAGGTTTTGAAACAGTGGCTGGAGCATAAGAGCATTCTGTTCTTAGGATACAAACAGTTCTCCAGTATTGTCTGTGATGAGGGGAATAATCCAGCCTCCTTGAACTGTCAAGAGATACTGCTAAAGCGACCTTCACTTCTTATTTTAGATGAAGGTCATACTCCAAGGAATGAGAATACCGATGTGTTGCAATCTCTGGCTAGGGTGCAGACGGCTCGAAAGGTTGTTCTTTCAGGAACCCTTTATCAAAATCATGTCAAGGAGGTATTTACTATCTTGAATCTGGTTCGTCCAAAATTTTTGAAATTGGACACATCCCGAGCCATTGTCAAGCGCATTCAGAGTAAAGTGCACGTCCCAGGTGGTAGAAAACTGTTGAAAGTAGGTGCTGATGCAGGATTTTATGACTTGGTAGAGCAAACCATACAGCAAGATTATAATTTCAAAAGGAAAGTCTCCATTATTCAGGATCTCCGTGAGATGACCAGCAAAGTCTTGCACTATTATAAAGGAGATTTCTTGGATGAGCTTCCTGGACTTGTTGATTTCACAGTCATTCTGAACTTGAGTTCCAAGCAAAAGCATGAGGTGGAGAAGTTGAAGAAATTGGCAAGGAAGTTCAAGAGAAGTTCTGTGGGGAGTGCAGTTTATCTGCATCCAATACTGAATTCCTGCTCTGAGAATGTTTCCTTCACAGATGAAAAGATGGATAATTTATTACAGAGCTTAGATGTGAAGGATGGAGTGAAGGCGAAGTTCTTTCTTAAGATTCTAAGCCTCTGTGAATCAACTGGCGAGAAGCTACTGGTTTTCAGCCAATATCTTACGCCTTTGAAGTTTTTAGAAAGACTGGCTGTTAAAGTCAAAGGCTGGAGTTTAGGGAAAGAAATCTTTGTGATTTCTGGCGAATCCAGTTCTGATCAGCGTGAGTGGTCAATGGAACGGTTTAACAATTCCTCTGACGCTAAAGTGTTCTTTGGGTCAATCAAGGCATGTGGAGAGGGGATATCACTGGTAGGGGCTTCACGGATCATTATCTTGGATGTACATCTGAATCCATCAGTCACACGACAAGCTATAGGACGCTCATTCCGACCTGGACAGAAAAAAAAAGTTTATGCTTATAGACTGATTGCTGCTGATTCACCAGAAGAAGAAGATCACATCACCTGTTTCAGAAAGGAGACAATTGCAAAAATGTGGTTTGAATGGAATGAATACTGTGGCTTCCATGATTTTGAAGTAGAGTCAATTGATGTGAAAGAATGCGGGGATGACTTTCTGGAAAGCCGTGTTCTTGGGGAGGACATAAAGGCGCTGTACAAGAGGTTAGAATGCATCAACAATTACCCCGAATTGCATACAACAAAGTTTTCAGATACTTATTTTAATTTAATTCTTCCTATATTTCAGGTCGATTTTGACATAGTAGACATGGAACATTGGACATTGGATTTCGGCTGCTAGTTCTCTCCCAGCCTTTTTTATATTCTTGCTCCACTGTAAATTCCCTTGTACAGGCAATTTTGGCAGTTAGAGTCAACCTTTTATCACTGATGCATGGCTCTAGGGAAAAATGAATGTGGCTATTTTGAAAATATGAATTTTTATCTTTAAGTCCCCATGAAGTATCCATTATCAGATGTCTCCTGTTGGGGCAGTAAATCTTGAGCTTCTGATTAACTTCTTTGTTTTGGTACATAAAAATATTCTGATTTAACTTGTGTTTCCAATATTAGTACCTGTTATATGCATACATGCCCTTTCAGGATGATGCAGTTCAATCCTTCAGGGAAGCAGTCAACAGTGAACATTCTTCCCTTGATTGTATTTTAATTTCAAGAGCTGACACGCACTTTGGATTTTCTTTTGGTATTTAACTTTGATTACTCAGAGCACTTACTGGTGACTCGTGTGAGTTTCCAACCCAGAGAGACAGGAAATGTGCCAAGATGCGGTGAACAGTTGAACCGTTTTTCGTTCTGATACTTCCTGGTAAGTTGGACAGCCTCATCATTGGAAACTAAGGGATTATCCAATTGCTTAAACCCAGCTGTGCTCTGGAGTGTGGAATTGTGTGCATATATATTTCCTGGGTATGTTTTCAAACTTTGAATTTTTTAAAGCTAAAATTAGAAATGAGCAATAAATTTGGTGGCTGTACGGATTATCTTCATGGTTGTTCTTCAATAATAATTGTTTCAGGTTGTCATTTTTTTGTATCATTAGTTAGTGTTTAGTGGATTACAATGGTGACAATTAATAGCTTGATTTTTCTAAGTTCCATCTTACAATGGAAGCTAAGCATGACACAAACGATCAGTCATGTGTGTGTTTTGTCCAATATATTTACATTGTTCTTTCTTGATTACAGAACAGAATCTGAAACTCTCAGTTGAAAAGCTGACCAAAGAATACTGAGGACTCTCTATATTACAAGAAACTTCCATTTCATATATAGACCAAGGGCATAATTGCATCTAGAGATTATGATCAAAATATAATCAGAATCAGCCAATTCTCACCATCTTATTTCATACCAAGATCTCGTTTTATCCTTTTCAAATCTAAGTCATTAATTATACACTTTGATTCCACATATCAGACAAAAAATATATGTATCTTTACAATAATGCTACTCTGCCAACCAATTATATAAAACATATATATATACTACAGCTGTGTTTTATACAGGACCTTCCTTTCAACATTTGACAGTAAGCCGTGTCTTCAAGAATTGCCAAAAGTCCGGCAGCTACTTTCTGACTGAATTCTATCACCTGCATGATTCTGCAATCAACCATGTCACGCCACAAAATCGTGTAATAAATGGGAGGAACTGAACCTGTGCTGCCTGCTTCCTGGATTTATGAACTCAAAGTTAGTGGTCTCTGCACCTACAGAAGGTGCTGCTGCATTGTACATATTATCACCTCTCATGGGAACAAAACTGTGCTGTGTTACGCCAGACAATTGTAAGCTACCTCCCTCACAGTGCTGTAAGCCCAATGTAAGTGACACCCCGCCGCTACCCCCAAACCTCCCCACGTCAGACATTTGATAAGCAGCAGCAGCCGCAGCCATAAACCTATCACTACCACCATCAGAATGAACAATGGTATCAGGGAAAACATTACAGTTATCCAAAATGTGCCTCTGCTCCTCTCTTGGCTTAAGTAATCCAAATCTTGTCACAGACTCTGCCCGCACCCCATTCTGGAAATTGTTTCCTGTAGTTGAACCAGGCAGTTCAACATCAGGAGCATGGTTGGATTTGGAATCCATCGATTGTCCAGCAGTGAACTTTTCAGTGGCTGTGGAACTTGCAGTTTGGTGCATTTCTTCACCTGTATCTTCAGAGGGCCTCCCAGGGCCCTTAGATGCTTTCACTGCATTTTCAGAAGAAGAAACTGAGTCCATCTCTGCATCACCAATTTCTTCTTTGTACATCTCTTCAACCATAGGTTTCCAAAGCCGCACCCGCGCATTGATGAACCAATTTGAGACCTGAACAAAAACAACAAATAAATGATGTAAAATCAGTTGCTGCTTGGTTTGCTTGGTTAGGAAAAGAAAGATGGGAAGAGTAAACTATTTGGTTTGCTTTTTACCTGACTTCTAGTCAAGCCTGCCTGCCTTGCCAGCATTATTTTATCAGAATCCTTCGGATAACTGGTAACACCAGGCAAAAACCAGTTAATGAGCAGCCAAAAGTTGTGAAGAAAATTAAACTAAAAGGGAAAGATATGGCTTAGTGAATTTACGGATGAAGAAAATGCTCAAACAGCCATGCACGAAGAATTGATACAGAGGTTTCAGGCAAACCCCTTTGTGGTCTCCAGGCATGTTGAGTCATGCCAAGCTGCTGAATGGCTCTTTGTTGCCTGAGTTGCTGATCTACATAACGCAGACGAGTTATTCCTACACTTCTACCATTCTCTGAAGCTTCTTGCTCCCCAAGGCTCCGACGAGCTGCTCGAATTTGGCCACATATCGCATCACGCAAGCACCTGAAGTGCTTGGAAATAGTTTGCAGGGCCAGTGCTGTGTATGGTTTTGCAGCCCCGCGTCCGGCTATGGCGTCAAATGATGAGACGACAATTTGCATCTGATGATAATACTGTTTGTACCTTCTATCAACCTGCAACAGTTTGATACATCTGATTTAAATCAGACCTTCTCTGGAAAGGATCTCATCCTCCTGATCATATGATTGATATTTAACAAAAGGGTCAAAGATTTAGAGGGTTCTCCCTTACCTTAAGAAATTTTTAAAAAATCTCAATTTTTATAAATTATCAAAAAAATTATTCATCAATAGCAAAATGCTACCTCTTTACTGAAGTTTCTTCAAACATAAAGAAAGTGATGCATTTCATGAATCAATTGCAACAATGATCCCAGTCAAAGACAATTGAACTCGTTAACTTTAAATTGGATAAACATAATCTCTTCTTCAATAACACTTGTGATTACTTAAACAAGTTTGAATCATGATATAACATTGCTTTTGATATTCATTCACAAGACTTGTGCATTGGTTAAAGAAAGGATGGAAGATATGACACTCTATAGTAATTTTAAAAAAAAATCGCTTCATTTTTATTTATTTTTTTAAATTTGCTCTTTTGTGACCTTATGGTCACAAATTCAAGTCACAAAAACATCTTTGTAAAAATACAAAAGAAAGGCTACGTACATTATGACCCTCTCCAAACCCCTACTTTTACACTAAGTATGTTGACTATGACTTTTTTTAAAATTGTTATTTTTAATTTTTCAAAATAAAAGAGAAACGCATATTGTATCAATATAACACATAAACCAATCAAATATTGTCAACATGACGATGCAATTCAACTCTTAAATATAACATTATCTGATTAAATTTGACCCAAACCTTAAATTATTAGTTTAATTAATTTAAATTGGATTTAAGAATTGAATTGAGTTGCCATTTTAGCTACAATTGATTAGTTGTGTGTTATTCATATGATGTATAATTTGCCATTAATTTTTTAAAAAAAAGTATAAGAGAGAAGTTTTTGAAAAACTAAGAAAATTATAAGAATTTTTTTGGGAATTTTTAAAATTAATTTTTTTTAAGTTATAAGAAATGATAACATAATTGCAAAGAGAGGATTCAATACATATCACTTATGTTCAACGAATGATGCAAAGTTTCATACCTCATCCACCATGGATAAAAGCTTTGTCAATTTGGTCTGCAATTCTTGTTTCTCAGCATGTGAAAGCTCACTTGGTGAGTTATTGCTGGATTCTTGAGGATTTGAAGGCCCACTCTTAGATCCATTATCACCATCTTTTGAGCTGTTCATGCCATGCTCGTCTGTGCCTTGATCTTTATCTTTATCAGGCTGTTTCAGAGCTTTTCGAACATTAACAACTTCATCAAGAAGTTGCTGTGCTGCTTTAAGGTACTTGGAATGGGGAATGGCTCTTGCAACACTAGTCATTCCAAATGGTGGCAAGTCCCCTCTTGTTAAATCTTGGTTCCCTCCAGGAAAACCAGAACCATGTGGCAGATACTCAGCATTTCTTGATAGTTCATCACCAGAAGAGTTATTTCTATCACCATTTTCACCCATAACTGACCCATTAGGACTTAAGAATGAAGCAATTCCTTGGTTTGGACTTGGATTCGAGTTCAGATTGCGGTAGGGGATGGATGGCATTTGTATTCCAGATGGGATTTGTGTGCCAAGGCTGAGTGATAAACCCTGGCCTTGCAGGTTCTGCCCACCACGAAGAATCCCAGGACCATTCATAGAGTGCATAACCAATACCTCATTCCTATTGTCCCTCCAGGCATTGAACTCATGTTCTCCGATCAGTGATCCATTAAGACTCGACATCATTTGTTGCTCCTGTGGTGTTGAATCTGAAGCTTCTGCAGGATGAACATCAATGCAGCTACTTGGCTGCTGAGAATTACCAGCCAAAGCATCAGCATATGATACAGAATTCATATACACCATCATATTGCCTGGAAGAACAGGTGCCTCTGAGTAGGAAACAGGCAAATATATCATTTGTGTAGCTTCTCTTTGACTATTGGGACTAGGATAATAAGTAGCCATTTATTTATTTCCGGGTTATTAAATCCACAACTCAAAGTCTCCCATTAACTGAAAATAATCACTCAAACAGCCTGCATAAACAAAAAAACAGCTCTTCACACAAACAGGAAAATGAGCACAAAGAGATATAGAACAAGGAAGCAAAGAACTTTTATGGAACAACCATATTGTCATCAATCTTTACATTCACAAAAAGGTCACACACATTAGGAATTGCATTTAAAAAATCTATGCAATATAAGCATTTATGTAAAGAGACTCATTACCACTACCAAATAAAGAAAATTTTATTTGGTAAAAATAATATATTTTATTATTTATCGTATCAATGGCCACCGATGATCACCGATCGCCAACCATGAAGCTTTTTCCTTATGGAAAACCATAAACAGAAGCCAATATTATGTAACTTTTAATTGCAATAGCAAAGATGGTAAGCTTATTGAATCATAGAACTCAGAATATAAAAACATAAACAGAAAACCTAAAGATTTTGTGGATTACTTTCATGGTAATCATTATTTTTATTTGATAGTATAAACAAACTTTATATTACCAAAAAAAAAACAAAGCTTTCCCCACAAATCTAGGAACAGAAAGGCCAATAACCCAAAAACAAACTATTTTTTCACAAAAAGAGTTACAAACTATGAACAAGGGGATGAACTTTGATGAGCAAACTAACACTTGGAAAACATTCCCAGAGGAAAATTTACTTAAATCAGTGACTATAAGATGCTAAAGCAAACATTTATCAGCAAATCCCAATAGATAGTAGCTGAAAAAGAGGAACAATCTTATATCACCACATAGTATTTTCCAACTACAGGAAAAGAATCATGAAAAGAGAGGTATATCATTAAAAAAATATGCTGGCAGAGATTAAAAAAGTCCCAGATATCAAGCAATTAAAAATTTACCTGCAAACTACCAACACTTGTGAGTGTTCTGGGGAACAAAATATGTCGAAGACAACACTGGATCGGTTGATTAACAAATCAGATCCCAATACAAGCATAAGAACAACAACACAACAATACCCTTTTCAATATACAACCCTACAAAGATATAAATAAAAAAATATAAGGAAATTAAAAAAAAAAGATATTGAAAGGAGCAGATGAATTTTTCTCACTTCTGATCTTTTTCTCTCATCATATGTTCTTCATCCATCGTTCCATCGAAAGCCCACGTGAGCATCTTCCTCTTTCTTTTCACTTTGTCTTTCACTTACACAAAGTAAGTACTGTTGTTCAGTTGCTATGCTTTGCTTTTATCTATAAAAAAGAGAAGTACCCTTTTAAAGAAAATGATGGTTTTCCTATTTCTAGCTAATCTTTGTATGACTTTTCTCTGAAAAATAAAAAAAGATCCAACTTTTCAGTGGTTTTTGAGTGTCGTTTGAAAACCGCAGTTGTAGATACAGAAGCAACAGTAGTTAGTGGTAATAGTTGGTGAAACCTTGACTTGCTTGTGTTATGACTATTGCTTCTGCTTCTGCTTCTTCTTCTTCTTCTTCTTCTTCTTCTTGATGTTGTAACTCTTTTCAGTTCTTGAGTATTGAGTTTGGTTAAGGAGTTAAATCTCTAACCACCAGTTGGTAGACCTAAAACCCTCCCTTAAACCCCTCTCGGAGAACCTCCATACCCATTTCTCTCTCTCTCACAGACACACACACTCTCTCTATCTCTCAGGCTGTCTCTCTCATCCTTAAGCTTGGAAGGTCTGGTTCTGGTTCAATATCCACCATATGAGCATATTCTAATGTTTCTCTTTTTTCTTTTTTTTTTCTATGCCTAACTTATTCTTTATTTAACATAATTCATTATTAAATAATAGCTATATAGTTAATCCTTTTATAGTTTTATAAAATTAATTTTGTGACAATTAATCGTTATTATTAATAAATAAACAATTTTAATATTTTATAATAATTATTATATTTTGGTTTAAATTTTTAATAATTGAGGAGGTTATTGTGTTTTTTATTTTTAATTCTCTATTTTCCATTCTGCTTTTAATCCTATATTTCCTTTTATTTCTTGCCATCTCTTATTAATTTTCTCATCTGTTCATTTTATTTTTCTATATTGAATTTCAATTAATTTTAAATTATTAATTCATTAAATAATTTACTTAAATTTTAATGTTTTAAAATTAGACTGTTAGGATATGAGATTTAAAGTTTAAAAAGTTCAATCGATATTATATCATCGTAAAATTAACTAAATATTGAATAAATTAAAAATTTTAAAATATGATTTAAATAAATTATCCTTTCAAATCAACGAAATTGAAATTTAATTAAAAATTATTATATAAAAATTAATTGATTTATTTTTATTTATAAAAAATTAATAATTTACAAAAATCAAATCATTAATTAATAAACTGATTGGTCTTTTATAACATAAATTATTATAATAAATCAAACCGAAAAGTTAAAAACTTAACTAAAAATTTAATTATTGTTAATTCAAATATTATAATTGCCACAGATTTGTATGACATTATGTGCAGAAACAGACTTAAGGAGCAATCAATTATTGAATGTGTTACAAAAATAAGGCCACCCACAAAGAGCTTCGCTTTTGGTGGTGGTTAGGTATATTCCAAAACAGTTGTCGTTCCAAGGTAAGCCCTTTAAGACTTGCAATGTCAAAGGGAAATCGGCCAATCGGGTGATTCAAATAATAAAATATCTTTTTAAAATCAATATCGTTCTAAAAACGGAATTCAAAATTTTAAATTTGTATTTGGCTTAAATTTTAATTAATGAAAACTTAATTTACTAATTTCAAATTATAGTAAAGTGAATTAAATTTAATTTATTTAATTCAAGCACACGTTTTACTTTATTTTTTTCCTAAATTTTGTAAAATGTAATAAAAGACTTTAAATATTATAATCACATTTTTTTGTTATATTCAGTTTGTTTTTATTAACTGATAACTCTAAAGTAATTTGTAATAAAACTTAAGGAATTTAACATTAAATAAGTAAATAAAAATACACAAAAATTTTATATGATATTATTAAATATAAAATTATATAAGATCTCAGTGTTTTTAATTTAATATATAATATTGTCAATTTTTGATAATATTATTCATTTTCTATTTAAATTAAATTAAATTTATTTTTATGATATTAAAGTTGCTAAATTTTATTATTGTTAATTATTTATTACAAATGAATTATTAATTTTAATTATAATTTTTAGTTAAATTGTTAGAATACGTTATATCCAAAATAGATGTCAAAAAGTAAAAATTACCATGTTTAACACTCAACTAATCACATTTTTTGTTTTAGTACAAAGGATACAGAAACCAAGAAATCTAACTAACGTAGAGCTTTGCGGTACATAATTCCGTGTTGGTTCATGTGAAGAATCTTCGTAACTGACAACAAAGGCTCCTGAAGAAAATGAATTTCTGGGCTGACGAGGGCTGCTAGGTTATTCACACACTGGTTTCCTTTATGATGTACATACTGTAACTAAACTTCTCAATTTTGCTGGAATAGTCTCCGAATACCTGTCAACAAAAATTTAATGTCGTTAACCACTGCATGGGATAAGAAAGAAGGCTAATGACTTCCATAGAATCCACTTCGACTATAACTCAATGGTAGCTTAATGACCATGTCAAAGTGAGGCCCCAGTGAATTCCCTAAAGTTTTGCCGTGTGAGGAAAGCTTCTTCCAATGTCCTGCAAAAAGCCCCCACACCATTATTCATGCCAGTCCGGAATGAGTCCTCCCGCAGTAGCAATAGACAAAGCCAACTTGACCTCTCCATCTGTGTTGATTTTAACTCGGTTCTCTGGTGGCTTGATCCACTATACTGGACTACCTACCGAAAGACCCGAGCTGATTACATTAATTGCTAGCTAATTTTATTAAAGATTAATTGATAACATATTATATAAGTTAATGTGAGTAATGTTTGTTAAAAATATTTAATCAAATTTAATCATATTTTAAGATTGACACGGTCAGTCAATTGAAACGTTTCAATCTCAACCAAAATTTAACCGATACCCTATTCGTTAAACAGGAGCCAAAAGTAAGGAGCATGACAGTGGACTTGCGAAAATTGGAATTATGGAAGTTTAATAACGTAAGGATAGGTCTAAATGTCATATTTTGGCAGGTTAGTGCCGACAGAAGCAGGTAAGTTGAGTCCATGACGTGGCCTAGTACGACAGATATGATAAATCCAGCGGCTGAATCCAACGGCCCGCATTTATCAATCATTAAAAATCTGTTGTCCTAGCCGTCTATGGACTTTGAACATCCTCGGATGTTTCAAACTCGAGGCTACTTCGTTATTGTCCCATTTGACATTTTATTTATTATTTTTATAGAGAATAGACTTTAATTGGAAAAAAAAAACAGAGAAAGAGTCAAATTCCAAATCAAAAGTCAGATGCAAATTTTTTATTAATTTAATTGGATATGATTTGTATTTTTCAACATTTTAAAATTAAATTAATAATATAAAAATATTTAAACTTTAAAAAACTCAACTGGTAAATCGTTATAAAATTAGTTACATATTAAATAAAATTAAAGAATTTAAAATATAATTAAAAATAATTATTACTTATCAAAAAATTTAAAATTTGATTTAAAAAAAGTTAAATAAAAATTTATTTATTTATTTTAATTTATAAAAAATTGTTAATTTATTAAAAACTCCATTAATTAATAAATTAATCAATTTTTAACAAAAATTATTAAAATAAATCAAACTGAAAAGTTAAAAATTGAACAAACAAATTAGATAATTTAAATTTTTTACGATTAAACCCGCTGATTAATCATTGATTTTTTATACCTAGTAAAAATTTTTAAAGTTTAAGTAAAATTTTAAAATTCGCAAACTCTTGTTAAAAAATGTTAAGGCAATATTAGAAATATAGTATACGAGAGACAAAATTAGATAGAATTAAACGTTAAATATAATAATAAATGGGGGCAAAGTTTGTTTATTTTTATTAAATTAAAATATTAAGAATACTAAATGGTATACAAAGTCTATCAACAAGGGAATCGACTGTGGAGATTAGGACTAGGCTTAGGAGTGGAAAAGCAACACTTTGTTCAAAGTATCAAAATGGTCCCAAAGTAATAATTGTCACTTCTCTTCTTTATTTTTGCCCTTTTGGTAAAGAGAAGAGACAAATATCATAATTAGTTATAAAGAGTGGTCTAATTAGTGGACTAAACACTCATAAGAGCCTATCGATTTAAGAAATTGTATATTCAAATTGCAAAATGAAGACAATGACTCGTTTAAAATCTTGAAGAAAATAATTATTTGAGAGCAGATTGAAACTTATAATTTCGTTTAATTCTACGTAATAACCCATCAAATGATTTTAATAAAAATGCATAATTAGTAAATTATTATATACATCTAAAAATTTATTATGTACATACTTAAAAAAATAACGATTATATTATTATAATAAGTTCAATAATAACAACAACAACATTTAGTAAAAATTCTCATTGGAGCTTGTTATGTCCGTTAGGAGGGGTGTATGCCCAGCGGACATACACAGGATGGTTACAATAAATTGCGATTTTAACTATTTTTCTTTACAAAGTTGTAGATCTATAGGCCCTCATCAAAACTGTCTTGAAACGACCTTAATTCGACATCTCTAGTAAAAGTTATGTCTATTATCCCAAAATAAGTACAATTATAAATTGTGGACCCATTGATGCTTTTCTATAATACATTTAAGCTTGAATGGAACTTGAAATGTACCTAGTAAAGAAAACACAAATGAGTAACATGTTAGCGTGATAATTAAGGACATAAATATAAGAATGAATTGTTATATATCCATTAATCAAATAGGAAATTTTTTCGGATATTACGAGAATGAAGATGAACTAATGATGACTATTGAGATTTCATGAAAATATTCCTATAAGATAATACGTTAACATTTCATGACTTTGTAGTTGGATTCTAGAAATGAAGTCTAACAGTTCCGTTGAAGCGCAAAATTTAAGAAGGTCTAATAATATGTAGTCTTACTGCTCAATTAAATGTTATCAAGTAAAAGTTTAGAACTCAATCAAATAAAAAGACATCATTTGGGTCTTAAATTTTTTAAATTTATAAATCATTTTTAGCAAAAGAATTTAGATTGCTTAAATTGGACTTCAGATTGATTATTTAAATTAAAAAAATTTCGAAGTCTAATAAATTTAAAATTAACCTATTGACTTAATATCAAATTAGACCGTGTTTTAATTGCTAACCCTAAATTTGACAAGTGACATGAGGTTTATTTAATAAGATTTAACCAAAGCTATGTTCACGGGTTAATCAATTTATGCTTGCCTTACTGAGGAATAGCTTTCACGTTTTTGATGTAATTGAAGCTTGAAGAGAATGTGCATATGCTTAGGTTTAAATGGAAAAGTTCCAAAACTTTGTATTTGTAATTTTATTTTATTGATTATCTTAACCTTTACCGAAACAGAGACTAACCTGCACGAGTCTGCTCAGTGGGGCCCAGATCATGAAATTGTGATGGAAATTTGGACGGTCATATGGGTCCTAAACTATGTTTCACAAAATTAAAGTGTTGCTGTGAATGTGAACCCCACCTTAACGGCAACTTTTGTTGCGTTTAATGAACATAATCAATATTTGCTTTACCTGCTGACTTAGGGCATGACCTAATTTAGATTTCTCTCAATTTTCACAGGTCCCTCATCCTCCGGATAGTAGCAAGTGTTGAAAACAACTATGGCAGCTTCCTGTCTCCGCTAAGCTTAAGTTTTTTTTTTCTGTTGCAAGTTCATAGGGACTGCCTCTTGACCAACGCTCTTCGCTTTCACCTAGGTATAGCAACATCTCCGATGTGTGCTAGATGTATACTATTCCCTGAAACCACTCTTCATTTATTGCGTGACTGCATATGGTCTCGGGTTGTTTGGACCAGCTTGCTTGCTCCAACTGTCGATCCTTCCTTTTTTGCAGCGTCATTAGACGACTGGGTGGCGGCAAATGTGTTTGCCCCACATGCCACCACAACCTCCATGCTTCAGTTTCTAACTGGATGTTGGGTCATTTGGTATGCTCGTAATAAAGCGGTAATCAATGGTGAGTCTTTGTCTACCGGGACCCAAATGCTTTGGCATCGTTCACTTATGCAGGACTATCTTAGCGTGTTCGCCTCGGGAGCGCACTTGGCATCTCACCGTCCCCCTAGGTGGATCGCTTAGACTAAGCCACCTCCTGGTTTTCTGAAACTCAATACTGATGGAAGTGCAGTTGGTAATCCCGATCGAGCGGGGTACGGGGGCCTTATTAGAGACATAGAGGGCCGTTGGATTGCAGGTTTCTCTGGCTCGGTTGGTATAGCGACAAACATACTCGCGAAATTACAGGGGCTTGAACATGGTCTACAACTCACGTGAGACTTGGGGTACCGTAATGTGCTTGTGGAAACTGATTGCTTAGCTGTGGTTAATCTTATTTCCGACTCGCCACAACCCTATCATCCTCACCTTGTTCTTATTTGGGATATCCAGGACCTGTTCGCTAAACAGTGGCGCTGCTCCGTTCACCATGTTTTTCGTGAGGGCAATCATTGTGCGGATTTCCTTGCGAAGATTGGATCGACACAGCTGTCCACGTGGTCTTTTTGGTCGACTCCATCCCCTGAACTTCGTTTGCACCTCGAAGACGACTGTCAATCTATTGTCTTCTTGCGGACCTAGCTTTCTCTTCCCTTTCTCACAAAAAAAAAAACTTAATGGATGGTGATCGAAAGGGAAGTGGGTCCATTTTACAATTTCACACCATTTAGATTACTTTCAACTTGTTATTTTTCATATCCGATTAAAGACAAGTACTGAGCTAAACGCTTAGCTCAACTTATAAAAAAGTCAAAAAGTTAACTTCTCATTTTAGAGAGGTCCGACGAAACTCCTAATATATGCATCAATGTTACGCACCGAATTTAGTATCACACTGTACTTATAAAATAGTCTCAAAATTATTTTAAAAATTTTAAAATAGTTTATTATCATATTGTATAATTATATTGTATATTTTTAATCATATCTTCAAAATTTATAATAATAAATAAGAATCACAATTTTAGTTAATTTATAAAATTAACTTAATAACTATTAATAAATATAATCAATTTTAAAATATATTTTAAAACATATACATTTCAAATAAAGTTTGATTTAATAATTAAAAGTATATAAAGAATATTAGTTTATAAAAAATAATTTTTAAAAATAAAATATTTTTATTAACCCTTTATTAAT
>JANZLF010000221.1:42244174-42254878 GCA_026546835.1 Erythroxylum foetidum
ATTTAATTTATAATTATTATTAATAATATAATATTTATTGTATTTTAAAAACAAAAACTAAAAATTCACAATAATTATATAAATTGAAATAAATAAAATAACTAATTAAAAACTAAAGAAAAAGAGGAGAAGAAGGGGGAAGGGAGGGAGAGAGGGAGACAAAGTTAAATCTTTTAAAAAAAATTGCAAATTTTTTTTAAAATTTTCGATACGGTCGAATATCGACTATTTAAACCTTATACAAATAATCATTCGTTTCGTACCTATTTTGGTTTTACATGGTACGATTCGGCTGATAATGGTATCCGCGTTCCTAATATGCACCCTTTCTTTTGTATATTTAGGTTGTTTATGTATTATGACTTAAAACTTGTAACTAAAATAAATAACTAACTTTACCGATAATTTCAAGAGTCACTTTCATTAGCTCAACGTATATAAGATACATTTATTTATATTAAATCTCACATTCTAATTTGAAAATTCAAAAGAATTTAAATCAAACACTCATATTTAAAAAAGGTATATTTAATTCTTAAATTTTATTAAAATTTAAGGTAATATCTTAAATGTTATATTTTTATTAAATAAATATTAAAGATATAATTCATACAAATTCATAGATTTAATCTACCTCCCACTTGTTCTTTTTAGAAGATTTAATCTACCTCCCACTTGTTCTTTTTAGAGATTATATATCCAATTAAAGACAAGGACTATAGTTAGCTCAACTTGCATTAAACACATATTTAAATCCCACCTCTCAATTTGAAAATTCAAAAGAATCTAAATCAAACACTTGCATCTAAAAAAAGTATAATTTAAATTTAAGATTGAGTTCATACCTTAAATTTTAACTATATCAAATAAATCTTAAATATATAATTTATATTTAGCATACTTTGGTCCTTTAGTTTAATAAAAATTCTTTACCAAACATAACACTATTACAGACCTATAAAATTCCAACAAGGCACAAGTTGCAAATGTAGACCCACATTGATTAGCTTAAAAGACACAAGAAAAAGCAACGATCATGACTTGGGTATATATGTATACATCTCAACTTGTTTGCTAACAACTTTTGTTCTTTAAAATCGGGTCAAATCCAAAGGAAAGAGGCAATTTGGTGTGGTGTGACAATGTCACCGGAGCTAGATGACCAGAGGGTGAACAAATAATAAATAACACGGGGGCTTGCCTGGAAAGGAACAGGAGGGTCTATTCATTGATTTGAAAGCAGGCTTGACAAGAGTGCAGTTTTAATTAATATTGGTTCGAATATAATTACCATAGTTAATTAGGTAGAAAGAATGATGATTATTATTATTGATCTATTTAAAATAAGTTTTTTTTAATAAAAGGAGAGGCAAATTACCAATAGAGTCAATTACATAAAACATTTTTTAACGTAAGGCCATGGTCGATAGTACAGCATGTGTAGCGAGTCAGTCCGCACATCTATTACTCTCTCGATAGACGTAACGATGAACAACAAACCAATTCCGCGTGAAGTTCGTGGATGCTCGTGACAATTGGTAGGGAAGCCTAAGAGCGAGTCTCTGCTGAAGAAATGAGATGGTACGCTGCCAGAGAATCCAACTCTAGTTCGATCAGACGAAATCCTCGATCCCAAGCGAACGGCAACCCAGTATAAACGCCTCAAAGTTCCGCCATCAACGGTTCACACCAACCGAGATTCTGCGAGAAACCCCCAAGTCAGGTGCCTTCCCAGTCGCGTAAAATGACACTTGCTGTAGCTGAGCGTTGGGAGCGATTATAAGCTCCGTTTGTATTGAGCTTCACCCAACCCGGAGGCGGTTTACTCCACCCAACGAGTCATTGGTGACGAGGTGGAGGGCCTATGCTTGCTCGACACTATCTGACGAAAGTCTGTTGGATTTGATCTGCAAAAGAGAATATAAGAATGTTAGGAGACAAAAGTCAAGTGAAATGAGCATCAAAAATAGATTTGTTTCTCCATGACCTGAGGAACCAGCACGTGGTGCCAAAAATGACCGTCCAATCGAGTCCCTGTATGCGCCGAGGATGGTGGAGGTTGGTCAGGAGCCACTGACGAAGCAACATGGTGTAGAAGTATGTGGTGGAGAGAGCCAGTGGCATGGAGTCCCATACTTGGCGTGCGCGAAAGTAGTCACGAACAGCATGGAGAGGAGATTCGGCGACAGGGCAGTGCGGGCAGGAGTTGTCAGTAGTCAAGTGACGGCGCACTCGATGTTGGTTGGTGAGAAGACGCTCCTGAGCTAGCAACCAGAGGAATGTTCTTATGCGTTGAGGGCCGAGCCATTGTAAAATAGCAGGCCAAAGTGCATCGGACGAGTGCTCAGCATGGCCCATGATCATGGAATATGTCGAAGCAATAGTGAATTGACCAGATTTAAAACATCCCCAGATCACTTTGTCCTGCTCAAGATATGGCTTGGGGGGAAGGTGCCCGCAATAAGGTGACAGATCGACTCGAGAAGATAGGAGTGTAAAATGTCCCAATTCCAATTGCCCGTGACCTCCACAAACCGGTGAGTGCTCGAATGAAGAGAGCTCTCAGGAATGGGTTGGGTAGTGTGAGGGAGAAGTGGTCTGACTCCTCCTAACCAGGGGTCAAGCCAGAAATGGGTCCGAGTGCCATCGCCTAGTCTCCACTGTAAGCCTTGGGTCACGATGGGCTAGATAGCCTTAATGTTGCACCAGACCATAGAGCCTCCTTTAGTCACGAGGGCGGCTGGGATATAGGTGACATCGAAATGGTATTTAGCAGAGGGGACTTGGACCTAAAGTGTCGTAGGCTTATCGATCAACGACCAACAGAATTTAGTTAAAAAGGCATCATTTGTCTCACGAATTTTCCGAATACCCAAGCCCCCCAGGTCCTTAGGTTTGCATACCTCGTCCCAAGGGACGAGATGTAATTTGGCCTTATCCCGATACAAACCCCATAGAAAAGTTCTCATAATAGATTCTAGATCATCACAAAGGCTGCGGGGTAAGCGAACGGTCTGCATAGTATAACTCGGGATGCTCGCTAACACAGATTGAGTCAAAGTAAGGCGGCCTACAAAAGAGAGTAGTTGAGCGGACCAGTCGGAGAGACGTTGCTGGACCTTATTAAGAATATACTGATAAGTCTATCGACTGACCCGGTGATGGAGGAGGGGAACATCAAGGTAGCGTCCAAGGTCATGCGTCTTGTGGAAACCTAGATCACAACTAAAAGAATGCTGCAGTGAGGGAGGGACATTTTTGGAAAAATAACGCCACGATTTCGAGGAACTGATTCGTTCCCCCGAGGCTGTGCAAAAGGAGTGCAATATGTCCCGAATGATAGTCACTTGCTTCGGGGAAGCTTCAGAGAAGAGGATGAGATCGTCAGCAAATAATAAATGGGAGAGGCGGCCCATGCATACTTAATGTTATCGGTTTCCAGTGGCCTTGGGCCACCGCCTGAGTAATTGCATGGCCAAGACGCTCCATACACAATACAAAGAAGTAGGGTGACAGTGGGTCCCCCTGATGAAGGCCTCGGGAGGGAGTAAAAGTGTCACTGAATTCCCCGTTCCAATTAACTTGGATGGAGACAGTAGATATACATTTCATGATGAGAGTGGCGAGTGACTTTGGAAAACCGACATCTATGATGGTATCCTGAATAAAGACCCACGACAACCGATCATATGCTTTCTCCAAGTCCACTTTAATGGCCATGAGTCCTGTACGACCGGTTTTCCTTCTCATGGAATGGATGACCTCCTGGGTGATAATGATATTGTCAGTAATGAGGCGACCAGGCGCGAAACTGCACCGCGTAGGAGCGATGAGTTCGTCAAGGTGCGGTTGAATCCGATGCACAATGATCTTAGAAAGGGTTTTGTATAGAATCGAGCAAAGGGCTATCGATTTAAACTGAGAAATAGAGGAAGGAAGGGAAGTTTTAAGGAGTAAGACTATAATGGTGCGGTTGAATGCGGACTCCCAAACTTCATGGCAAAATATGTTATGGAAAAACCTGATCAGAGAAGGGGCAAAATTATCCCACTGAGATTGGAAGAATAACGCAGTGAACCCATCAAAGCCAGGAGCTTTGTTAGGAGCATTGGAGAAAAAAGCCTTCTTGACCTCCTCGGTGGTAAGTGGACGGTTGAGGTCGGTGTGAGCTAGCTCTGGTAGGCGAGGAAACAAGCCGCAAACAGGCCAGGTAGTGGGCAGATGATCGTTAGAGAGGTAGAGGTCCGCGAGATAGGTGTGTGCTAGGATTCAAAGTGATGACTCGTCAGAGATGATATGTCCATTGACGTCCGTTAAAGATCCTATATGCGTCTGACAACGTCTCGAACGGGTGATATTGTGGTAATAGGAGGTATTCCGATCACCCTGGCCGAGCCACTGGCTACGGGAGCGCTGATGCCAAAGTAACTCTTCCTGGTGAAGGACAAGCTCTAATTCCGTCTGCAAAGAAGTCTTGAGTTATCGGAGGAAGTGAGAATCAGTGTCTTCAAGAGGTTTTTGTAAGCCTGCGAGCAGAGCCATAAGCCTCTTTTCTCGGTAGAAGATGTTACCAAAAACACGTTCCACTGTTAAAGGTTGACCGACAGGGTGTGGATCGCACTACTAATGTCTGGGTGGTGGGGTGGCCAATGGTCAGCAACCACGTGACCAAAGTCATGATGCGTAAGTCAAGCGGATTGAAATCAGAAAGGTCGTCTCAGCTGAGAGGGGGTCTGATGGGGAAAAGGTGATGAGGAGCGGCCAATGATCCGTTCAAGAAGGGAAAATGAGTAACTCTGGTGGATGGGAGCGTCGAGAGCCAGGAATGGGAACATAAAGCACTGTCCAACGCGCCATGTAAATCGAGGTCCAAAAAAGCCAAGATCCTAGAGGCTGCACTGGTAGATGCAATCGCGAAACTGCTTATTAACAATCGGTAAGAGGCGCGATCCACCTCGCTTATCTACACCTTCCAATTTGGCATTGAAATCTCCCCCCAGCAGTCAAGGATGAGTGGTGTCTCTAGCCAGGCGAGGGAGATAATACCAAAAGAATTTTTGTAATGCATAGGTAGGGCTAGCATAGATGGCTGTAAATTCAAAAGCCAGATTGTCCCATTCAATGTTGGCATGGATGAACTGTCGGTGAGCCAGCCGAATATGGATGGTGACATCTTGTTTCCATAGCATCCAGATTCCACCAGAATAACCTTCGGCCTCAACTCGGAAGGAATTGTCAAACTTGAGATTGCGAATAACTATCAGCGCGCGCTCCCCGCTAATGCGAGGTTCGACGAGAACAACCATACGAGGTTGATGAGTACGAATATAATTCTTCATGATGGGCTTGAAGGTCTGTCCCCCAGCCCCTTGACAATTTCAGATAAATATTGACATAAAACGGGTAGGAAGAAGGCCCTAAAGTTGCAGTACACTGGGGTCAACTGTGGGCTCAGTCAACTCCGAATGAATAATTGGGGCCTGAGTGGCACTTATGTCGTCCATCGAGGTGTCAATAACGATCGCTTGTCCCTCCTTCAAATGGTGGGCTACGTCAGGCACAGGGGTTGGAGGGGGTTCGGCAGAGCCCTGGGTGGTCCGATAATGGGGGGCAAAGGGTTACCTGGCTCGGTGGGGTTCTCGTCCATAGCACCGCCTCCCAAATCCGTTGGGAGGGCCAAAGAGAACAAGGGATCAGGGAGGAAGTTGTGTCTATTTTATCTTGATCTAGTATCGTTCTTAACAATTTTGGAAGGTTAGTTAATTCATGATATCTTAATGAGAGATCTGCTGCGAAATTGGCCAACTAGTGAGCGGCTTAGTTGCCTTCCTGATAGGTGTGGACAATTTTGACTTCTCAATATTGGTTAAATAATTTTTTGATATTTGAAACAAAAGTTTATTGGTTAAAATAGTAATTTATAATTAAATAATAACTTTATCTTAATAGCCATTAAATATTGCACACTTTTATATTAAAATTTTTATTTTAATACAGAATTACAATATTTAGAGATTTTAGGAATCTTTGTTTAACTACAAGAACTTCCATATATACATCTTTATTTGATATATAACTAAGTCTAATTATATAGTATTGTGTTTTTTATTGAAACTTACAAGAGTGAACATGACTAATCAAATGTTATTTATATAATAATATAACTTAGCTGTGGAACTTACACTAAACTAATTAAATCTAGCTAAAGATAATATTTTATCATAATTATCTTAAATTATTATTTTCAATCAAGTTTAATTTGATCGAACCATATTTAAGAAATAAGTTGAGTTATTGTATTAATAATATTTGATTAATTAGCTTATGATATTCATAGTGTATATTTGATTGTTATTTTTTAACCAAAATCTACGAGATAATTTTTGAAAAAAAAAATCAAGATGATTTTTTTTGAGAATTTAAATTTTTTTAGAATTTCTCTTTTTTTAATTATAAAGGAAGTATACGATATATATGAAATGACCTTTTTTTTCTGTATAATCTTTGTTTGTTCAATTTGATATTAAAATCAGTTTTTGATTTTTTAAGAGATACATTATTTAGTAAATAAGATTGTACTTATTTATATCCTAATGAGTGCTGATTCAAGATTTCAATAAAATCCTATTCATGTCATCGGCCCCTAAAAGTGATCGAGTTGGTGGAGTGAGGGACACGGGGTCAAAAGATTATATGTTTGAATTTTTTTATTTATATTCTTTCGATCGAGCTTGTCTTATAAAACTTATCTAATGTGAAGTACTTGATTGATGTGATTTACAGATTATTATGTCAATTTGAAGGAAGATTATCAAAGATTCAAGAGTATAAACTATCTGTTTTCAAGGGATGTATTGTCTGACTTTATAAAGAGTATGCTCTTTAACTTCAAATGTTTGACTTCAAGAGATTGGTTCAAGTAATATAAGTTGATTTACAAGTTCGAGTTCTTTTTTAAAATTAGAACTAAAAATAATATATTTTATTTAAATTTAATTGTTTTAAAATTAAATTAAAATTGACTAATCAATTAAAATTTTTATTAATTTTAAATTAGACTAAAATTATCAAACACATAAGGTATTTCAAGACTAAACATTATTGAAAATATATAAAAGAAGAGTTAAAATAAACGAAAAGATAACTAAGAATTTTTAAAATAAATTTATGTAGCTTAGTTTACATTAAGTCCAACCTTTATTTATTTTAATCTTTATTTTTTAAAAGGTTATCATTTGTTTTTTATAAGTATTGTTTAATTATTATACAAGTCTTTATGTTATATTATAATAATTGGTCACTTATTTATAATTTTAAAATGATATTATATTAAAAATTAATATTACATTATTTAAAAAAATTTAACAAAAATCGTGTAATAACTAATATCTAGATAATATCATATGATGTAAATAATAGTTTTAATATATGATAACTAAAATAAAAAAGAGTTCCTATATATTTAACTTTGTTTATTTCAATAATTAAAAAACTGAACTGGTATAGCCGATTCAACAATAAAAATTTTGAACCGTCTAACTATTTTGCTCAATTTTTTAAATTTCTAGTTCGATTTGTTTTAATAACTTTTGTTGTAATTAATCGGTCAATTCTTGCAAATTAATAAATTCTTATAAACTTAAATAAATAAATTAAATTTCATTTAACAGTATATTTTTCAATTAAATTTTAATTTTTTTTATAGATAAGTGCAAATTTTTAATTATATTTGAGATTATTTAATCTTTAACTAATTTTACGATAGTTTAGTTCTGATTAAACTTTTTAAATTTTAAATAACTTATCTTATTGGATTAAATTAAAATTTAGTTTTTAAAACAATAATTTATATTAAACCAAACTCAATTTAATACTATGTTAAATGAAGCCATTAAACAAGCTGTGGCCGGCACGTGGACTTATACAAACTAAATCTTGCCTTGAGAGGCATCCTGATTGTGACGTATTTCACGTCATTCAACTCATAAATAAAAACAATTAATTTAACTAAACTATGTTGCCAGCTGTAATTAACATAGGAAGATTTGTCGGTAATCCACATATAAATATTTAATTAATTAATTGTGGTTTTTTTACGCGGGGTTTCATTGACAAGGTCAGAAAGAAGAGGTCAGATTTTTTATTAATCAATTTTTAATTTTTTTATTAAATCTTATCATTACAAGGTTTATATAAATATATAATTTATATGTGAATTTATTAAAAACAGTCTCTTTATTATATAAAAATAAAATTACATGCCATCAAGCTTTTTTAAAGCAAAATTTTAAATTAGATATCAAAAGATACGAAAATTAAAATTATATAAGAGTAAAATTACATGCCATCAAACTTTTTTAAAGCAAAATTTTAAATTAGATATCAAAAGATACGAAAATTAAAAAAAAGAGTGCTAGGTGATCAACATTATTGGAGACGTCATGTCGTTTTAATTGTATGATTGTAAATTTTATAGCTCTGATTTGATTCGTTGTGTAAGTTTTAACAATTTTGACTTTTCTTAAACATTAATTGATTTTTGAGGTGTGGTAAGTGGGTCCCGTTTTAACTTTATTATCAAACCACATTATCGGCCTATCGCAGAAGTGACTCCGAAGGAACAACGTGGGACCCATCAACCTAGATAATGGCATAATGCCGCCGTGGGTCCCAATGAGGAGGCTTTCGTGTCGTGTCCTCTTCGTTTCCGTACTCCACGAAATAATAATAAGTTATTATTTATTTTTTAGATGTCATAAAACTTATAAATTACATTAAATAAAACTATTAATAAAAAATATTAACAAGTTTAAAAATTATGTAGACAATAAATTATTTTCAAAATTTTAAATTTATAATTAATATTAAATACATCAAAATATTTAATTCATTTTAATTTTATTTCATTCCTTGAAATTTAAAATTTATCAAATTTTTTAATATTTAATTGTTCATTTTAAGGACTTTCTAACATTATATTTCTTATTTTAAAAATATATTATTATATTTTAAATAAAAATATTGTTTTAATATTTAATTGAACTAATTTAAATTAAATTAACCATTTTAATTTAATTTCATTCTAAAATTTAATTAATTTAAAATTTTATTTTATTAATTCGAGCAAACCAATTTATTATACTTAATAACTTTGTCCCATTTAGGAGGCAGCGGTGAATATTTTAAATTGGGTCAATTGCTATTATACACTTTGAGTGCATATTAATTTAATTATCAAGTATACTTAATAGCTCATTGATTATTTGTTCTAAAAAATTTTGACAAATTAACGATTTAGTACTAAACAAAAAATTTCGCTCGAGGTAATGAAATGGTAGACACGCAGGACTCAAAATATCATGTCAAAAAATATAAAAGTTCGAACCCTCTTCAAAGCATAATATCAAGAATGCTCGTTGAATGAGCAATTGAATAAGAGATTTCGAATTAAATTAGTATTGATTTATCGATTCGATACGAGATATTAGAATAAGTTCAATAACATATCCAATTATAAATTATTTTACGAATCAATAATTCAAAATCGTGTGATAACTTTAGTATTTATAAACTCTATACTTAACTTAAAATAGCAAAAGTTAAGAACTTATAGTTGTCATTTTTAATTCAATTTTAATTTATATTTCTAAGGGTGTATTAATTTAATTATCGATTGAATATAATAAAATTAAAAATTATGTTCTCTATAAAAATTATTTGATGAACTAATGATTTAATGCTAAATAAAAATTACAAACTTTGCATGTAATCGTAACTTAGCAAAGGTTAAGACAAAAGATAGATGCAGTTCATTTCATTTTTTAAAAATTGATTATCAATATTAATTAAATGTAAATTTGTTACTTAAATTTAAAATATTAATTTAATAAATGATTTATTTTAAATTATATTATTCACGTCCGTACAATCTATTGAATTGAATGTGTAGGCTGGATAACGTGATCTGTAGATAGGCAGAGGTGCCAATGCCGTACAAATTCTGCGCACATGGCCATGGCTTACCAGTTACCACAACTGCCCGTACGAATGGACCACTGTCTTTACATTGCAATTTCTCTTTTTGAGCAGGATGGTATATTAAATTATAATAATTTGTTTTAATTTTGAAACAACTGCAACTTTTTATTTTAACAAAATATCAAATCTAATTCAATTCATAAGTAATTTTGGTCGGGATAGAAAAATGTCTCGAGTCTGAGAAGAAGTTAATATACCCAATTTGAATTAATTAAGTTTTGAATTAAATTTAATTTTTAAAATTTGAGTTCAAATCGAATCGAATCTTTTAAAAATTTTAGATTGAAATTAAACTTATTTGAAGTCCAAACTTCTTTTAAGCCATATTAGAGTTTGAAAGAATATTTTAGGTTCATTCGAATTTCTAACTCTAAAACTCTATTGAGCTTAAGATCACATTGAATATTTCAAATCCAATCCAATTTTAGAACAAATTTGTATTAAGTAAAAACAAATTATTTATTGTCATATGATGTAGGTTTGGTAGTTTAACCTGAGACAACTCGAGTCATTAGGTCGTGGACTGAGCTTAATTTTCTTTTATTGCATGTTTTGATAGATTTTTTAGAAGTTGATAAGTACTTTTCTCCGCTACAAAAAGTTTTTTTTGAGAAAAATAAATGTTTGCTGTAAAATAAAAATTATTTTTTTAAATATGTATAACTT
>JANZLF010000221.1:42324968-42336102 GCA_026546835.1 Erythroxylum foetidum
AATTCTATTTGTATTTATTACCCTTAAATTAATATTATTTGGTAAGTCTGTAATTTATTATGATTGTTTAAATTACTATAAGAAACTGTAAATTTAATAATAATAATCACATACCCTTAAGTCCATTCACCCTCGATGAATGGTCCAATTAAAGGCATACATAAAGCCTTTGTACCAGGAGAATAAATCAATGATTCTCATTCCTCTGATATAGCAGGGAAATGGAGGATTGCCAAGAATTGAGTAATGAAAATATTATCCCTTTAATGATAGTTTGATGCCAAACACAATATTTCATTCCATTCCCGTACATTTTTCTCCATTATCCCCAAACAAGCATACCCTAAGAGTATATTTGTTTGGGGGTAATTGGAAAGAAAGGTATTAGTATAAAATGAAAACTCAAGTTTGGTATCAACCTATCATTGAAGAGGTAATACTTTCATTCCTTCATTTTCAGTAATACTCTGTTCCTCTGAATTATCAAAGGAATGAAATTCATTATTGGTAATATTTCATTCCTATTTTTTACTATATTTACTCCTATTTTTATTCTCATTATCCTTTGTAAACCAAGCACTCTTTAAGAATGTACCCACTCAAGGACTTGTTCGATGGTATTTGTTAATAGGAATGGAAAATGAAAAAACCTTAAAATTTTAAAATTTACATGTTCATGCTGGGGTTTCATACATGTCTTAAAAATATGAGCAAGGTACAATAATAGGAATAAATTTATAGATAAAGGTTGAATAGATTTCCATCAGAATCAGAAAAAAATAAAAAAATGAAGTTGGGACAAATTAATGCCCTCAATATGGAGATACCTTAGGGCCCAGAGTCGAAGGTAGGAAGCTGTGTTTGAGACTGCTCCGAGTACAAACTCAATTGTGTGCATCATCCGGTGAACAAAAACTTCACTGAATTCAAATTCTTCTTCATCATGGGAGTCATGGCTCACTTCCAATTGAAGAGAATCTTCATTGCCCTGAATAGGTGCACCTCTGAATAGGAAGGATATCAGAACAAAATGCAAAGTTCTTTAACATATTGTAAAGCAATTCCCAAATTGGGAGCTGCAGCCTTAAGTTTCGTGTTGTTTCTTCAAAAATAAAGGCTTTGGAAGCAGCATCAGGGTACAGAAACAAAGAGTTCAAATTTTCTGTCCAATATTATAATATTTTATTGTGTTAAATAAATCTCAACCGTTTATTTATGTAAATCTTATATAGGTCTTGCGTAGATCTCACAAAATAAATAGTTGAGATTTTATAAGACAGAATAAGACAAGATATTATTGAACATAAGATCTTGGTCCGCAAACAAGAGCAAGCAATAGTAAGACAAGCTGAGAAAAAAAATCACGTGAGAATCAGTGAAACGATAACACCTCATTGGCCAGGAAGATAAGCATACAACCCAATTGAAGTATGAAGCCAACCTGAACTATCTTTTGCCCAGGAAAAAGCTGGTTTTCGCCCATTTCATCTGCTGGACTCAAGAACATGCATACCATTACGTGGTACAGGTCAGCTTGTGAACCCGTGCACCACTTCACAATGATGAGGTAATTAGCCAAATAAGGCATTCAAAAATATCATTTGTCGAATAAACTGGAACCCAAGATTCATTTGGGCAACTCCAGGAAGAATTGACATTTTCATTTTCAGAGAGTTGAGGAATGGCAGCTCACTTCGAGTACCATGCCATGCAGGAACCACACCACACCAAATGGGTAAGTAGAGCGCACCTTGATCAAACCTTCTATTGTAGAATCCCTGAGAATCAAGCAAAAAACTATCAAGTATTTGGAACAGAAGATAGTAGGAAAAGCTTCTAGAAATTGTCTCAAAGATCTATTCCAAATACCTGCAAGAGAGATCACGACATGCATATGCTGACGGACCAATTATTTCAAAGGGTACAGAGAAGAATTCATTATAGATCAGGCCAGTGTAAATGGAGAAGAGCGCCATCATCATGATGACATAACGACCACCAAAGGTCATTTCAGTTATATCTCCCAGCTTCTGCACTTAAGAATAAGCATAGCTAATTATGATAACGATAGCATGTATAAAAAATAACAAGCCTAGATAGAAGAGAACATGATTTTTAGAGGAATATGGCGACAGTTCTTCTAAAAAACAATGCAAAAAAGATCTAAAATTGAATATATTGGGAACATCTCTTATTTTATATAGAAAGGGGAAAAGAAAAAGTCAAAAATGCTAAAATCAAGATAGCAATTCAACATCCAAACTGAAGATTACCTGTCTAGATAGTGTCTTTTCTCTTAATCATCATCACACTCAGTCTAAAGTTCCGTAATAAAGCGAAATATAGAGAAGTCTGATACTTTTACATAGTAAAGAGGAGGTATAAATTTGCCAGCAATAAGTATATTCCATGCCCTCAATCACCAAACATGATGGCAAAAAGGAATGGAAATGTAATAATTGTGTATACTCCAGGATTTGCCTCTTGGAACTTTGCAATACTGCAACAATCAGAGATATAAACTTAAATAGAGGCCATCACATAACTAAAATTCTGAACTAGATATAAACGGTGAACTTAATGATCAGTGCTATTACATAGTTGAAGGATCATAGGAATGTAAAGAATTATTTCAGTCACAATAACAAAGTAGGTGAAGAGAAAACGTGGTTTAACTAACTTCCTCAAATTGTATATAACAAAGGGTGATACTCACCCAGAAGCATCAACAGTTTCCTGGAAAACAGAAGTGAATTTGTTTGTACGGAAATATGTAGGTGGAGACTCTCTTGTGTGCAAAACTTGGAAAATGGTTCCAACTTGGGAGTTGGAATCAAATGAAGCTCGCTGCAATGCATCCTGAATCTGCAAAGATCCAGTTCGAACTCAGCTTATTTTGATCAAAATGAATATTCCATAACTATATTGAAGAACCATGAATATTGAAACTATAACTAAAACAACATCCACTTACGAAACAAAGACATAATTTACCTGCTTAGCTGCAAAGACAGGACTCCATCCCTCAGCAACAAGACATTTCTTTGTCAAATCAAGCCTAAGCAGGTTCAGAATATGGTAGATGGATTTCTCCTTCCTAGCCTTGATAAGCCAAAAACGCAAAATTCAACATGCTTAAAATAAAGCAGCAAATCATATATGAGTACCAAAATGATTCTGAATTATATCATTCAGAAGAAATATAATGTTATTCACATTACACGATCTGATAGAAAACTGAATTGAGAAAAGTTGAAAGTCTATTTCATCTTAACAGAATAAGAGTCTTCTACAAAATGTCTTAAGAATGAATAACTGTTACAGTGTCCCATATTGCCTAGACATGAAAATGTTAAAGGGTTTATAAGTAGTAAAGGTCAACTATCCACCCAAGCCCAATTCTTGTTAGTGGACTCTACATTTTATTCATATTAAAAATTTAATAATAACGAATATAACTAATTATAACTAACTTATGACTAACTAACTTAACTGTCAACTTTGTCTTTATATAATTCTAACACGATCAGATTCATAAAAGTAGCAAATAAAATTTGATGTAATAAAATCTTGAACAGAACAAAGAGTTCCACTGCTCAAATTGTTTGTAGCAAATTGTTTCTCAGAAATAACCCTGCGTTGATAGTAGTTTTCATCTCCATAATCTACCTGAGGCCTGAGTTCAAACTGAAAGACCAAGATGGTTAAACTTTTAACAGCCACTATAAAAAAACTGCTTGTGATTGCACAGCAATCCAAAAGCGGAAGAGTGTTAACACAAGAGTACTTGATCTTGAGATTCGGCAAACCGTTTTTGAGAAGTTTAGTACAAGAAATATAATAATGGAACAAGGGAAAACCTACACAAAGAAACAAAGGGAAACAAACAAGTGATACTGTACGAAGACTTAAAGGGGGGCTTGAAACAAGGAATAACACACACTTCAGTCATCATTTGAGCTTGTTTTCCATGATCTTCATTGAATGGATACCAGTTTGCCCCAAATGCTTCACATATTTGTAGTATTTTACTCTTTGCCCTTTCTCCAGAATAGAAAACAACAGAAACATTCTTCTCAGTCTGCTTATTCACAAAATTAAGAAAAGGACATAACAGCGGTAGATCAAAAAAATTTAGGAAACAAGATTTCCAAGCTTTCAATGTGTGTATAAAGTACTTATTAAACAGGGTATCTAATTTACAATACAGCAATTTTCCACAAAAGCTGCTTAAACAAATAGTTTTAACATTGAGTTCAATTCTACAAAAAGATTTCACGTATTCATTCATTTCACATGAAAATCCTAATCACAATAGGAAGTTATTCTTGCACTATTTTACAAACATTTGTGATAAGACGAAGAGAAGAAAACCTTTTCTCCGGAAATAGGATCAACGACAGGTTCATCCACAGTAGCCTGCCTGATAAACACATTGCCCCTGGTTGCATGAAATATGATCCTTTCAAAATGCCAAAGACTTTTCTTTAGGGACAAGGCCCGTGAAAGAAATCCCACTTTCACTTACTTTGATGAATCAGCTAATATTTCGTAGAACAGGAAACCCAAAAAAGGACGTTGTGAGTTTGAGGAACAAGTTAATGAAACCATACCTAAGTGCCTTAGACATTCATACTTGGTCCTGCAACAAAGGAGTACTTAGTGATTCTTTACCACTATGCTGGGACTCCATTTCCCTCTGCTGAGCAGTTGCAAGGTTTAGAGCTGAAGGAAAGACCCCAGTAGCCTACAACGAGAAATATCCATATCTGGGTAAATTTTCATTTCGTTTCACAAGATTAGGTAGCTCTTAACCCCACATATGTTGTGTGCAACAAGAGGACTCCAATCATCAATATGCCATAACAACAAGCATCACAGTACCTTTTCAACTAGATCTGCCTCAAGCTCTCCAAGCTTAATCTAGCATATCCAGCGAAAGAAAAGAAAAAAAAAACATGAAAGGGTGTAGACATCGGAGAATTTCAGTGCCACAACAGTTCAGCTAATATTATGAACTTCTTCACATACCTCTAGATCTTCTTTATCTATATCATTCAGTGCCATAGACTTCTTTGAAGGTGGGACGCACACCTGCCTTCTCCATTTGCTCCTTAAAAAAAGTGTAACTTGCGTGCCATCTCTCCACATTTTTTAATCTCAATAAAACAGGGAAAAAATTAACAGTCGCACAACCAAAAAACTTCTAAAACAACATAGTAATTCCCACTAACATGATATAAAACAATATATCTCAAAAAGGTTGAAGAATCAGTTGTCAGTGAAATATATTTGCTGTTTCAAGCACAACAACCTAAGTCATCAAGATTTTTCAAACAGACAATATTATGTGTTTCACGGTCCCCTTTGCCTAACGATTTTGAACTATTTTCAACATGACGGTAATGAACTGATGATATTTCCTGGTAACAGTATAATTCACTTAAGGCTTGACTTGAGATTTAAAGCACTCAGCCCTAGTTTCATAATGTGACGAACTTATTAAAAAAGAACCAAAGACTAAGTTCATCACCTTACTTCATAATCATTAAGAAGTAGAATCAAAACGTGTTCCTCGTTTATGAAATTAAAAATCTGCAAGAAAATGAAGCGTACGTGGAAGATAGTCTCACCTGAGCAGCATAAGTTCTTTGAAACGGGCTCTTATCTGCTTTGAGCTGAAAAACAAAAAATTCACACGTAAAACACCATCCGATCAATCGCACAACATTTCCGAACTAAGCTATAACAAAGGGAAGGAAACAGAAACAAACAGGAAAAATCGAAAATAAGTCTCCAATCTATCTCATAAGTGACTTCGAGCTCATAAAATCTCCTTAACAGAGAAACAACGACAGTTTTAAGTATGCATGTATACACACAAGTGAGTAAGAAAGATGATGTTAGTGTACGGACATCTTTGAACTGAAGAAGGCCGAGGTCGCCGAGATAGGAGACGGTGAGATGAGCCGACTAGACGGGGATGATGCGCGGGACCAACTGCATAGCCTCCGACCGGAACAGATCCATCGGGGGCCAGCATCCTCCACGCGCCCCTACCATTTTCGCCTTCGCAGTTAGTCTCCCTTCACTTACTCTCGCCCTTGGAGACGAGCACAGAGAGTGACCTGATCTATGTAGGCACTGAACCGAAGCAGTAGGAACTAGTAAATAAGAAATAATCATAACAATACACCGTAATTAATCAAATTAAAGGTAAATCAATTTTAAAAATGCTTAAAATTTTTAAAATTATCAAAAAATTATAATTTTATCTTTTATTAAAAAAACCCTTCTTTCTAACTTGTGTGGAAAAAATAATGGAATCGATTAAATATTATTAATAAATAATCCAAATTTAAAATAATTACATCATATAATCATAAATTTTAAATTTAATTAATTCAAATTAAATATAGAAACCCGCCTCAACAATATTTATTATTTTTGCATCTATTTTTTTGTTTTAACAAAAAATTAAGGAATTTAAAAAAAATAGGAAATTATAAAAAATGTGATTGGTTAGAGTTGTCATGTTTTTAACAGAGATTTAAGAAAAAAATTCTCAAAATTAAAATTATAAAAAATGTTTCACTATTTTTTTGTTATTTTTAAACAATGATTTAATTAAAATATCTTAAAATAAAAAATTATAAAATTTTTGATAACTTTTAATCCATTAAACTAAAGGGTATCCAAAATTAAATAATGATTTGCAATTTTTTTCTATAATTTAAATATTTAACACATGAGAGGATTAGAGAGTGTTTGTATAGTATGGTTTGATTTAGTGTTTTATTAAACTAAAATTTAATACTCATCCTTAATTAAGATAACTAGGGTTTATTTTTTACGGTTGTTTTTAATTTGTAAATTTTTAGATTTCACATCGAAATAAGTAGTCTAAAATTAGTTTAAATTTCAAACAAAGTTTGGGTTTAAGTAAAATTTTTTTGATTGAATTAAGGTCTTAACAGACTCAGCCCAACTTAATCTATTACCATAAAATGCCAAATCTTGATATCTTTTGATTCAATCACATTCAACTCCACAAAAGTAACTAATATTATCAAGTCATTCATTCTTGTGTTATATTATTGAATTATGTCCTTGAAACTTAAGTTGCAAAGTTTAATTATAACTAACTCTTTTGTAATTTATCCTTTTTTGATATTGACCCTTATAATTTAAAATTTTATATTGACAAGCTTATAACCTAACTTATCACCAAAAACCATCATATTGTTAACTAGACATTAAACACTCCAATAAAAGATAGACCAAAATGTCGTAATATATTTTAACTTGTTAAACACTCTAAAAAAAGATAACCAAAGAGAATGACTTCATCTTCATTTCTCTTATTCTTAATCTAAAATGTCTAAAGACAATGAACTTCTGGTTGAAAATTTAGGCCAAAATCGGATTTCACCTGTAATAGAATAATTCGTATTAATTTTTTGAAGCCAAGATTATTCCAAAATATAGATGTTAAGAGTTATCTAAATTTCTTTTCTTTTTGTCTAAAATGTGAGATACTCTCAATAGGAGTTTAGTATCTTTTTAATATATAACTATTATTAATAGCTCTAAACCCACAAAAAATCAAAATCCCATGTCAGTTAAACAAATTAAGCAGTTTTTTGTGAATAATTATTCTATTATGTGTTACATAATAAGATGTTAGTTACAATTTTTGATATAATTTTTAATTTTAGTATAATTTACAAAGAAATGTGGACTAGCGTCTATAAGCCCACATGACTAACTAAATAAAATGCAATACAATTACCTTCTTTAACGTTCTTAAACATGTATAATTCTCTTGTTCATTTATATTAGAAACTTCATTCAAGATCTCTTAAATAAGGAAGGATTTTAGTAAGAGGTTTTTTTTATTGTTGGAGATAGGAAGTAATTTAATTATAGATTTATTTTTTATATACTCGATTCTTAAATTGATGGAACAAGGTAATAGAAAATGCAAGTTCTTTGTTTTGTATAATATCGAATTCACAAAAAAAAAAGAGTATTGGAATAATTAATAAATTGAGAGACCAGAACATTAAGCTTATGAGAGAAAATGAGATGAATGTGATTTTGTTGCTTGTTTCTTGGCTTGCTTTTGGGATTGTGATATCTTTATTAATGTTTTATAAATTTTGCAAGTTGACTTAGACAATGTTATATTTGCATTGTCACCTATTGTATTATATTTCAACATTTCCCTTTCATTTGGCTAAGTTTGTTATTATTATTTTGAATTTATTGGTGCAAAATAGATGTGATCTAATAGATAAACATGTCATTGTGTGAAATGTGGAATCAAATACATGTGAACACAAATAAATGTGAAAAGACACAAATTAATAAACATAATCCATATACTAAACATAAGCCAAAGATTTAAACATATCTTTCATAAGCATAATATTAATAAGGATAACCAAGATAAATGATATCCACATAGTAGAAAATAAGTTAATACAAAAGTTAATTCATTGCCCTAAATGCATAAAACAAAATGTTAACATCATTTTGAATAATAAAGGATCATATTATATTGAACATAACAAAAGGAAGTGGATAACATTGAATAAAGGTTTAGTGATCTAAAAAATCTATAATTAGCTTCATCACTTGCCTTACCCATGTTGAGATGAAGAAACTTTGCAACTTTATGAAATTATGGTCAATTTTTTGTCATCTCCCCTAAGAGATATGGCCTTGTAAATATAACTTGCATGCCTTTCTCTTAACTTGGTTGATCCATTTTTTTTGCCCTTTACTTTAGGTTTGAAGATTGGTGGTATGATAAAGTGCTCATATTGTTGTTCACTTAGTCGGAGCTAAAACTATTCATTAGAAATGGTTTTTTTTAATGCATTCGAGTATATCTCTTTATAGTAGCACTTTTCCATACATAGGGTGACAATGAGTTTGTCTTATCAAATTTTTTTAAATTTAAAAGTATAAAATAAAGTCTTTTTTAATTGAGTTTGGATTTAAGTTGCTCAAATCTAAGCCTACCCGAGATCCAACTCTTCTACGAAAAACGATATAGTTTTGCTTAGAATAATTAAGCCCCGAACTAGTCTAGACCTGGGCTTGACCCATGGCCTAACTCATTGAAAACACTTGAATTTAGGCCCATGGGCTACCCATTGCCATCCATATGGATCATACATTATTTTGTATTCCTTTATCAAGTAATATATATACATTTACATTTCCACAAAATATTCTTAGTTACTAGATCCTACCTACCACATATGTAACATTAATTTTTCAAATTGACCATATGGTAGATTTTGGTTTAATATTCCACTTCAAATTTCCCTTTTCTAACATATGTGGAAGGTAATTTGAAGTTTCCTTCTTATTAATTTCTAGCTTTCTTTTTAGGTTTAGATATTATATCTAGAATGGGAAGTTACGTCTTCTTTCTTTTAATGACATCTATTCACAATATTCTCTTCATCAGTAGGTGAGAATGAATATGTCTATAGCTTTTTTTTAAGTATGCATTAATTCTTTTAATGTGTTGTTGGAAAAAAAATATCAAATTCAAACATTCTATCAAATCTATGTTTACATTATCTCTTTTCTCACAACTTCTTCAACTAACTATGACACTTGTGTTCAATAATTTAAGCATTTTCCTTTATTTTTTCCTCTTCACGTGTGTGCAATAGTTATTGCACATCCCATTTAATCCTTTAGGATTTTGTTAACTTTGATATATTGCCTCCTAATATTAGCCTCAAAATGTTTGTAACAATACATGTGATTATAATAATACAACTAATTTCCAAATGATTGATGTAACCCTTACAATTCACAAAATTATTAGATTGCTTTGTAATAAAATATACCTAATCATGCATGATTTAAATATTGATAAACTTGAAAGACATTTGAAAGAAATATACTTATATCTTAGAGAAGACATTTGAAAGAAATATTTCCACGTTTGTTGTTTTCCATCATAGCAAGTGACCAAGCTAATAGACATATGATGTCGTTAAGATCTTCACCCAACTGTCCTTAAAAATTACTTCCTGTCTTATCTTCAAATGGCATCTGTCTTCACATATTTGATCATTCTCTAAAAACTTATTCTCATCTTCAAAGATTTGTGTGAAAACTTATATAAAAATTATTATACGTATTCATGCTTGTTATTTTTTCTCTCCTTTATGAAGTTAATCAGTGTGATTCTATCTACCCTAGCCTTAAAATATTCCATACTATCATGAACCTAAAAACACCATCATAATGATATTTGAACTTGGTTTTTAAGTTTGTCAAGAATATGCAAACTAGCAACTTGACTAAAAGCTACATATTATTGATAATATTACAAATTATAATTAAAAATGTTTGTCGAAACATACAATTTAAGCTACATATAATGTAACACTAAATATATCTTTCACATGAGTCGATTAGATAATTTAAGAGTCAATATGAGATTCAAATAAAAGATAAGACTTCATTTGAAAATAAACAACATGTGCATTGAATGAAATGGTGGTTCTTACTACCTACAATGATATTTAATCATTGGTTTAACTGAACAACTAAATAAAATAAGTAGAGCTTTCTCTTCGTCTCATGTTGATGGGTTTTCTTTTTTCAAAACCTACTCGAAGAAGAATTAATACTTATTGATTTGAATATATAAATAGGACAAATCCCTTAAGGGATATCTTTACATTAAAAAATTAAAATTAGGCCTTCAATTGGAATGTATTATTATCCATATATAAAATGCTTAAAAACAAGTATGTAAGATTCTATATTTGAACTAGATCCTTATGATGCCATATGTCTTCAAATTGGAGACTAATGTCTTCACCCAAACCAAATACCAATTTATTAAACCTTTAAAACTTATGTGAATATATAACTGTCTTATTAAACAAATCTTGTAACACCCCACTCCTGAGTGACCCGAACCCGATATCGTTGGTAATATCCGAGTCCGTGCCCCGCGAGGGTGGCGTACTACATCAGTCGATGAAAACTCAGTATATCATTTTCTTCTCTCTTGTTTTTTTTTTGAACCGTACATTAGCGCGGCAAAAACAATAGACAGTAGAAAACATTTGCAGTTATTACAATCATTTAA
>JANZLF010000221.1:42348686-42360889 GCA_026546835.1 Erythroxylum foetidum
TAACAATTGTTAATAAATATAATTAATTATAAAATATTCAAGTATTCAAATAAAAATTGATTTAATAATTAAAATATATTTCAAATACATTAATTATTTATTTTATTAAAATAATATAATATTAAAATAAATATTATATAAGAGATTAAATAAAATTATTTAATTAAAAATAATTTATCTTTAAGTTTTATCTAATATATAATTATTATTTGTGATAAAATATATCTACATTAATATTAACAACCAAAAAAAATTGTTTTATTTGATAAAAAAAACATAAACAAAAAATTGAACGAAGACTGAAAAATACAACAGAAAATTAGAAGTAAATTGACCCATAAGTTTATGATTTAGAATCAAATGACATAATTAAACCAACTAATATTTGAATAATTCATAAATTAAATATATTCTAAGTAAATCAACTATCAAGTTTAAAATTTAAAATTAAATGACAAACTCAAACTAACTAATATCAGAATCGAAACCAGACTAATTATCATCCCTAACTACACACTTATGGCTTTAAGATTTGTGTAACAATTTACGGAGAAAGACCTTAATGAGAGAAGGTGAATTTACAGAGAGTGACGGGCTTAGTTCAGGCAGAGACGAGTACACCTTTCATGCAATTGTGAGCTTTTAAGTGGCCTTAAGCTCATTGAATAAATTATGGAATACATATAATAATTCATAACCTATGCCTTCTAAATAACATTCTAAGTAAATCAATTGGTAAGTTTATGATTTAGAACCAAATGACAGATTCAAACCAACTAATATTCTCGAATGCACCTAATAACTCATAAACTATATATTCTAAGTAAAACCAAGTAACAAACTCGAACCAACTAATATTAGCAGACTCAGCACGTTTCCATACACGTTTTATCTAATGTAACACCCTTGCAAGCAAGCAACTCGAAGGAAGTTATGTATAAAGAAACATAGACATGGATATGTTTTGCCTACCAACAGACCGAATTCAATTCACCACAGATACGAGCAAAAAGTATTTGCCAAGTGGGTATCTGCATACATGTGAGAAGTGTCCTGCCTAGTGATGGTCTAAATATAAAAAGGGTCCTTCGCTATTCTTGCATATGAACAACTACCAAGAATAGCTCATGCCAAAATTCTCAAGGGATTATTACAGCGAAAATTCATATCCAAGTAAATAAAGGAAAGGAAAGGAAAGAAAAAAGCGAGGAAAAAGAGAAAGACAGCACAAACAAATCTTTTGGAACTTAAAACTCTTTCTATAATACTTCTTACCTCAATTAGACAACTGCTTTTGCTGCTACAAAGATGAGATGTAAAATGATAAAAAGTGATGATCTGGAATCATTTTTTGGTCATCGTATCTGGGTAGGAGAACAGAGCAGGCCTGATGCATCTGCACCAACCACTGCAAGATCACATACAGAACACAGTTGGCCTTCCTGATTTGGAACAAACCGAGAAGTGCAATATGGGCAGGAGACATCTTTTTGTCCTCGATAAATTGGCACATAAGTTGCACCACATACTACAAATGGGTTTCTGAAATCATAATTCAGCTCAGAAGCATCTGTCATATTCCTTTCTGCAGCCTGCAGCACTTGCCTAGCGGTCTTTGATTGGTTCTCAACGATGGGGTTAGTCTCCAATAGTCGCCTAGCAAAGTTAGCTGCAGTTGCGAGGTTCTTGACCTTGTAGCAAACCCTCATTGCATTTAACAGGGCAAGCCTTAAGTGTGGAATTTGAAGATTGCAGTGGGTAAAGTAAGCAGCAAGCTCCATCTGGCGTACTGGGTTGTCTTCTAATTCCTTTCTCTTCAGCTCCATTTGCAAACCCAAAACGTACTCTTTGGCTATAATAAGTAACTCTTTCACGTCATCCACTTCCCTTCTTGATTCTACAACAATCAAAGGAATTGTATGAAGTATGCTGAGAAAAATTCGAAGGGCCTCGCTGAATTTCCCGGAGGTAGTGGCCTTGTAACCGGCCCTGACCTTCTCATCCAGCTGAGTGAAATTGAATACCAATGCTGGAGGGCCTCTCACATTGGGACTAGCAGACTCATTCCATCCTCGTTCAACAGCTAGTGATATCACTGGAGTAGATGCAAAAGCTCGTAAATAGGTTTCGCTACCTGAATGTAAATCAAGAAACATGGATTTCAATGGCGTAAAATTTCTAATTCCAAGTTGCCTGCTGAGCAGGCGCATGGCAGTATCAAAATTGCCAGCTGCAGCATGTTCAGCAGCAAGTGAAGATCTCTGCGTCCAAATCTGGCTCACAGGCATGCCTGGAGTTGGAGCCACAAATACTGCTGACCGAGCACTGACAGAAGCCCGTGGTGTTTCCGCCTCAGGAGGTAGCTCCAAGTCTTCAAGGTCCCATCCACCTTCTTCATTTTCTTCAGCAACATCCCCAGCTTCCAAAATTGCTGTTGCATCCCCATTTTGTAAACCATCCACATCAACCATATCAAGTTCCTCACCCCAATCAGCTTCTGCAGCTTCTTCATCTTCATCAGCAGCACCTCTACCCAAGTTATCAAGCCCACCTTCAAATATGCCTTTCATAACTCTCAGAAGCGGCCAATCACCAGCACACATAATGGGAGCTGGTGGCATGAGAAGTGAGGGTCTTTTACCCTCAGGAAAAGATGGAATGTTGTCTCCCAACTCAGTGGCTAGACGCTCAGCGACATCCTGTAGCCCATGGACTCTAGCTGTAGCATATGCCAGTGGAAAATGACCAGCATTTTCTAAAATCTTAACACGTTCTTGCACATCACCCATATATAGGGCATTGTGAAACTGTCCCATGACATCATTCTTAACTTCTGCAATTTTGAGCATCTTGGACAGCTTTTCCAAATTACCAGTTATTAGATAAAGGAAAGATAATCTCTCAAAATTCTTTGTCCTCTGATAAGCATATTCAACAATGCCTGCATTGCCCTGTCGAAGAGCTTCCACCCCTAGTCTGTACCAGTGATCTTTCTCATCAATTTCCTTAGCTGATGCAACAGCAATTTGAATGTTCCCACTCTCCAGAGCCAAATTAAAACGAGTTCTCTCATCCTTCACAAAATGTAGAGCAACCTCAGGGAACCCCTTCTGCTGCAGATAAGCAATCACTGCCTGCCCGCAAAGCTGTGAGTTCCTAATCATGCTCATCACATGGTCATAACTCTTCCTTAAAAGAGAAAGTTTGAAGATATACTCCGTCGCATCAATGGCAATATCCCTACTTTTCCCATCCCGATCCAAGCAGAAAATTGTATTTCCTGACACTTTGGTAATGTATATAGGGATATCAAGGGTTCTAATAATACCACTATCACCATTTGGGAGGCAGTACTTGATGTGATTAAGTGTTGTATAGATGAAAACACCATTATCATCCCAGGCCCCACTCTTTACACGAATTGTCTCATGAAGAGTACACTGATGCACAAGCTTCTTGCTAGCAATGATGATCGCATGTTTACTGAGCAAAGCAACAGTTTCCATGTCGTTAGACCACACAACATATTTCACAAGAAGTGCTTGGAGTTCCCCAAGAACAAGCCTTTGCTGAAGATCAAATATGACCACTCTATCCTCTGTCCTGCAAAGTAAATTACCAGTCCCAGCATAAAATATTGCATCAGTAGCAATGGGGAGACCACTCTTTTTAACAACCTCATTCTTTAGGTTCCTGACAAGGACCTGGTTGCTGCTTTTCTCAAGAACAGCGAACCTATTACGAGCTATAAAGATAGCAGAGCCCCCAGCACCTCTCTTTGCATCCTGAACAATATCACCCCTACCAATGCTGTCTTTAGGTATTACATACAGCTCATATGAGCCCCCTTCAGCATCTGAGCAAACAAGAACAGCATTTTCCGTAGGGCTATATGAAATAGATCTTGGGCTTTGATTCAAGCTGGTGGTACCAGGACGTCGAATAGGTATCACTTGTGTGTCCTTTTGAGTTGAAAACTCGAAGAGTCGCAAGAAGCGATCTTTTGCATAGAAAAGAGAATCACCACTCACAGCAAATGCAGGTCTTTCTCTCTCTAACTTAAAAACAATCATGCCACTATCGTGTCCTGCAGCCAGGAGATTCATCTCAGGGTGAGAAGCAAGTATCCAGAAACGGTCGTGCTCCCTCCGGAAGGTTTGAAGCCCTGTACGTTTGGTTACATCCCACACACGAATGCTTTTATCCTCTGAATTAGATACAATTATATCCTGCTTGGCATGGAACATAACACATGAGACATTATTCATGTGCCCTCTCAATGTATCCACTTCCCAAGCTTTTGTATCTGAAAGCAGGAAAAAAAAATGGCAACTGATTCCGTAATTTTATCGCAATCACAGGTAATAAATACACAGGAAATGGGGTCAAGATCAATTAAATTGTGGGCAGAAGGAAACGAAGAACTTCAACTGATAAATGATAATTAAGTTTTTGGCATGATATGATAAATGATAAATAACCCTAGCACAGATGGTGAAGGGTATTTAGATCACTAACCATTCATGCGCCATAATTTTACTTGGCGATCATCTGCTCCTGAAACAATTAAAGGAAGAGTAGGATGGAAACCAGCCCAGTTGACTCCTCGATCATGGCCTTCCAGGACATACTTAACAACCGCATCCACACCACCGAAAAGATCTGTGTTCATCTGACTCAACCGCAGAATGTCATCAGCTGGTGATACAGTCTTCCTTTTGAGGGATCCAATATCCCATACGCGGACAGTTTGATCAAGGGATGCCGACACAACGAGGTCTTCTTTAGGGTGGAATGATGCACACATAACATAATGATTGTGACCCGTCAACACAGAAATGCAAGTACGTGATTGCCAGTTCCAAATTCGAATTGTCTGGTCATCACTGGCACTAACAATCCATGGGTATTCGTGATGAAATTGGACAGTACGAATGTAGTCAAGATGCCCAAGAAGAGTGAACAGACATCTATGTAACTTGTAATTCCAAACCTTAATCTTGTAATCGTCACCTGCAAGCCATCATGGCCATATATTGTAAATGAATATTCTAGATAAGCAAATAACACTACTGATTATTTACTTTAAGAACTACTTTGCACAAAAAGGTAAAGCCAAAGTAAAGTAAATCCAATTTTCTATTTTTTGTAAACTTCAACTGAAAGATACAAGAAATAATAAACATGAAAGAACACAAGCAAGAAAATATTAAGTTCACTGATATCTCAAATCCTGACATTTTTAACAATGCCAGAGCTATTTCAAAATTTTGTCACCTAGATGTCCAAAAATAAATTTGATAACTCCAAAATCTGTCTGTCCCAGTAAAAAGAACTAAGAAAGAACCGACCTAGATCCAGATGTCATTTCAATTTGGCAGCAACATCTAGCCATTCAATTCATATTCCATAGTAGTATAATGAACGCAGACCCTTGTACTTATTCTTATGCATGCATGCATGCATCCATCTCTTGATCTCCGAGCTTGAATTTTACACAATCTTCTATCTCCACCGCTAGGAGTACTATTGTTTTGCTGAAATCTACGGTTTCAAAGAAAGTTAGTTTGGAAGTCCCGGAAATCACTTCTCTACATTGTAGTGGCAGAATCAAACTGCTGAACCTAGATTCCACCTTCCCATCAAAAAATCTAAAAGTTCAACCAACGATCACAACCTCTCACTCATCCTTCAATGAATATTTACTAAACTAGAAACGAATCGCCTAGACCTGACGAATTATTATTGTTAGAAATATAACTAGAGTTCAATGCGCTCTACCTCCCAAGCATTCTTAAATTCGCAAAGAACTAAAAAGCAATTGAACACATTACATAAAATTGCGCAAAAAAAATATAATTGAAACCATGATTCGTAACCAAAAAAAAGGGCTAAGACTTGCAGAGTCACCTCCGGAGACAAAGAGAGGTTGAGAGTTGTGAAAGTGAACGCCGCGAACGGGCCCATCGTGCTCGTCGAACCGATCAATCAGAGTCCCCATTCGGTAGTCCCATAGTTGAATCACACCACTATGAAGACTCGCGAGAATCCACGGCCTTTTGCTGTGAAAACTCAGTCCCTTCACTCGATTACTTTTCGTCTCGAACTTCGTCAACATCTTTCTCCAACACTACACCGACAAAAAAAAAAAAACAAAGAACGCCGAATCCACTAACACTGCAGATCAAAATAGCATATTAACAGATCTAAGAGGAAATGAAAACAGAAATCAGAACTCAAGAGGAAGGACACAAAGATCTTTACCTCAGATCTGATCAGTAAAGCACAAATATATAAACATAAGTGTTCAGTTTCTCTGTTTCTAGATCTGAGTCGATGAGGCTAGTGAGAGTGAGTGGGTTAATCTTAGGAACAAGACAAGAGAGTAAGGGGAGAGGGCATAGAGGTTATTTAGGGAGTTTTAAGAGGGCAAATTAGAGATTGCATAGTACCAATTCTCTTTCCAGTTGGAGGTCCAATATTACTTTGATAGGTGTACGAGATCCTCTGTTCCAATCTTCTCTATTTTGTTCCATCTCGGTTTCACTTTATTTTAGTTATATATTTATGCGGAACAGAGTAAAAAGGACAGAAAATCATGTCCCATGTGTAAAAGGAATTTGTAGCCGTTCGATGGGATTTTGGTGGCTGTGATCTTTTTGAGTTATTTTTTTAATTATTAGTTAAAATGTGATTAATTTATTAATTTTAGATTGTTTTTTTTAACTGCATAATTTAATTTTTTGTTAATTATAAACTCAAATTCAAGTTTAATTAAATTCAAATATTCAAGTTTAAATTTAAATAAAATAGAAATCTTAGGAGCTATCCCAAACCCAATCAATTTGGGTTCGAGTTGACCTAAAAATAAGTTTTTGAAGCCATCACAGGAGATATCATAACTCAAGTCTGGGTAACAATACAATAGAGATGACTCAAAACAGGGATAAGTAACTTGCAAGTAAGTATCATCAACAACACACGCAGAGACTGCACAGGCAAGGTCCCTGGAATAACACATTTTACATGATATGAGCTCAGAATTTCAACATGAGTGTGCAATGTCTTCATTCCAAATACATATATGAACGTAACAGACATGTAATCTGTATCAGAAGAAAATGCCCCGGAGGTATAGATCAAACTTCTGAAACTTAAATGTCTTCAATTCCAGGTTAGAAGTGAAAAGGCTGGGTGTTTCTGATAACATCTTCCCTTTCGGGACTGAAACGATTAGGGACAAGTTGCACAAGATAATGAATGTGCAGAGAATCTACCTCTGCTTTTCTCTTAAATATCCCGAATGTGCTTTTCATGATTTTCCACTTTAGAGACGAAACTGCTTTTCAGGCTCCATATGATGTCGATGCCATTGGAATATGGAATTGATCATCGATTAGTGCCTTTCGACTATTTCTTGCTTTGAAGCACATTAACAATCTCCTCAGCTCTAGATTGGATACCCTTAAGATACTCGGTAAGAATGCGTTGCTGGTATGAGCCACCCTCCTGAAAAGATAGAAAGAGTTAGAAATGGAAAACCGTTTAAAGGAGATAGATGGCTACAAGGATTCAAGGTTAAGGGTTTTTCTTGATACTGTTCGGATCAGAGTCCGCTCAATTCGTTTCTTTATGACAGCATAGAATTCTTCTGGAGAGATTTCTCCTTTGCCAACCGTCATGCCATTTATTAAAAGCGTGTTCCATTCTTCCTCAGGAGCTGAAACAAAGTGCATTCTTGTAAAATCTCTAGGAAGAAGCATGACCCATCAAAAATGGAATACTATGATTGACTCAAAGACAATGAACTTTCACATGAGGCAGAAATGTTGAAATCCAAAGAAAATGTAAAATTTTCCTAAACAGTATGAACATTAAGCCTTCCAAAACCATAAAAATTGGTGAAGAATTGCACTATTGAGCACCTTATATGTTTCTGAGTCCATATATGCTTTCAAGCACAACAGTAATGAAGATTAGTAAACACCTTTTATTACAGTTTCAAGAAACTTCTCAGCCTTCAAAACTTCATCTCCTGCACAATAAAAACAGATAAGAACCATATGTTCAAGGCATCCAACCTATGAGCTTAACCAACCAGCAATAACACTAAAGTGAAGATCAAAATAAGCAAAGAACAGATTCAGCAATCAAAGATTTATCAAAAGAAGAATATTAAACAATGGTCTATCCAAGCAACTAAGGGTGACCCGAATGACCTACCAACGTATAAGTTCAGATTAACAAATGACGACATACTTAAGTTTTACAGACCATTAATGTGTTATATTCTAATTCTTCCATTCTAAAGAGGGTTCGAAGTAACCATCAAGTAAAACCAGAACAAACTTTGTAAGCCAAATTTAGTGGCAGCTTAAGGTTCCTACACAAACAACTAACAACGCTTATCATCTTGACCAACACCAGTTTCAGACCTTACAATATGACTTAAATTCCCTCTTTTTTCCATACATAAATATGGAAAAAAAACATTTATCATTACCTTTCTTTGCATAACTACGCTTGGAGAGAACACTGGACGCATAAAATTGAAGGACCTTTTGCAACATAGCTTCAAGACCAGGCTTATCTCCATCTTCTTTTGCCTACAAATGATTGGTAAATGAATAATGAATGAACAGAAAGAATTAGCGTATGAACAACTTCTGCATGAGTCATAGTTGCTTAAATTAGTCACCAACTCATCCAAAAAGCAACTGAAAAACCATGTTTTTTCAGTCAACAGTTCTGAAACAAGAGCAGAAAGCACATATTTCACAATTTTCCATTGTTCTCCTCATGATACAATCCTTTTTAGACAAACTGAAACAGACATGAAGAAGCACTAATCAGCACAGAAAAGAATAACATACTTGTCTTAGTTGTGCACTAACTTCTGAAAGGAACCCTTCATCTAGCTGCCCTTCTTTCTCCCTTTGGATAATGTTCTAATGAACAGGAATATGAATAGGCATGGATTCACAACAAATGAGTGAAAAGTATAAGCATTCCACAACTCTGTTCATAAAGATGAAGTAATCCATATAATGGTGCCATCAATGCCCCCAATTCTTTCGGCAAGATAAGGATTAGTTCACAATATTGCAGACAATTTATAATCACAATGGTATCAATTATCCAACTTATGAATGCTAGCAAGACTCAGGCCTCAACCAACAATTATGTTAATGCTCAGTGCCAATACAACTACGTGTCTCAGTTCAAACAGGATTTTTTTTCATCACCACCGGACTTCCTTTTTTGATGAAGTAATTAGAACCTAAATTTTACAGAGCCTTCTCTCCCATCTCTTTCTTCTGTGCAAATTTACACGTTCCGTATCCAAGCAAGAACAATTTCCATAAGAACCAATGTTAAGATAAATTCAAATACCTTAGGTTATTTAAAATGAGACTTCAGATTAAACATGTTTAAGCATAGGCAAGGAGATCTGACAGATCACTAATGCCAGAGCCAGTTTCTATAGATAGTAAGCTGACAGACAAAAACAAATGAAATAAACAATGTTAATTTGCATAAATAATCAGTGAGGAACTTAACAAATGGAACCAATATCTTACCTTTTCCATAAGTTTGAGGGCCCCAGGATCTCGGGGAGGCCACGAAGTCTCTTCCTCTTCATCCACTACGGGTTTCAAAACCGCCTTCAGGATGTCAGTAGATGACTCAATCTTTTCCTAAGGGAACATTACAAATAAAAAAGAAACATAAAATGAATGAAAGAGATCATTATAAAGTATTTACGTTTCTTATTGTATCTGGGAGAGAGAGATAGACATGTACCTTAGTCTTGTGGACTACACGGTCCACTATACTCATTACAGATACAGCTAATTCCTCATAATCTTTCTGCAAAAAAGAAAAGAAAAGAAAAAGCCAACAGATTCTATAAAAATCAAAGGACAGAAAAGATGTTGGCAGTGGAGACAATAATGGAATAAAAAACATCAAAGTTAAAAAAACCATGCTTTATCATCCTCTGATTTGCAGGTATCACTTCTTGCTGCAAGACGTATCCAGAAACTCTCGTTGAAAGCAAGGATATTTTCAACAACAAGCTTTTGAAGCTGTACATAGAAAATGTGGGTTGACAAGTCAACTAATTGTATCATAAACTGCAGTTCAAACCATAAGTTTCTAATCATAATAACCTTATCAAGTCCATGAAGAGCATATAGTCTAAGTCTCTATATCCACAAGAATTAATTCCTAACATGCCCATGAAACCAAATCTCCCTAATCAAATTGAAAAAAAAGAGAAAAAACGAACGATTGACTTACTTCTGATGGATTTGCATCCCTTAACATGTCAATCAACCTATCCACTTCAACGGTCTTTTTAAACGACTCCTCAGCATCCTGGTTGACCGCAGTGATCAAAGTTCTCCTGTATAATTGAACCAAAGTAACTAAATTGCCATCACAAGGTCTAATTAACCACACAACAGATACATATGAAACATGTTTAACAACTAACGACAGAAAAAGCAGTAAAGAACCAAGACCCACTAGAAAAAAACGCCGTCTGTTTATTTTGTGACACAATTGCAGTTGTGAACATTAACATCTATAATACTAAAAAACCAACATTTCAAACCACATAAAACTGAGTCGGTTGTCTGAAACCGTGACTACAACTACCTTCTCCTTAACTCCACCAAATTGGTTGTAAAAATGGGCTTCAGCTTCAAAGTGTTAAAAATCCTTGACCTCCCACCTTGGAACAGCGAATTCACTGATATTAAGCGATACCCAGAAGACAGAACCTGCAAAATCCTCGAAATAAGAACGAGATAGAATGACAAAACGCGTAAACGGGTCCCAAATAATACAAAAACTAATCCCAAAAGAAGCACCTGGTAGGTGGAGAAATACGAAAGAGAAGGAGCGTTTGGTGCTATAGTGGCCATTGAAGTCCGTTGTGGCGGGAGATGGCTAAGGTAACGAGAATCATGAATGTTATTTTACTAAATCGTGAGGGACTTGAACTGTTATTGGATTAAATGAGAAGCTTATTTTAGAGTATACTACTTAAATTGTGTACAAATTAGCACTGCTTCATATTTTTCAATGAAAAGATACAGAATTAAGGTAGAAAAGGATTTATGTTATTTACTATGTTTTGAAATAACTCTAAAATGACTTTTAACCGATGATTAAAAATCTACCAGTTTGATTGGTTTAATCATAAAAATCTTGACTAATTTAATTATTTAGTTCGATTTTAAATTTTCAGTTCAATTTATTTTAATAACTTTTGTTGTTAAAAATTAATGAATTTATTAAGTAATCAATCAATTTTTTAAATTAATAAGTTCTATGTATTAAAATTAATTAATTAATTTTTATTTAACAATTTTTTAATTAAATTTCAAATTCTTCAATAGGAAAAAACAATCTCTTTCAATAATGTTTCAATGTTTTTAATTTTATTCAAACTTTAGTGAATTTTATGGCTGTCTAATATCAGTTGAAACTTTTAAACCTTAATCTTTTGTTTTACCAGTTTAATTTTCGGTCTAATTTTTAAATTATTGCTTTTAACCTCTTTTAAATTCTTCTTCTTCTCTTTTTCAAAGACTTTAGTTTAATTTCTAATTTTCTATATGGTTTGAAATAACTCAAAAAAATTAAAAGCAGCAAGTTTTTGCACTTTCTAACAACAATGTCTTTAACTTCCAATTAAATCTAATTTGGACTTTTTTTAACTTGTTACAAAATTATATGTAACCCCCTGTATAGAAGCTACAGTCATTTACACATAAGACAACCAATTTCCTGTACACACATTCACGACATGCATTTCGATTCAATGTTATACAAATATACATTATAAAATTCCTTAATGCTTAAAAGTAGTAAAATATTTTTATATTTACATAGAACTCCCAAATTGTCGTGTATCTCCCTTCTCCGTATGTAACGCTCCACATTAGAGGTTAGAATATTAAAGGAAGTTAGTACGAATTATGTTTGTTATTTGCTTATTAACTATTTGATTAAATTGTGCATAAGTATTTTGGCATGCATTCATGGCATTTTCTGGGTCAATTGGTTTAATGAAACTTCGGATTGATTTGGACAGTATTATTATAATTTTCATAATTTTGTATACTTCAAATATTTTTAGAAATTAATGGAGGATTAGTTTTGAGTTGCCAATTTATTTTGAGAGTCATTAT
>JANZLF010000221.1:42379810-42390848 GCA_026546835.1 Erythroxylum foetidum
CAGGAATCATGAGAAGCTGACGGTAACTTCCCAGATTTTTCTAACAAACCAGTTTCGTCCTTTCACTAGATGCTATAAGACAGATGGCCATAATAACGCCGACAAATGAGACCTGCAGAAATACAAATCGTTCTGCAAATACAGTTTGATAGATGAATCTACTTATATGCGCAAAAGTGAAGAGCTAAAGAACCAAGTAGGGATACGATGTTTCAACCTTCTATACATATATTAAAACAGGCGCACGATTCTGCGCCACATGATCAAGAACAGAGCAAAATCTTGAATCGGAGTGGGTCGAGGTTCTTTTTCCCTTTAATTTGAGCCTTATTTTACAGCCCACAAGGGAGAGGAAAAGGAACAATATATATGTATATATACATTTTAGACAATTAAATACAGGATCAATTAAAGAATTGAATTCAGTATTTTGCATGAGTGCAAACAAGTGAATGACCGCCGAACCCTGCAGATAAGGAGGGAAAGCGAAACACAAAAATGAAAAATGTTAGCATCAGAGTTTGGTACATCAAAAAAGGCAACTTTCAGTTTCAAATTTTACATCATACCTTTCACGGCATAAAACAAACCAAGTAAAGGGTTAAAATACATTGGGACCTTGTGATTTGATCTTTTTTTCATTTCAGTTACTCTTATGGTATTCTGTAACTATATAATCCTTCATATTTCATTAATTTTCTATCTTTTTTTTCCTTAAAACAACGTAAAATTAGGATTCTTAAATTCTAATACAAGGTTGTATTGAAGTTATAAATATACAAGAAACTAACATAAAAAGATTATAATAGTTAAAAAAATGTAAGAATTGAAACTTAAAAAAAAAAAAGTCGAATCACAGGAATAAAAATCCGACCTATGTGTACTGAAACATTCAGATTTGGAAGTTGAAGATAGAGGTATGGAGAAACATATCCTAATCCTGAAGGTTGAAAACCCTGATATATAGTAAAAGCAGAAATACATTATGGTGTACGAGTTTATTACCGTCATTTGGAGGGAATTTATTGCGTTGTCAAGTATATGCGAAGAGCCTATCCGCAATCTTTGTGCGACAAATTGGACACTCAGAACATGCCAGCGAACAAGATTTACACACTACAAAAGACGAACAAACAAAAAATTTAAATGATTTGAGTAATTAATAGCTAAAGGCACAATTTGAGAAACTTCAGTGACCGACTTACAACAAAAGTGTCGACAAGGTAGAAGAATTGCTGCTGTTGGTGATTCAAAACATACTTTACACATATGGGAATTAGCATCTCCATTTCCTTGACTCTTCAGCTCCTTTTCCTTCATTTCCTGCATTCGTGCCTGAGAAGAAAAATTAGAATATATAGATAAGCACCCCCACCCAAAAAAAAAAGAAAAAGAAGTATAATCATTCAAATCAATTGCATCAGTTACTAGAAATCCTTGGGCATCTAGTTATGTATGAAATTTATGAGCCTTAGAAACAAAAAGACAGATCTTAAATTAATATGGAAATAAGACGAGGAAGAATTTTAAGCTGATATCAATATTGATCCAGTGGTAGTAACTTTTCAAATGTTGGAGATCTAACCAATTGGAAGACTCAATCCAGGAACCATTTGAAGGCCATGGAACTTGAGTACAAGTTAGCTTTACACTTTAACACTGCAAACAACTATCCTTAAAAGACAAATGCCTTATACAGATGCAAAAGTTAAATAAAGAGTATTTACCTTCAAGCGAACAACTAGAGGCTCTTCCCTTGGAATTTCATCAGCGGATTTTGATGTATTTAAAAGTTGTGTGTCTCTCAAGTCAACATTATCGTCAAAACCATTAGTTTTCGGATCACAAATATGGTCGATCCCATCACCGTTCCTATCATTAGCATTCAAGTCAGGGGTAGTTCCCGCTTCTTTTTTTAATCTAGCAACAAGCACCCACATGTTAGCTAAATCATTTTCCAGAGCCTCTTCCCTTTTCTTCGCATCTTCCGCCTTTTTCCTGTACTCCTCTTCGATGAACTCCTTTTCAGTTAACGCAGCCTCAAGAGCTGCCTCCCGCTGTTTCCTTGCCTGCAGTTCCATCTTCAGATCATCAGGATCAAGATCCCATGATTCAAAGTCATCAGAATGCAATCCCATAATATCACTTCCTCTGCCAGAAAACCGTCCTTTCCTCCCCTGTCTTGTGCCATCACTGTACTTCCTATTAACACCATTTACAGATTGCAAGCCTCCACCCCTCGAATGTGCTGAATCTCGAGTAGTCAACAGTTCCTTTTCTAACTTCGCGTTCTGTAACGAGATTTTGGTGACTTCACTTGCCAAATTCTTCAATTCGATTGCCGCAGCAGATGCCAGTTCCTTTGCATAGGACGCCTCTTCTGCTAGTTTCTGATTTTGAACATGTAAACCACTATTCTCCTCTGAAAGCTGAACCTGTTCTAGCTTCAGCTTTTCATTCTCAATCTCCTGTTCAAATATACAAGTCATACTTATGATGCCGTTCATTATTTTACCATTGAAAACATATCAAATATTGGTTGCATGTGACCTATCACATGAACCTTAATCTAACAAATCCCAGGAATGGTATATTCCGGCATCTCTTTCCAAAAATTCAATATCCTATGGGAATGATTCAAAGCATTACATAAACCAAATACAAATTTATCAACTGAAAAGATGTCAAGTACTAGTGAATTCAAAGCAAGATTTACCTGTGACTGAACTTTCTTTTTCAGTTCATCAAGAAACTCATCAGAAACAGAGTGCTCAGAATTTAATGATGATTTATCACCAGATAGAGCAGCCAACTGCTGTTCCAGGACACAAACTTTCTCTTGCAATTCCTTGTTTTCAGAACACTGCCAATAATCAGGTATGTAAAGAAGTAAAAATAGGATCAACTATAACTGAAGGGGGTGCAAAGTTTCGATCGCAAAGGGAGAACGAAAGGCAAAATTAACCAAATGACAAGATACATAAGACAGATAAGACACATAAAGATTGCCAAACCTTAGTTTGCAGTTGTTCCTGGAGGATGCGGTTGTCTGCTGATTTTAACTGTGGAATAAATTTTAATTACATGCTAAACAAACGTACCAGCCAGTAACAAAAATAAAAATCATATCAAATCAGCAGACAAACAAAATAAGGACCACTGTGTTATAAGATTTTCGCTAGAGGAGTGTTGCAAGGCAGTAAGACAGGGCGAGCAGCTTCTACTAGATATTAAAGTAAACAAAGTTGAGGATATTCAATTATTTAAAGTTATTTTCGTTGATTATACGGGGACTACTGCAGTTAAGACAGAGATTGATGAGGTAAATCAAGTAACCAAGCAAAAATAGTCTTATGGTTCTCAACTGCCACTATGACAGTAATCTGGTGTCAAACCAAGCCATATTGAACATCAAAGGCAGGAAGGTTGATACCGCACTTTCAGAGTATCAAAATATCATGATACAAGATACTCACCTCTAGTTCAAAAGCCTTTTCATTACACTGGGTCATCAATCTCATAACTGTCTGTTGCACACAAATGAATTGACCTACTAAGCTTCCATTATGAGAAAGTTAAAAATCAGAATGCGAAGATGTAAATGAATCTACCTGTTGCATATCCACCAATGATGCATTGGCAATTGAAGCCTCACCACTCTCAATGATCCGTTGTTCCAATGCCCTCATTTGCCTTCTCTTTTCAAGAATTTCACGTTCCAAGTTCTGTATCTGTTCTCAATAATATATGTTTTTTTAATGATGGTATTAGTAAGTAACAAGCTAACTATTGAGTTTTGTGAGAGATAGATGTTAGTTGCCTTACTGTTTTGGCATTGAACAATGAACCCTAGAATATGCAAACGTGAGACAAATGAATTATGTAAAGTTTCTAATGAGTTGCAACGACAAGACTTATTAACCATTGCATCACCGCTTAAACACAAAAAATAGAATGATCAGTCGGCTGGCAAACGCAAGACATAATAATATTGATAAACATTGGAGGATGATGAATATATTGCGCAAAAGTTACAGAGAATCCCCTTTGTTACTGAAGTGGAGATCATAAACTTGAGGACAAGAACGGAGGGATAAGAATAAAATAACTAACTCATCAAATCATGATGTTGGGTACCAGTTCCATAGATTTCGTTGTTGGAATTTGAACTTAATTTAAGATACCAGTAAAGATGCTTCGTTATGGGAGGTAGGGGATGCTTACTTGCATTTTTGAACCATCTGGATCATTTACAGACTGCTCCACCAATCGCTTCAAGGTACTGTTGCTGAATGCTATCTCTCCAGCAAGCATCTTAACCTGCTCCACGAGAAGATCCACCTGGTCCTGTGTAAGTCCCCCCTGCAACAAAGAGAGATGAGACTTTTAAGTCTTAAGAAAAGGTAATCCCAAGAATCCTATCATTGAATACCCCTTAATTAGATACATTAAATAAAATGAAAGGGGTATCTTCTCTCCATTAAGAAGATACGCATCTGACAACTTCTGTTCAACCATCTGCAAGTCTGAATAATCTAGTGGATGGTGGGATATATAAACTTTCATCACTTCTCAAAAAACAGAAGCCAGTGCACTTGCTCTTTCCCATGAAGATTGGGAGAAACATAAACTCTTAGAACAATATAGCATTCTTGCTTCAGGATTTTGCTTCCCAGGAATCCAGAAAAACTTTCCATGAGGTCTATTAAAACTATTGCTTCATTATTATGATAATTTCAGCAAACTGGAGTTAAAAATGAAACTGATAACAAAGAAAATATCTGAGCGAGACATATAAAAAAAGATCCAAGGCAGACAAAATAGATTTGAAACATTATCAGAATGTGGACAAGCTAATATGCAATTTGCTTTATCAATTCATTTTATACGAAGTCAAATAAATTAAACAACTAACAAAACTGCTAGAACGTACTGCTGCTACTTTTGAACCACTTATAAGTTCACCAGCTTGAATTGATTCCGTAACTGTACTGCTACTCATTGAGAGTTCATCATTCGACTTGCTAGAAAATCTTTTGTGCTTAACTTCATGAGATGCATCTGATGGATTTACACAAAGATACGACTGAGGATTCTTTGCATTCTCACTTTCAAGAAGTAAGGTATTGTCTCTCAGAACATCAAGCTTCTGAACAAAACATAGAGAAATGGAAGATGAATGTCAGAACTAGCATCTAAAGACATAAGCCTCAAAAGCTAAATGTATGCAGTAGTTTGAATACTTTAAAAGGGAACAGGATATTAGGACAATAAGAAGTCATGCAAGCAACAAAATCAATTACTGGATAATTAGCCACATCAAAATAATTAAAGAAAGACAAAAATTAGAGATTGGCCTTGGTGTTGAGATATTATCAGCCCCATCCCAATTGCAGTACAACTTCTATAACAAAGCTTAAACAAGAAAAGAAATATCAAGAAAATCAACCCGTGATCTTCAAGCCATTATCAATCACATATACCCTCACACTGAGACTCACCACCCAGAAAGAATCAAACAAAAGTGGTAAATTCAAATAACTTGATATTTTCCTGATGCAAAGATGGAAGCTGAACTCACATCATCCTCAGCAGAGTGGCTCCGGTGATGACCAGGAGCATCACACAAACCAGGAATCGTATTCTTTGTGGAAACAAGTATAAGCTTAGTTAGCCTCTGGATTCTACTCATAAGAGCAGCCTTGGCTTCCTCTTCCTCCTCCAATCTTGACTGCATCTTGACTTGTCCCTCTTCCAACTATTCAATTGAAAACAAGAATAGCTTGAAATGGAAGAAAGAACACCAATAATAGCACAAATATATCCATTCATAAGATATATTGAAGGAAAAGGCACACAAACATAGATCAAAATCAACTGACCTTTTGCCGTAAGCTCAGAATCTCTTCATGACTTACACCAACAAGCATCCCTTGCCTTAACTGATCAAGTTCCTGTTTGAGGCTTGAGATCTCTCTTTGGTACTTTTTAATTAAAGATTTCTCATCAATAATCTGGAAGTATTTCCCCACATCAGTATCCAATCTCTATTCATGTAATAATTACTATAAATTACCATTTGTAAATGATATAAAGAGGAGATATCATGGCCTACCTTGTTACGTGAAACAAAGATTTCAATTTGCTTTGCCCTGTTGGCAAACTTCAGTGTATTATGAGTTTCCTCCACATTACTAGATGCAGGAGTAACTGTGCATATAAGCTGTACGCCAATTTAGCAAGCCAAGTGCATATTAGGTGCTATTTGCTCTATTTGTATTCAAGTTACAACAATTAAACCTTTGTAACAAGTAGGACGAGTTATTGAAGAACTGAAAACTTAGGCTTCCTGTTAGAAAATGACAGATCTTGGTGGTACCTAAAACTCACCGAAACATGTCCCTGCCCACTCAATGAAGATTGCAGTAGCCGGGTGAGTTTGGAATCTCGATATGGAACATGAGATGCCCTCCCTTCACTCAACTTTCCAATTACCTTTAGATCAGAACCACAACATCAGTGGTGTTACAGAATTTCCAATTACAAAGAAGCCAAATATATTAATTTAAGGCCTTGACACCACACAAGAGTAGAATGGATCATCAAACCTACAGATGCTATAGTTAAGATACCAGTATTTTATTATCAGGTTTCTCTTAAAAATTCATCACCAATCATGATACAATGTTCAGACTAATGAGTGTGAAAACGTATAGACTTGACCCCATAATTTACTCGGTATAAATTCTCAGGATAAAGAACAAGAATTAAATTAGGTAAAGAAAAAAGCATCATAGACACTTACAGTTCCAAGAGTTAGAAGGCTTTTGTTTATGTAAGCTCCTTCCTTTCTCCTTAGTCCAGTTGTCTCAGTCTTTGAACTCTCAGAACCAGCTAGATCAATCAGATTCTAAAACATAAGACAAAACAAGCCAATACATGAGCCACAGAGTTTTTAAGAATATTCAAATTTCTGATGATTTGGGTAGAAGAAAACGTACAAGTTGAGAGAAGATCACTCCATCATACTCATCACCATGGGCACTACTCTCAATCATCTACATATCCAGAAACAGATCGTTGTAATGTACATTCTAAATAAGAATCGCTGCTTGCTTGACAATGACAAAATTGATAGTAAATACAAATGGTTTACAGATAGATGACAAAGGATGGAAAAGTAACAGCATGCACCAAACATAAATGATGCAGGAATTAGCTTGGATTTCACTAAGCAAATTAGCCAATTGTTTATTACATAACACATCATTATTAGCTTACCAGAGTAAATATTGTATGACTTCGGCTACTCAGAAGATTAAAATTATTTGAACCAACATGACGATGTTCTGTCAACATAAAGCGTCAATTAAAAACTGTCTGGTCAGATGCCTTTTCAAATGTGAAACAACAATATCAATAAAGGCAAAGGCATCTCCCTACAGAACCACCTTCTCCAGCAGCAATGAAAGAAAGTGCATGTCCAGGAGATAAAACAACCTCTTCCTTTATACCCTCCACATAAGTGCCCTGGAAAAGTGGCACAGAAGTAAATACGGATCCATTTAAAAAACAAACATTTCAATCAAAAGAACATTCACTCCTAAGTAAAACATTTGATTTGCTTGTCAAATATATATATTAAGCATACAAGTAGAATCTGTTAGCAAGTATCTAAGTTGGCAACTTAGAATGGTTTTTATTCAGGCATATTATTGGTTCATTAAGAGAGTAACATTTTGCTATCATTTTATTCATGATATGCTGATTGTCATGGCGGCAAGTAAAAAGCAAAGGTGTGAATTGAGAAATAAACGAAGAAATGCAAAACAAAAATCATAGATGTTCTTAATAGCACCTGTGCATCCTCTCTAACACGTAGATTTTGTCCAGTTGGATCAAGTAAGTCATTTATCACCTGATATCAAAAATTCACATGGAAACATAAGTTATATCAGCTCGGCTGCGAGAAAAAAATCAGTTGATTATTGATGAATGCTTAATGTAGAAGATAAAAGCCAAGATAAAATGAAATCAAATGAATATGTACAGATATTCCAGAATCCAAACTGAGCAAAATTGCATACCATAGGACAGACAAAAAAAGTTTAAGAGACATGTCCTAAGCTCCAACTAAGTGTCTGAAGGACCACTCACCTCATTATAGATTTCAATATAGGAAACCCGCAGTAAGAACTCTCTTCCTGGAGTCTGAAGCAAGAATGAAATTAAGTAATTCAGGATTGCTAAAGAATAATTGGAAAAGGAATTATTAAGTCATTCAGGATTGGTAAGACAACAAGCCAACATGCATATATAGGTATAAGAACAGCATTACTTTTGTAGAAACATGTTAAAGCAATTCTGCTTCCACAAATTAAAATCAATAATCTACTGATACTTTGAATATATTGAGCACATTAAATTTGGGTTGTAAATTTCAGGAAAGTACTCACATCTTGGATCATGCTGAAGACATCCTTTATGGCCAATGGTATAATGCCAGGTGACATATGATCTCCCTGTATATATATATAATAGTAATACACACAGATCAAACAAAAGAAGAAAACAACCAAGAAAATCCTAAATCTCAAATTTATGAACAAATTTTCAGATGTCAAACACAGCAAAAAAGTGTTCTTGCTGTAAATTAAGTTGATCCTAGCTAAGAATAAGATACGGATACATATTGCCATGTCTTGACCATCACCAGTATAATTAATCGGTAGCTACCAGAGAGAAGGAGCAATTAGTGGGAGAAACACCAAAGAAAATGGCCTCAATGTAGAAGGGAAGTTAACAAACATGGTTACAGTCCTATGTTGATTAACATTCACCATGAAAAGTAACCATTATATGTACTTATAGGATGCGTACATGATAGCATCCCGCATAGAAATAGAATGGCAAAGACCGAATAGATGAGTAAATTAGCAAGACAAAACCAAAGGAAAAGGAAATAAATAGTGACAGCAAGCTAAACTTACATGCATAGTATGAGTCTTTCCACTACTAGTAACTCCATAGGCAAAAACAGTTCCTGAATTTGTAAACAGAGTTCAATTAAAATCTCCAACAGATCCAACCATAGAAACATTTATGATTGGAGCATCTCTGCATTACCGTTTACGCCTTCCATAGCAGCTTTGACGACTGGTTTAGCAGCTACTTCATAAACGTCTTGTGTCAAAGTATGAGGTCCAAATACTCTATCTGCCCAATGCACACTAATCAGCATGCACATTTTATTATACTAATCGATTAGAAACAGAAAACCGAAGTTGAAAATCTGTGAACAATACCAAATGCATAAGCCGTAGTTGGATTGTACTCATTCCTGACAATTTTATCCCCATCCGCGTACCACGCGATCTCATCTCCTTTATGGAACTCAATCTCGCTGCAACCAAACAGGCGCCAAATCACATTACCTCCAATAAAAAGAATCCAATCCATTTTCACAAAAATAGATCCGATCCACTGCAGTCAGATCTAAACAAAATACCTCAACGGCCTAAACCGAATCGTCACCGTTATACTTTCTCCATTCCTCGGAGAATCAATCGATTCGGAGGCAAACTCCTCCGCGCCGAACCCAACCGGCGTGCAACCGCCGTAAGCGCCCTGTCCTGTGTACAATGAATCGGAGCGGCCGCAGCTGGGGGTCAAGGATCGGGAACCGAATCCACCTCCTCCAGAGTTAAAGTACGACGAAGCTGAGGACGAGCCAGGGCGACGCGTGAGCCTGTTGTTCGTCAAAGAAGAAGATGACGACGACGCCGACGAATAAGGACTCGACGGTTTTCGGTACGAGAAGGGCGAGCTGCTCCGCGCACGTGAAGACGACGCCATTGGATTGGAGCTCAGTGTTAGTTTGCTTCAGTCAAGCTTGACCTCTTTCAGTTGACTCGGCGAGTCAGGTATCAACTCGACTGTTCAAAGCGCAGAACTAAGAGAAGAATGTGTCAGCGAGGTCTCATGACTTGTTCTTCAAAAGCCAAACCAATTGCAGTTTCCATTTTTATTTGCTTCGAAGCTTTGAAGCTATAGAAGCTCTCTCTAGAGAAGAAGAAACAGAGAGAGAGAGCGAGAGCGAGAGAGAGAGAGAGAGATGGTTTCGTCTTCTTTAAGACAAAGAAGTTGCGGGGAAAGTATGATAGATACGTAGAGATTTTGATTCCTAAAATTTGTAATGAATAAACGAGCAGAAAAAGTGACAACGACGGGTTTTGATTTTTCGTAACACCTTTTTTAAGTTTAAACTTTTGTTCAACTTTTAAAAGCTACAAAATCTACCTTGTGACGTCGCAGGAGAGGGCCGAGATTAAAGGTTTAAACAAGAACATGGACCCGGAAGGCAGGGAAGTTTTTCAAAGGGCAATGAAACGAGCGGGAATAACAGTGGGACGAAGTCTAGGCCAGAAAGGACAAAGTCGGAAAATGATTAATCAACACCTAATTTTTAAGATAAATATACGGATTTTTCATAGATAAGTTCTATTATTAATTTTTAAAAACATTCACAATCATATATTTTGAAATTTTATGATAAAAATTATCCCTTTAAAATTATTTATTCTTATTATTGTTTTTTACAATGTTTAAAAACTTAAAATTATAATGAGTGCAGTTGTTGAATGTTTTAAAAATTAAACGGAAAGTTAAATATGCAAAATAAAAAAAATCAAGTTTAAAAGGTTTAAATGATAAACTATCATAAAATTAACTAAATATTAAATAAAATTATATAATTTAAAATATAATTGTTATCTTTACCTTTTAAAGAATTTGAAATTTAAATTTTTAAGAAAATAAATTAAAATTAATTAATATATTTTAGTTTATAAAAATTTATTAATTTATAAAAATTGACCAAATAATCAATAAATTGATCTGTTTTTAACATCAAGAATTGTTAAGTAAATCGTATCAGAAAGTTAAAAATTAAAAAAAATTGATAGTTTAAAGTTTTTACGATTTAGTAAATAAGTTTTATTATTAACTATTATATAATTTAAATAACATATTATGATTA
>JANZLF010000221.1:42516694-42536287 GCA_026546835.1 Erythroxylum foetidum
CATAGACACATAGTTGAAACTGGGCTTTCACTATTACACCAAGCTCACATGCCACTTTCCTACTGGAACTATGCTTTGTCAACCGTTGTCTACTTAATAAATAGATTACCAACCCCAACTCTAGACATGGACTCTCCTTATCTTCTGCTATTCAATCGTCCACCAAATTACGAAAAATTCAAAGTCTTTGGTTGCCTCTGCTTTCCTTGGTTACGTCCATACTCCCCTCACAAACTAGCTTTTCGTTCCAAACCTTGTGTTTTCCTAGGCTATTCAACATCAAAAAGTGCTTACTTATGTCTTGATTTATCCACCTCACGTATTTTTACCTCCCGACATGTTCGTTTTGTTGAAAATGACTTTCCTATGCAATCCATTACACCATCTCTTCCTCGTCCGGATGACGGTACTCCAGACTCTTGGCTCCCCCCATTCTATATTATGCCTACGTCTACCACTCCTGACAATCAAGTTCTAGACTATCCGTTGCCTACTCCCACGGCACACCCTCCAGTATCCAACTCTTCTTCCAACATCGAGAATGCTATACCTTCTGCCCATCCTATCCTCCCTCCATCCGCACGTAACACCCATCCCATGCAGACTCGATCAAAAAATCACATTCACAAACCAAATCCTAATTTTGCATACTCCATCACCTCTAGCTCTCTTCATCATCCTGAACCTCACAACATCATCGAGGCTCTTCACGATGTCAAGTGGCGCTCTGCAATGGCTGAGGAATTTAATGCCCTCATCCGCAATGGTACCTAGGAATTGGTACCACCGGAGGAGGCAACCAATCTTGTTGGCTGTAAATGGATATTCCGAATTAAATATCTTTCCAATGGCAATGTTGACAGGTACAAAGCACGTCTGGTAGCTAAGGTGTTTCATCAACATCCTGGGGTCGACTACCATGATACCTTCAATCCAGTCATCAAACCTACCACTATCCGAATTGTTTTGACTATTGCGGTTAGCAAAGGGTGGAGCCTTCGACAACTAGACGTGAATAATGCCTTCCTCCAAGGTCGGCTACATGAGGATCTCTACATGACTCAACCGCCTGGCTTTGTTAACAAAGATGCTCCCACATATGTCTGCAAACTGCACAAAGCCATTTACGGTCTCAAACAGGCGCCTCGGGCCTGGTATTCTGAACTACGACAATTTCTTCTGACCTTAGGATTTTTCAATTCTAAGTCGGACACGTCATTATTCATCCTTCATTGGTCTGTCATTCAGATGTATGTGTTAGTCTATGTTGATGACATTATTGTCACTGGTCCGGATCCTACCTTGGTTCAGCAATTCATTAACAGTGTCTCTACCAGGTTCTCCATTAAAGATCTTGGTCCCCTGACTTATTTTCTTGGCATTGAAGTCCTTCCACATCCCACAGGTTTACTTCTCTCCTAGCGCAAGTACATTGTTGATCTTCTCAATCGAGTACATATGCTTGACTCCAAACCGGCCCTTACTCCTATGGCGACTAACTCCCCACTTCAGCTCATGTCAGGGTCTCCATTGCCATATCCATCTGAATATCGTTCGGTCATTGGCGGGCTTCAGTATCTTACTCTTACTCGCCTTGACATTGCCTTTGCTGTGAATAAGTTGTCGCAATTCATGCATCTTCCAACATCGCTTCATTGGCTTGCCACTAAACGACTCCTTCGCTATCTTCGTGGCACATTGGACTTATCTCTTCCTATTCGGATAACTCCCTCTCTTGCTCTGCATGCCTTTGCTGATGCGGACTGGGTTGGCAATCGTGATGATTACACCTCCACTGGAGCCTACTTAGTGTTTCTTGGCAGCACCCTCGTCTCCTGGAGCTCCAAGAAATAACGCACTGTCGCCAGATCATCCACCGAAGTTGAATATCGGTCCGTGGCCTCTACTGCTGCTGAATTGCGCTGGGTGTGCTCTCTACTGATAGAACTTGGGATTATTACTCCCACTAGGCCTGTGATTTACTGTGATAATATCGACACTACTCATCTTTGTTCGAATCCGGTGTTTCACTCTCGCATGAAACACATTGCCATCGATTTTCATTTTATTCGAGAGCAAGTCCAGTTAGGTTCCCTGCAAGTTACGCCTATCTCCTCCAAAGATCAACTCGTGGATGCCCTTACCAAACCACTATCTCGACCACCGTTTCTTCTATTCCGAGACAAGATTGGACTCTCCTCTAGGAGCTCCATCTTGAGGGGAGCTATGGACTGTAGATAACGTGTGTATATTCTCCGCGATTTTCTCTACATCAATTGTAATACGTATCATATATCTTAACCATTCTATCATGTATCTTAACCGTGTATGTCATGTAATCTGGAAACTCCTAGTTGTGTATAAATTTACGATATCAGTAATGAATAAAGTAGCTCAATTCCTATAATTGTCTTGGGTGTTTGTATCTACAAGTTATAGCAGTAACGCAACCTCAGACGGTTCTAGGATCAACCATCCACTAAAGAGTGTTTGCTATTCCTAATTTTCACGGACATTCGGGAGATCATTACGAATAAGAAGTTACAACCACGTTGCAGCTCATCTTTACGCATTTATGGATTCTTAGCCACAACACTTCCTAATGCATTTTCAAGTAAGGTGGAAAAGGCATCAATGAACTGCTCACATTGCCGCATTTAACTCCAACCATATTTGAAGTTCTGATGCTTTTGTGTTTTGATTCTTTATGCTGTATTTTCCAGTATGATTAGATGGGTTCCTTGCTGTTGGTGTTTCGGTTTTTACCTAGAATACTCTTATTTTTGTATCTTTTTTCATTCATTGAATTTTTCTTTTTTTTTTTTAAAAAAAAGAAAAGATAAGAAACCTAGTATGGGGGGGAAAACGGAGCGAGCTGGTACGAACTGATACGGGCAACAAAATTCGCCAAACGCTCTGGTTTATTTTATATAAAAACGTATTCTTCATCAAAAGCACAAATCCGTTGTAGTCTAGTCGGTTAGGATATTCGGCTCTCACCCGAAAGACCCGGGTTCGATTCCCGGCAACGGAATTTTAATAATTTTTGGCCCCAATCGAATTGGGAATAGGCAAAACCCTATCTAAAAGCCATCCATTTTTCAATTTCAGTTTGGTACTTTATCTTAATCGAGTCCAATTCGAAGCATTTATAAGTCATGTTCAGCGGTGCCTGATTTTCGTTGGCCGACGGTAATGTTCCGTTTCTTCTCTCCTTTTTCTCTTGAGAAAGCCGACTTTTGTTGGTTCAGTGAACTAGTTTCTTATCAATCGTAATCGAATGGAAAGTTGGAAACTTGATACTAAGGTTTCAAAGTGATTCTGGGTGTTCTTTTCCATGCGAAATGTCATTGGTTATTACGTCTGTAATCATAAATTTTGATGTTTCTCTTTTTCACTCTTGCAACATGCATCTGTGTGTGTCCGTTAATTATGAACTGAGTGATTAGGTTGTTGACCCTTTTGAAATCAGGTGTAGTTGGGTTTATATTTGATTTGAAGTAGGTTTAAATTGGTTTTGTACAATTGGGGATTCAGGTGTCAATGTTTTGTCGGTACGTTAGCGGTGGCTTTTGGTGATGAGAAGATGAAAGGCTCTATTGCTTCTCTTGTTCATGGTTCTTCTATTTCTAGCCAGAATGGAGACCCTCTTTCTACTGAAGATTTAGCTTGGGTTGATTCTTGCTTGGTTAAAGACCCTGAAATTCCAGGTGGGGACTGGAATTCTATCACAGATGCTTTGATCGAAATTCTTTCGCAGCAGGGATCACACAAATCTACCGTTCCTGAAACTAATAGCTTTCTTGATGGGAATGATATGGAAATGGTTCCTCCTGGTGAAGTAGGGTCATCAAACTTTGTTGAATTTGTTGAAGGAATAGAGCGTGAATCTATTCCAGCAATTGAAGAAACAGAAACAAGAAGTGATGGGTCTACGATCGAGAATGGAACAAGCGTTTTGTTTTCCCAACTTCTTCTGGAACCTCTCTCGGAAACTTCAGTAAAAGATCCTTTTTTGCCAAATTACAAGGACGAAAGTGCGGCAGCAAATGATTCTGAAGATTCCGAACTTGATGCAGGGTTGACAACAAATGAAGAGCCTTCCACTGAGGATATCTTTAGGGTTTGGGACTTAGGAATTCCAGAGGAGGAAGATGAGCTTATTAAACAGTTGAAGAAGGCTCTTGCTGGTTCAGAGGCGTGGGAGGATTTGAAAGAAGAGTCAGTTGACAGTTTAGTTAGTGGAATTTCTGATCTTTCTTTGTATTAACAACACACACTTCAGAAATTCTTCACATCTATTGTAAACTATCTAACATGTTATTGCCACAACTCAATATTGCCTTGTAGCTATAGAACAGTAAAAGCCTCTGCCCTTTTCTTACTTAAATTTCTATCATTTTTCTTTGGCTGAGCTGCAATGTCGGGAGTTCCTCCACTTATTGCTCGTTGATCTTTTTCTTTCTTTTCTTGAATCTTTTGATTCTGTACCATGAACTGTTCCTTAAAGTGGATATCTGGGCTAGGATGCATCTTAAACTGGGATGTGAATAATTGGGGCTAATGTTATGTTCTGTTCAGTCTGAGAATCGTGAGAACCAAGAACAACTGCTTCAGAGCCCTTGTGCCTGTACTTGGCTTAAATCTGTCCTGTATAAGTGACTCTGATGAACTAGGATTCCAATTTGGCATCAATAATTTGATTCTCTGTTCTTCAATTTCCGAGATTCATGGTATTCATAGCAAATTTATGTTCTACAGATAGGATTGGCAAAACCTAACACGTTGATTAGGTTTCAGGTCGAGTTTATGCTCAGAACAAATGTGATTTGACTCAATCTGATCAGATCAAGTTCAGGTTGTAAAAGAAAGGGTCGGATCAGGCTCTGGACACGTAAAGAAACTAGAACCTGGAGCTAAGCAAAGACTGAAATCTGAATAAACCGTCGAATACAGCCAATAACTATCTGTGCAAAGCAAGTACAGCCGTTGAGGTGGGGTTCACAGAGCACTAAACCACGACCGTCGATAAAATGAAGCTGAAAAACAAAACCAAGGGAGACCAGAGCCTCACGTTCTACTTGTCTGGATCCAAAAAGACACGCTAAACAGGAAGGTGCAGAGAAGGAATTTGATTCATCTCTCTACTTGTTGACACGACAAGTAAAAAATCTAAGCTTTTTATGACACCATAATTCCATTTTTTTAAAGGTGAGAATAAAAGCAGCCATTTCAACCACACCTAACTATCCCAAGTGTGCAATCTATCATCCAAATGGCAGAACCCAATTGGCTAGCTCACGACAACCTCAAATCTGACATCTTTTGATAGCCACACTGTCCAAATATAAATACAGAGAGTGCATGGTTACGTGTGGTGAAGAGGCTGAAGACAGGAAGAGGAGATAAGACTATAAGCCACTTCTAGTGTAAGGCCACTCTTCTATCTTCCGCATTTGTTGCCTTAAGCTTCTAAAACTTGGAAAGAAAGAGGAGAAAATGGCCTCAGCTTCACTCCTCAAGTCGTCACCTGTCCTTGACAAGTCTGAGTGGGTCAAGGGTCAGAGCCTCCGTTCTGCGTCAGCCTCCATTGTCCGGTGCCAGACTACCACACCCTCTGGTTTCACCGTTCGTGCTGGTTCCTATGCTGATGAGCTTGTCAAGACTGCGGTAATTTTACTTGCTTCTCCATCACCTTCATTTGCTGTTTAAGCTTGAAGTTGGAAACTTTTTTTATGGTCTAGCTACTAAGTTTAAGGAATGAAACTGTGGCGTCTGAAGTAGTGACAATGGTCTAGCTATTTCCTATTTCGTGGCAGATTTGGAATACCAACTATAGATGCTAAATAGGAAATTCAGTTTTCTGTCATTGCCCACCAAGTTGGTGCAACCTTAGACGATGTCTGATATTAATTCAAATGAAGATAATGAAGACACAGATAGTGAAGTAGTGATAATGGTCTAGCTATTTCCTATTCCATGGAAGATTTGGAATACCAACTATAGATGCTCAGTAGGCATTCGTTTTTCAGCCGTTGCCCACCAAGCTGGTGCAACCTGAGGCCATCTGTGATATTGATTCAGATGCAGATAATGAAGAAACAGATTAATTATAGTCGCATGCTTCTTGTGCATGAATCAGATAATTTTCTTTGAAAAGATGAATTTCTTAAACTGCAGAGATGAGAAATATTTGTTACAACTTACAAGTTTTCATGTTTATTGTGCAGAAAACGGTTGCATCACCTGGCCGTGGTATCTTGGCCATGGATGAGTCTAATGCTACCTGTGGAAAACGACTTGCCTCAATCGGACTAGAGAACACAGAGAGTAATCGTCAGGCTTACCGTAGCCTTCTTGTGTCTGCTCCTGGACTTGGCCAATTCATCTCCGGAGCCATTCTCTTTGAGGAGACCCTATACCAATCGACAACTGATGGCAAGAAGATGGTTGATGTTCTTGTTGAACAAAACATCGTCCCTGGTATCAAAGTCGACAAGGTAATACATATGCAGACACGAGGTCATTCATGTACTAGACAATTAAGTGACTGAGCTGAATAGAATTTCTCACCTTGTGATTTGAACGATGAGAACAACAGGGTTTGGTGCCTCTAGTTGGTTCCAATGACGAGTCCTGGTGCCAAGGTCTTGACGGTCTTGCCTCCCGCTCAGCTGCTTACTACCAACAGGGTGCCCGCTTTGCCAAATGGTATCAAATACATAGCTGACCATGTTCACTCTTTGCCAGTTAGCTGCTATTGTTACATAGTTTTGACACAATTTACTGGTAACTGATCAGGCGTACAGTTGTAAGCATTCCCAATGGTCCATCTGCTTTGGCTGTGAAGGAATCTGCCTGGGGTCTTGCTCGCTATGCGGCCATTTCCCAAGTACATATTTCATTTCTAAATTTGTAGGAATGTGTGCAATTCGAATAAATAGCTCTAGGAACAAACAGATCTGATGGAATTGGAAAATGGAAAGATTCTTACAAGTCATACCTTTTTCTTTTCATCACTTATCTAGGGGCATTTGCCTGATTGAACAACTTTTGTCCCCTGGATTCTGTAGGACAATGGCCTGGTCCCCATTGTGGAGCCTGAAATCTTGCTTGATGGTGAGCATGGCATTGACAGAACCTTTGAAGTAGCACAGAAGGTTTGGGCTGAGGTGTTCTTCTACTTAGCTGAGAACAATGTCCTGTTTGAGGGTATCCTCCTCAAGCCTAGCATGGTCACTCCTGGAGCTGAATGCAAGGAAAGGGCCAGTCCTGGGCAGGTTGCTGAGTACACTCTGAAGCTCCTCAAGAGAAGAATCCCACCAGCTGTCCCTGGAATCATGGCAAGTTCCATTTGACCTTACTTGAATTATACTTATCAAAGTTTAGTGTCTGTTTCTGAATCCCTGTATGGGGGCTCTTTGACCTTGCTTAAAGTATACTTATGACAGTTTATTGTCTGTTTCTGAATCCCTGTGTGGGGGCTATGTACTCACTGTGAAACTGTCATTGGAGCAGTTTTTGTCTGGTGGGCAATCTGAAGTTGAAGCAACCCTTAACCTCAATGCCATGAACCAAGCTCCAAACCAGTGGCATGTCTCATTCTCCTATGCCAGAGCTCTCCAGAACACTTGCCTCAAGACATGGGGAGGCAGGCCAGAGAATGTGAAGGCAGCTCAGGAGGCACTACTCATCCGTGCCAAGGCCAACTCACTTGCTCAACTCGGAAAATACACCGGTGAGGGTGAATCAGAAGAGGCCAAGAAAGGAATGTTCGTCAAGGGCTATGTCTACTAAGAAGAAGAAGCTATAGATGCAGAGGATACAAGAAGTTTCCAATGTGAAGACTGGTTTCTCTCTTCATGTGTTGATGCGTTATAACCTTTTGATCGGAAACTATTTTTGTTCTTTGGTTACCTGTACTTTAGTCACTTAATAAAACTCTTTCCGAACGAGATTGGTTAGTCTGTACTTGAATATGATACATCATACTTCATGAACATGATGCTTTAGACTCCTAATATTGGACTTACCTCCTTCGAAATTTTCTGATGATCTCGATCATTGAAATTCTTAATAACAATTCTTTAAAAATGAACAAAAATCATAGATAGCTAGCTCAATAGTGACGTTCATTTCTTGAATTTTCAACGTTAATGACATAGAACAGCCAACCATTGCATCAGGCATTGAGGAACAAACTTTGGTCGCCAAAACAGAAGCTCCAAAAACCTTGCAACTGTAGTATGGGGTGGCAAAACGAGCTGGGAGTGTACAAGTTGTGAGTTGTTTCAGACTACGTAAGAATAGCAATTCAAGGGTACAACAACCTGGAACGAGCATTAAAAATCGTAAATTTTGGTTGCATGGTGGGCTCACAAGAACACCATTATTATCCTCGAATCCCCATTATTGAAGTGGAATCCCACATTTTGTTGGCATATGGAAAAGGAGAAGAATTTATGATTCCCACAAGGATAGACCACGAACTTCATGGAAATCAAGAAATTGCTGGTGCTTACCACTGGGATTAGAGAAATGTGAACTATGAACCAGTAATCTCACACTCAACCAAGAACTTTTGGGTACAGAAAATGAATGCAAGTAGTTTTATACTTGGTAGAAATAATACCAATTACTTTCTGGATTCACATTCTCTTTCAAATGAATCCTTGGCGATCTTATTACAAAAAAGGACCAGCTACTGATAGTGTTTTGATTAACCTGTAATGCGAGAACTGATAATGTTTCTGTTATTTCTTTGACATAAAACTAAAAATGATGCTTTTGATACATGGCAAAACTCTAATATAACCAAATTCACACGGAATCTTAAGCCTAAACCATGATCTGGAAATCGGAATCTCTAAAGCAGGTTCAAGTCCTAAATGTGCTCACTTTCAGCCAAAAACATCTGCAACCACAAATCAGGAGGAAGAGGTCAAATGGTTATACAGCCGTTAAAGTTCATCGAAAAGTTCAGTATTAGAAGACTATGACTTCCATACACTATAGATCTGTTTTAAAATGAAACAAGTAAGGTAGATTAGAACTGTATCGAACAGAACGTGAAAACGTAACCCATCCTCTGTCCCCATCTGCATGTGGCTAACAACCATACCATATGTGCACCAAAGTCTTATCATAACAAAATCAAAGAGTACGCTTGTTGTGCGACACCAGCATGATGAATAATGCATAACATGACGCTAGACATTTATATATCCAGTAATTAAGGAATTCATAAAACGTTGCAATGAGCTACAGCTCCCCTTTGAAGAACAAAATAGATGATCGAACAAATTTGCGAAATATAGATATGTAGTTTCACTTACCTTGCTTACTTTTCAGGCTCTTTTTTGAAGGATCTAACTGGAACCACATTAGCTGATTCATGATTAGTACCACTTGTTATGTCCATACCCTGTTCGTTAATATAAATCAGAGACATAAATTCACAGAGTCTTAAGTTTCAAGCATTATCATTTATCAGTGTGGATTGTATCAGATCATGCATACAAGTGAAATATTTTGATAAAGAGGAGAAATGTTCTTATGTTGTGCTAACCATAAAATATCTGTTCTTTTAACTGTCAGATGTTGCACATATACTCTCTCAGCTACTCTTTGGGAACTATATCAAGAAATATGTTAAATCCTGATACTTGAAATGTTATGATCTGGATATTGAGACCTATGCTGGAAAAGAAGATACCTGGGTAGTTGAATTTTGCCCATGTATCCGGTGAGGTCGAGTATTAAGATCAATCAATATACTGTCCATCTTGCTATCACCATCATTATAATTCACCCTACGATTTTGCTGGTTTTCCCTCATTGAAATTTTAGGTGGTTGATTTTGGACCGCCCTCATTTCATTTTGATCAAGATTTTGTTGTCCTAGTTCCTCAAGGCGTCCAGGTTTATCCCCTGGAAACTAGTTAGAATAATGGCAAAGCACATCGATTTCAGGAACCTTCTCATTGAAACGATATAAAATCCAATCATTACAATGGAGAGACACAAACCTCAACTCTCTGCTTGAATAGGAGGTACCTCACATGGGTTCTTTTACCACCAACATGCACAATCATATCACATTGAAGGCAGAGGGAACTACCATCTATCCCACAGTAAAAGAAAGCTACATGCATTTTCAAGCAAAGCAAAAGCCCTCAATCTTTTGGTACAGAACTTAAACAATGAATATCACCAGTAAAAGCAAACGAACAAGAAGAAGAAGAAGAAGAAAGAGGCAGAAGTCATAATACCAGGTGCATTTTCACATATGTCACATCGAGGAACATCACTGGGATCGGCAAGCCCAACCCGTACATGTCGACTGGCAAGTTTGTTACACATATGAACCTAAACAAAAATGTAAGTACCTCTTCAAAATGCCACTATGAGAATCATAATTGTAGGCAATTGCTGAAGGAAAATAAGAAGCTTACACAAGCACGACAATCATAAAGTGATCACCTGATGTCTACATAGTTGCCAACCCATATTCATATGAGTCGTTAAGTCACAACTTTCGCACTCACTGATTTGAATTTTAGACCATTCTACTTACATTATTTATCCTAAATATATCAAGTGAAGACCTAGAAATGAGTTCTGGTACTTAGAATAAGGACCATAAGTTACTCAACTTGATCATACCTATATCGAAGTTCGACTTGATAGCTCCAAGCAACATATTTACTAAAAAATTCTAACAAAAAAGAACCATGTTAGCTCTAATCAGATCACCATAGTCTACCAAAAACCTAGTCTTTTGCATATAAATAGACACGGACTTGCGCAAAGTAACGAGGAAGAAAGGAATGAAGTAGTCTTAACAAGCTTCACATAAAATCCATCCATTGCTTCGACGTGGATTAAACTTATATTAGTTCGGTCATGCCATCTAAATGCCAACTCTTAGATGAAGAACTAAGTAATTTAAAGTCACCATAGAGTATATATAAATCAAGGTAGGATTAAAAAATAAAAAGAAAAACAGAGAAACTCCATATGAAATCAATCCAAAAAGCTTTGTTTCAAATACAAATACTCCGACTTTGAGCAGAGCAAAAACCATGTTGTATCCCTTAAATCTTTCAAACTAAGTTTCAAACTCAAAGTGATCAGAAAAAGAGGTATCAAGTTGAAAGAGCAGAACCTTCTCATCACATGAACGACAAAGAGCAGCCTCGTCAGCGGCGCAGAAGAGGATAGCGGCGGCGCTCTCGCACGCGTCGCAAAGCGTACGCATTTCACTTCCTCTCTTAACCTCTAGCTACTCCACTCTTCAACCCTATTCAATACACGGTTTACATTACTTACCCGTGCCACCGCTTCATCCCCGTTAGCTAAACTCGATCACTTTCAAGTCAAAAAAGCTCCAGAATTTCGCAGAGAACCCAAATGGGTATCGAGAAAACAAAAGGATAAAGATAAATAATTAAAGAAGGAGAAGAAAGATCGAAGCTTTGTAAATTTCATACATGGAAGAAAAAGAAGCTAGAGAGAGAGGGAGAGTAAAAGGAGACATAGTTGGACCTGTTCTGTGCGTATTAAGAAATTAGAGAAAGAAGAAAAGAAAATAGAAAAAGGAACAGTTCTGGTTCACATTGTGTAAACGCGAGTGTAAACTAAATTTGTTTACTCGCCCAGAATTATTGACACGTTGGAAAACAATAAATAATAGAAAAATATTAAATAAGAATTTAAAATTAAGAGAGTTCCAGACGTACGTGTAAGTTGCTTTGTCGGGGCGAGTAGACGAGTTGAGAGTGTGGAGTGGGCGAGTGGGCCTGTCGTGGCTCAGGTGTGGATCTTTGTGATCTGTTCAAGTGTTACTGGTGGTGGACCGAAAACAAACAAATTACCACGCGCCTTGAGGTGCTGTGCCGGGCACGGAATGTGGTAAAGCCACTACTTTGAGGTGGGCCAAAAAAAATGTTAGGATAAAAAGTAAAATGAGATTCTGGATTAAGTATTGTGGATGTTTAATTGGGGATAATAAAATAAGAAAAATAGATGTTTTAATTAAGTTATAAATATAAAAAATTAATTAAATAAAAAAATTAAAATTTATAAAATTCAAAATGTTATAAAATAGGTTAAAATTAGATAAAATTAAAAATTTTAAATATGATTGAAAGAAATTGTCTTTATTTATTAAAAATTTTGAAGCTTAATTAAAAATGATATTGTTAAATGATTTATTTTGATTTATGAAAACTTGTTAATTTACAAAAATTAGTCCATCGATAAATAAATTGATCAATTTTTTACAATAAAAGTTATTAAATTAAATCAAACTGAAAAGTTGAAAATAAGATCGAAAAGTTGGACAGTTCAAATTTTTACAGTTAAACCGATCAAATTAATTAAAATTTTAAATTATTGATATACACATAAAATCTTTAGGGAAATTAATGGAAGCCCAATTAAAAAGGCTTCTTTATCAAATTAAAGATAATTGTTGAAATATTAAAAATCATTTAAAAAGGTTAATAATAAAATCATATTTATCAATCAACGAATTGCATTAGCTATTTCCTGATTTTATCAGCGGTTTACTAACAATAGAATAATATAGATGATTTAATTAGCGGATAATATAAACTGTTTATTTAAAGACATTTGGTAAAATTAACTGTTTATTATTAGTTGTTATATGTAAAATGACTTATAAGGATATGATTTGAAAAAAAATTTATAAGAACATGAGTATTATATTGTAGAATTTCTTTAAATATTCTCATAAGAATTTAGATAAAGCAAAAGAAGTCAACGTTATCATTTTAAAGTTAAAATAATATGTATATAATGGGATAATAACTCTTTATATATTTTGACTCTAATTTGATATTATTTGAACTTTAAGTTTTAAAATAACTTTAATTATTTTTTATAAATCTATATATCATTATAATAAATTTTTATTATACGAATATACAAAATTGAGAGAGTGATTGATGATTAATTATGCTGACTAATGTGGTCTAAGGTGGTAAGGGGTGTTATTGGTCAAAGTTCTGGAAGATGATGACGTGAAATTTATTATAAATTAATTATGTTTTATTGTTCTTTTCAACATAACACGCCAATTAAGTTAGTCAAAGTATTAGGTATGAAAAAAGAGCTTTTATTAAGTTTTATTAGTACATTTATGTCGAGTCAACACAAATATGTAGATAAAATAAGGTGACACAGGATTGAAATACCCTAATAAAAACAGAGTGTTTAAATCTATTAAACAAAATCTATTTTTCTCTTAATAATAACAACTAGATGGTAAACAACACTCTCTGTCTTGCTAGAGGTCTAAAGAGGATCATAATATCTACAACATTTCTTTTACATTTTTACAAATAAATTATTTTTGTTATTTAAACATGTGATCTTATTTATATATTTAAACTTATATAAACATAATGTAATTTTAATTCCATTAATTAAATGAACCTAATGAATATTTTAAGTTTAAAATATTTATTTAATTATATTTGTAATAAATGATTTAGATAATAAAATGAAATTATAGTGTTAAAATGTATTTAAATTTTGTCTACTGTAAAATAAGTAATAGTCAACCTCAAGTGAAATCAAATAAAAGAAAAGTCTAAGGACTTTTAGGGATTAATCTAAGACCACAAGCTTAAAAGATGCTTTAGGTAAATGAAAGCTCCCCACACTCCATTCTCAACCATCAATCTAATATCTACCTCTTGTCTGGGTATAGATTTCTGTTTTTGTTCATGCTACTTTGACCATTCACATCCATAGACATCAAAGGAGTTTCTTTTATCATATTAAAGTAAATGCAATTGCTTATTTTTAAGAAAGTTATAAATATATTTGCTCATTAAGGTTGTTGATATAATAATTGGTCCAATACGAATTAAGTTTGATATTGAATTGGGTCGGACTTGGTCCTCTTAAGCCCGATCCTAACTTAAAGCCTAATTCAACTAAAGACTAATGACCTGAATCTAATATTGTTCAGACTTCAATAAGGTAAAGTCGATTAATTATAATTTTATATTTAAAATTTAAAAGTACTATCGTTTTATTTAAGATAATATTGTTTGTGTTTGATATTTTCAATATTTGAGTTAGGTAAGCAAGCTTATAAAATTTGTTTTAAAAAATGTTTGGATCTAACCCCAAATTCAATCATCTTAAGCTGAGCTTAGAAACTTTGGTCCGACCCAATTGTTTAGTTTAAATTCATCTAAATAACTTAGTCGCTCAAAATTCGATTAAACTTTGAAATAACACAATGTTATTTTAAGAATTAATTTCGAGTTATTAGCCATAATTTGAGTAGAACTGATCAATTCTTTTTCATATATAAGAAATTATAAAAGTAACAATTACAAGAATGGAAAATTTTTAATCTCTCATTTCATCTTCATTAAAAAAAAGCTAAGACATGATATGAATGGATTCAAATTGAGTTATTTGATTGTATTTGGGGCGCGAAAAGGTTTGTTACTGGTAATTTAAAGATGCTTTATATTTCTCTACATTAAAATTATTAATTTATTTTTTAATAGATATTTGTTTAATAACAATAGAATTTATATCTGTTACTTTTTATATAATTTATTAAATAAAATTAATAATTCATAAATTACAAGTTATATCAAAACATGTGTTAGGTATCAATTGACCCCACTCAAATTAAATATCATTATTTTTAAAACTGAACTAGAAGTTAAACTAATAAAACAATATGTTAAGTCGTTATAAAATCGACAAAAGATTGAATAAAATTAAAGAATTTTAGATATGATTGAAAAAATTATTTTTATCCCATGAAAATTTTAAAATTTAATTGAAAAAATAGTCTGTTAAATGAAAACTAGTTGATTTATTTTAATTTATAAAAATTTATTAAATTACAAAAACTAACCGATTAATTAATAAAATGATTGATTTTTAACAATAAGTAAATCAAACTGAAAATTTACACGGCTCAAAATTTTTGCGATTAAAGTGATCGAAGCAGTTAAATTTTTTAATCAATATTGTAACATTTGAGAAAGGGTAGTGTATAAAACAAAGCTTATATTTACAAATTGATACATAATCTTATGCATCTTTTTGAACTCTTATATGGACGTTCATGATTTTCAGAGTATGAAAATACTTTTTAATTTTTATTAAATATAATAAACTTTTTATTTTTATTTCTTGTTAATTTAATTGTCAGTCCTTGGCTATTTAAGGCCTAAATTTACAAAGAGTCCACGTCACACACACACACACTGAAAATCCACGTCACATATATGAAGAACGAGAACCCACCCACTCAGATATAAACATTATGTCATTGATACACCGTTACCAGACACACACAATACGTATAGCAATCAACGCCCGTGTGGTTTGATGGTTGAGAGCGGAGCTTAATTTTGGTTAGGTCCCAGGTTTAATTTCATGCTAGCCCCTTTTGTAAGAGCTTGGGGTAGCCGAGGTTTTACCTGTAGATAGAGAATTAGTTGGACCCTCAATGATGAGGTGCGTTCGCTTGGCCCGCTTGTGAGGTGGTTCGTCAGTTGGGCCCTCAGAAAAGTGTGCTCATTTGACCCGTCTACGAGGTTTCCTCTGATCCCAAAAAAAAAAAAAGTACAGCAATCAACCAAGCTAGAAAGATGACATTGACCTTAGAATTTACAAATGGCATTTGGGCCAAGCCTATTCCGACCCGCTCCAGACATGTTTTACGAAATAATGTCAGTTTGCTTATAATTATTAGAGGGCTTGGGCAGTCTACGCTTAGCTTGATTGAGGCCCAATAATTATGAGCAAAACGGTATTTTTTTTGTAAAAATTTACGTCCAGCAAAAATGAGCTAGAGCTCCCTATATTGGGCCTGGTCAGGTCGGGCCCAAACTTTAGTAGAGGTTGTTGTCATTTGTATGATATTTAGAATTATGCCTTATTTGATCGAATTTTGAATTGAGTCCGAATTTTTTTCCTTATTTTTGAATTTTGACTGCAATTTAGGTTGAACAACTAGCATGAAGTCCAAATGATTTAAGTGAAAATGAAAGAAATCTTATTTTTGACGAGTTCAGGCAGTCAAACCCGAAACTCAAATGTTTTAAATAAAAATGATATCGTTTTACTTAAAATAAAGTAATTGTTTTGTATATTTTAAAATAATAAAAGAAAATAGTGATGTTGAGTCTAGTGTTAATTAAGTTTCAAGCCACCCAACCCTAATCAATTTCAAGCTCAGGCAGTATGTTTCAAGTTAAATTGGGCTTCAACCTGAGTTTGAACATTGATTTTCATACTTAAGATTGACTTGGACATGATCAAATTTTCTGTTCTTCTTTTTCAGTGCCACTCAGTATCCTCTCTGTCACTCTCTCTATTTTAATGGTTTCTACGTATTGTTTATAGGAAAAGTGAAAAACAACCATGTGCAAACTACCAAGTTAACTAGTTGTTAATTGCTTTAATCAATACATAATTGACCTTAATTACTATTAAACTAATATCTGTCACTTAACTTACCATCATTACTTTATTGAAAAAGAATGTGCAACCACCACATTTCTTGATTATGGACGGTAATTTTAGTTAAGCAAATTGACTAATTAACTAATTAAGGCATTGCCTCTGCATGGTAGAGCTTACTTGATCCGGTCTAACCTGACTCGATCTATTTTGAAGTTAAAAATTCTAATTTAAAACTTTGAATTAAAAAAAATGTTATTTTTATTTTTAAAATAAAAATATTCAATTAAGTTTGATTGGTTCGAGTTTGTATACAAAATTTTAGACCATAATTAGCTTAAGTTGACCAATTGCTAACCTTAAATTTGACTATACCTAAGATTCCACTTTCACCGATTAATAATATCAAGTGATATAAGATTTTTTAAGCCTTTTTTTTACAATAAACAAAATTTATTTATTCTTTATATTATATATGTATGTATATATGTATATATATATAGAGAGAGAGAGAAATAGTTGTGATGGTCTTCAAAGTTGAAAGAAGATTAAAAGTTTAACTCATATATATTTTTATCAAAAGAGATTTTACAATCATTACTTTCATTGCATGTTGAAAAATATTAATAATTCATAAATTATGTATTTTAACCAGCTCTAAAGTCAACAAATCATGTTTGTTTTAATCGAGTTTTAGGTTAAACTTAAGCTAAAAGGTCTCGATAGTTTAAATCTCTCTTTTAAAATAATTATTTTTGGTTTAATTGTTTAAAATAATATATTTTAACATATAAATTTAAGAAACTTAACATCAAAATAATATGGATTTAATTGATTATATCAATTTTTAATTTAAAATGATTCTAACTCATGCTATAAATGAAAGATTTGATATTTTCAAAATTGAATACATACATTTTATTTTTACATTAGTTGGATAACATCCCGGGTCATACTTGAGCAACCTGAGGCTCGATTTTTTTTTGAAAAAGTTGGATCCAAGGTCCCTTTGATCATAGATCGAGTTGGGCGGAGGTCGAGCCAAACATGGGCCCAAATGTTATTCTTAAGCTAGTCCAAAATTTAACTTGAATGATTTGATATTTAATATTAAAATAATATTATTTTAAATGATTAAAACAAAATTTATTTTAAACTCACAACAATAACAACAACCCAATAAAACTTTCATTGAACCGCAAGATTTAGGAAGATTTAGTAGTATGTAACCTATTCTTAACTATTTGATAAATTATTTCCAAAGAGGCTCAAATCATATATTATTTAAAATAACATTATTTTAATTTTAAATATTAAATATTAAATTATTTGACTTGGATTTTGGAATAGTCATCTAAACTCATATTATCATACCTAATTACATTAAAAAAATATGAACAAGCAAAATATAGATAAAATGGATTCATCTTCCAATCATCCTCTCTACTTTAATGGTATCAACCTAATGCTTATAGGAAAAATGAAAACAAGTAACTGCCAACTACCAAGTTAAGTAGTTGTTAATTGCTTTAATCAATACATAATTGACCTTACTTATTAGTACTAAGCTAATACCTGTCACATAAATTACCATCGTTACTTTACTGAAAATGAACGTTCAACTACCACATTTATTGATTATGGATGGTAATTTTAGTTAAGCAAATTGATTAATTAACTAATCAAGGCAATGTTTTTATGGAATGTCGACTCGGGAAATGATCGTCTGACCTAATTTGGCCCATTTTGAAGTTAACAAGTTCGATGTGAAACTTAAAATTTTCAAAAAAATAATGTTATTTTTAAAAAATTAAAATCTATATTTAATTAGAATTGGCCTGGAATCAATTGAACTTCAAGTCAAATTTGAGCTCGAATACAAAATTTTAAGTTAAACCTAAACTTGGATATACCTATTATAACTCTTATATTTGACCCCGGCCAAAATTCAACTTTAACCACAAGCAAAAACATCAACACCCGGTGAGCATTCTACTGAGCGCGAGATTTAGAGAAGTTCAGTAATACGTAATTTTACCTCTACCAGGTAGAGAGATTGTTTTTGATATATATATAAAGTAATAAAATAATAATTTAAATATACACATAAAATTTACAAAAATAAATAAAATATAGAAATGTGTAACATAAAAATAAAATATAAAAATTTGACTTTAACAAATTAAAAATATTAAGTGATAAAATAAAATTTGAGCCATTTTCTAATATATCAGGAAGACTTCTACTAGATATTATTGTTGTTTTGTATTATAGATACATAGAGTAAAAAATAATAGGAAAATAGTATTGGACAGTCTTTACAGTTGAAAGAAGACTAGAGTTTGAAAGAAGACTAAAGTTTAACTCTTTTAATTTTTATAAATTTTTTCTCTTTTATATTTAAAAAATAATAATAAATAAATTATATATTTGAGCTGAATGTAAAGTCAACAAATTATGATCGAGTTAATCGAGTCCTAGATTAAAAGGTCAATTCGAAATCTAAATGCAAATCTCTCTCTTCAAATAACAATTGTTGGTTTAATTGTTTTAAATAATATATTTTAATATATAAATTTAAGATAAAAATAATATCATTTTGATTAGTTATACTAAAATTTTGTTATTTTAAAGCGATTCTCTAACTCTTGTTATGGATAATGAACACTGAGTCGGACTGAACCAATAATGAATTCGAGTCTACCCGACTTATTATCATCCTTAAATTTAATTTTTGCTTGACCTTGGAATTTGGATAAAGATTTGGACCTCTTTAGGTTTCGACCTCCTTCCTTTCATCATATTTCCGTTTGTCATTTAGTGGGTACTTGGTTGATGGGGTTAATAGGTAAGGAATGAAAAGTAAGTGATTGATTGTTGATTATGATTATAGAGGTAATGGTTTGATATCTAATTTTGGAGAAATCCTTCATACCCTCCATTTAGTAGAGGAATGAAGCTCATTCTTTAGTAGAGACTCATTTAAAAAAAATATTTTTAATGCTAATTAAATAAATAAATAATTAATTAAAACATAATTAATTAAAATAGTTATATTAATAAATTAAGTACATTATAATTAATTACAATATAATTAATTAAAATATAATTCATTCGTTAATT
>JANZLF010000221.1:42550177-42563205 GCA_026546835.1 Erythroxylum foetidum
ATAATTTTTTAATTAAATTATAAATTCTTCGATAAAAAGTGGTAGTTTTTTAATTGTATTTTAAAAGTTTTAATTTTATATAGTTTTAACAGATTTAAATCTCTTATTTTATTAATTTATTTTTTATCTAATTTTTTAAACATTTTTTAAAATATTGAATAATACTAATATTTGTAAAATTGGCCTTTTAAGAGGTTAAGATTATGAGTCAGGGATGAGGTGTAACTCATTCAATTTTTGAAGCTTCAGGAAAGAGAGATGTAACTCATTTTAATTTTAAATATTTGATTTTAAAATTTTAATTTATTAGATAATTTATATAAAATTGATAATGTATATAAATATATGTACACGAAATGTTGACCAGGCCTGACCACCTAGGCCCGAAGATGAGCCATGCTTGAGATCGGATTGGGCCGAGAAAATTGGGCCCTTTGGCCATTCCTATTTTAATAGTCCAAAATCAAATAAGCCAAACTTTAAAATTAAGGATAACAATGAGCTAGGTTGAGATTGGCTCTAACCTAGCCCGAACTCGAGTACTTAATTTGATTCAAAATTTTTAAATTTAAAAATGTAAAATAATGTCATTTTATTTATAAGAGTCGAATTAGGCTTAAACAATACTAGCTTGCCCTTAAGCTCTATTTTTCAGAAATATAAGACTTAAGACTCTGTTAACTTGAACTTGACCTGTTAACTTTGGGTCGCTGAAAAAGGAGTAGTTTGACTCAAAACTTATCCGACTATTTAAAACTGATCCAAGCTAAGAGAAAAAGGCTTTGTCTGAAATTGGCCCGGCCTATTATAAATCATGGAGCAATCCGAAGTCATGGAGACTAGTTATGGGCCTCTGATGAGAACCCAAGTGAAATGCGTGATGGATATGGAGCTTTGGTGGGTGTGGCTCCAAATCACGCACGAAGATAAGACACGTAACGTTCACGTACATCTACATTCATATTCCTCTTCTTTGCACTTACAGGCACCAACTGAAAGTGAAAAGCGAAGCTGACACAAGCCTGCGAAGGAGAGTTGGGTTTGCAACGTGTTTTGGTGGCAGTAGAAGAAAATGGAACTGTGTTGCAGAACCAGAGCTTTAACGTGGACTTACTCTGTGTCTCCTCCATCGCTTTGCATTCCTCAAGTCTTCTCTGTTTCTACAGTTACTTTCTCTCAAGACCCTTCTTCGGATTTTATTGTTTATGTGGGTATGAACTACGAAGTGTTCCTTATGCTTTTCTCTTTGTGGCGTAGAGGAGTGATGCCAAGATTTGGAGAGTATGGTGTGCCTCTGATCAGACACAAAGGGTTTGTGCTTTACAAGCTTCTTTCTTGTCTTGTCTTCTCTTTTTTTCTTGGTTTGAAGAATGCACTATGGATAATTCATAAAGATTGTGTAGCTACAGATTGAACTTGAACTAGAGTGGTGTGCTGAAATGGGAAAGCTTGTCATCAGCATTGTGTCCTTTCACTCATTACAATTTTGTTTCTAATTAGATTGGTTTTACTAGGTTGAAGAAACTTTAGATCATTGCCGTACAACGTTTTCATTCCTGTTGTACTAGAACAAGACCAAGGTTCCATATCTGACTACCCAAGTCATCCTCTGTTAAGAGTGACACAGTAAATAACTACAAGGAATTGCCTGATTTCTCTAGATTTTGCTCAATGGCGTTTATTTTGGACAGCTTTTCTATATTTGTGTTGTTTTCTTGGAGGTTTTGTTTCATTTTACTGTACAACTTGGTGTAGGCAAATCAGATGACAGTGTCAATAACAGGAGCCACAGGTTTTATTGGTAGAGGATTGGTGCAAAGACTTCATGCAGGTTTTTTCACCTTTCTAGAATGTAGAACTTTGAAAGCTTTGACATAACATGATTTAGGAAATGTTTAATGCTTTATCTCCATTTTCATATTCTCCTATTGAAACAAAGGTTGACGAATAGTTCAGTTTTTCATTAAAAGAACTTCTAAATCTGTCTGTGAGTTGTTGACTGCACTACTTTGTACCATACAGGCCTTAGACTTGAAGTCTTAGTTTCTAATAACTATAACTCTGAACTGTTTGTGTTTTGTCATCTCATTCGGTTGCAGATAACCATTTTGTCCATGTCTTGACACGAACTAAATCTAAAGCCGAAGAAGTATTTCCGGGTAAGAAGGTAATGAGTACAAATTTTCTGCACATGAACTTGTTATGATGAGTATTTAAAGACCTTAAAACAGGGCAATATGTAGCAAAACTAATTCATGATTACACTAAATTTGTTTTATATTATTCCCATGCATATCCATGGATGTGAGCCTTGAGATTGCTTTACAAATAGCGTACTTTTCAAATATTAGTTGGGTTTGATGTCCCATTGTATCCTTTCAAATAGATTTCCATAGACCATGAATATTTCTTTATAAAAGTCACTAGTTCTTGTATTTGTGTAGTCAAGGACTTCCCTGGAATTGTTATTGCGGAGGAACCAGAGTGGAAAGACTCTATTCAAGGTTCAAATGCAGTCGTAAACTTGGCTGGATTGCCGGTCAGCACAAGATGGTCACCTGAGGTTAGTACTGCCAGTCCTTTACTTTGGTGGTTTAGGATACATAAGTTTCGTGGTCATGCTATGACATGAGCCTCTATATGCAGCTTCAATGAATGGGTGCATATGATAATTCTTTTGCACTAACCTGAAGTAGATTATATCGTCTCTTAACTACAGATCAAGAAGGAGATCAAGAAAAGTAGGATAAGAGTCACCTCAAAGGTAAGATATTATTAATTTAGCACGTATGATTTCCTTGTTATTCTTTGACCTGAATCCGAGGGTGATTCAGCTGTTCCATCATAACACATTATGTATGTGTTAACGTCACAAACATCACTTAAAGGTCTATAAAATCCTCATGATTCTTGTTCATCTAGCCATTTATCTGGTTTTGAAGGTTGTAGATCTAATAAACAATTTACCTGGAGCTCGGCCTACTGTACTGGTTAGTGCCACAGCTGTTGGTTATTATGGTTCGTTTCTGACACAGAGCTTTTTATTCAAAAATCTAGTATAAACAATTTTCTTATTAATCTGCATTTATACAATTTTCGTCCACCTTAAAAGTAGAATTGTGTTTTCTTTTCGAAATTCTGCAAGCATTTTCTATGTGATCATCCTTATAGTTTTGGTTTTATTTGGAAAAAATAAAAAGAACAAGCAAAGAAAGTATTTACCGGTCTTTTATATTGCAGATTTTGTGACATATTTTAGTTTTGGATGGTTGAGGGTATTTGCATTAGTTTTTTGCATTCTCACTTTTCTTCCCTTATTTGCTCAGGAACCAGTGAGACACAAGTATTTGTCGAAAGCAGTCCATCAGGAAATGACTATTTGGCAGAGGTTCAATACTTTGAATAACCTCCTTTCTTGTTTAGTGTTCACTCTCGAGTAAAGCATATTGAAAAGTTTGTTGCACACTAGCAAATTGGCGTGAGCATCCCATTATGCATTATCAGCATTCTTCCATCATACAAGTCTTGATCAATTAACATTATCAATCAGCACTTGTCACCAAGATTGTAAATTGTGGACTGCCACTTATATTAAGGTTGCGGACAATTGGAAACTAATTGCAGGAAATACAGCTGCAAACAGTAAATATACATAACAGTCTGGACTACAACCACAATTGTGATTGTTTTGTATCAAATTTTCAACTTGTTTAGCTGCATGCCAACCATATGCTTTTGAAGAAACTCATTATGCTGTGAAGATGTGTCTTATAAGACATGAACTTCCTGGAATGTGGTCTTATTTGCTGTGTGTGTGAGCAAGAGCTCTCACCTACTTGCTGACAGATAAGTTGTGCAGGTTTGTAGGGAATGGGAGGCAGCAGCTCTCAAAGTAAATAAGGATGTCAGGGTAGCACTCATTCGCATAGGTGTGGTCCTTGGTAAAGATGGTGGTGCTTTAGGTATAACCTTCTTCAATCCTTTCATGTGTTTTCTCATCCACTGTATGCTCTGTTTTTATCTTTTTTCTTATATCATTTGCAGCTAGAATGATTCCTCTTTTCATGATGTTTGCTGGTGGTCCTTTGGGCTCTGGCCAACAATGGTATGTTGGTTTCTGAGAATTCTACAGCAAACTACTCATTTTAAGTGCCAAGAATTTATGAAAGCTTTTTGGAGGAACCTTGTGCTATTGTTGGAGTTATGTTTATAGCTTAATTTGTCGTGCATTTTTGTTTTAAGTTGTTGAGAAGTTCTTTTTGTGCTTAATCTTCCTCATGATGTTTTTCAACCCATGCAGGTTTTCCTGGATTCACTTGGACGACATAGTGAACCTAATATATGAAGCTATATTGAATCCATCTTATAAAGGTAATTTTCTCATTATCAATGGCATTTGCTGTTAGTATGAACCATGTCAAGCCTGATCAAATCTAGTTTGACCCGTTGAATTTAGTTTGAGCCAAGCCAAACCCAGCTAATTTGTTATAATTGGTTAAACCGGAACCGGATAAACTGTCAGACCCGAATCCAGTTGGTCTAAATACTTGAGTATGAGTTTGAAGAATTGGTGCCATCCCTACGTAGCTCGCTAGCAAACAAATCTTTTCAGCTCCAAGAGAATAAACTACAGGCTTCATGACTCTTTAACTTTAGTTGTTGTTACCTACAAATATCAGGAGTTATCAATGGAACTGCACCGAACCCTGTTCGACTCTCTGAGATGTGTAACCACTTGGGAAACGTCATGGGCCGACCCTCATGGCTGCCTGTACCTGACTTTGCTATTAAAACAATCCTCGGAGAAGGTGCTTCAGTGGTAAGAACAGCCGAGCTACATCTGTTTCAACTTTTGCTCTTGCATTATCACATGTCACTTGGAACTCATTACAAAGCTGTCTGTAGGTTTTGGAAGGACAAAAGGTGCTTCCAACTAGAGCCAAGGAACTGGGTTTCCAGTTCAGATATCCCTATGTGAAAGATGCTCTGAAAGCTATTCTCTCGTGAAGGCCACATATGTAAACAACCTTTGATGCTACCTTTTGGTTTGAAGACCATGTTTCTCCCAACTATGGAGGCATTTAGAAATCAGAAGACAGAATTCTTACATGCAAATCATGAGTTAGTTTTAGTCTGTTCAAGTGAGCAATTCCTACATATAATTAAAACTTATGATTAAAACTTTTTTATCGTTCTGCTATATGCTACATGTCAATCATATATATGCAATCTCATCATTGTTTTTCGTCTACTCGATAGAATTCGGTCACATTTGACATGACAAAATACGTATAGTATCTTGTTCACAAAGTCATCCTATCTCTCTGTCATGAAATAATGTGGCACTATTAGAAAGAGCGTTCCAAGAGAAGATGTTACTTAGCCGCTTCATCTTCTGATGTTGTACCCTTTAGCTAATTCAAAATGAAAATCATGCGGGTGGAAGTAGAAAAGTTAATGGCGGCCATTTCCAAATGGTACAATCAACCCCTCAAAGAGTACTTCCCTGTGAAGGTTTGGAATTTTGGCTCCTCCTTTTCAGATTCTTGCTTAGTTTCTTTTCCAGATTCCTGCACCATCAAAGAAAGAGTTTATTTGAATCACACCAGAGAAAAAAGGCAAAATGATAGACCAGAAGTCCTGTTAACATCATGTTGATATTGTTATGAATCTGATTCATAGTGATGGATGGTAGGAGAAAAAGCACCTTTTGGCTTTCTTTAGGAGCACGGCTCACATTTGATCCGAACACAAGTTTTCCCTGAGATTGGCAGGAACTGCTTTGTGAATTTGATCTCACCGACAGCTGCCCACTGGCATTGGTAACAGTAGGTTGCTTGTTCTTAAGCCCGGGTGAAGAAACTGGTGGCGGCTGATATGTCAAAGGTTTTCCATAAACGGAGTGAATTTTGGTTCCGTAACGACTGGAACCTGTTCAACTGCAAGATTGGAAGAAAGCTTTCTTTGAGTAAATGGAAACGCAAATGGATGAAACCAGGCTTGTCTACCCACTTCCAACACCACCCCACCCTCCTCGTCCTGTTTCAGAAAGGGAAAAACTTTCAGCGCAACAGGAAAACTTGAGCCATTTCACAACGAAAGCCAAGTTACAGAGACCAGCAACTTTCAGCACAACAAGAAAACTCGAGCTGCTCCCCAACGAATGCCAAATTACAGAGACCACAACTTACAGCAGCACAAGAAAACTCGAGCCATTCCACAACGAATGCCCAATCATAGACACTGCACCCTACCGACACCCCTCTCTCAAAACAATAGAAAAGAAAGCTCGATGAGGTCTAACAGAGTGAACATACGAACGTAAAACATTTGTGCTCCCTTACTAAAATTAAAGATGAGAAATTTGTTAAGGGCAGCATACTATCGTATACAAAGAGCAGAGAAACAGATACCTTGAGATGGTTGCCTGGTTGAAGAAATGGGAGCAACAGGTTTCTCTGGCTCCTTGTAATCTAAAGGCAGGGTGAAATCCACCTCACAGTCTGTCTCAATGATACTTATAGCATTTGGAGGCTTGGTTTCTATAATATCAATGTAATATTTCTTGTTGTTGTATGCAACCACAATACTATCCCCAGTGGTTAAGCAACAATAATTCCTCAATGTAGTTTCTAAGCTGCATGACAAAAGGAATGCATTCAACAAGTGCCATGATGTAATCTAATACCTTTCTTTTACCTTTGATATTAGATTATGTACAGAAAGTATCAAGGAGGCCAGGTTTCAACAAATTAGGACTACAATATAATTTACCTAAACATCAAAATCAGAAAAAACATAACAAAACTGATTAAAATTCTGGGTTGGGATCCTCCTACATGATTGAAGACATAAAGATCATTCAAATGTGACAAAGATGTAATTCCCATCGAACTCTTCGCTAACATGGCAAAGAACTATTGTAAATATTAACACAGATGAAACACTTCATAGACCGTTTTATTCAGATTTGCCAAACCCTAGAGAATACAACTGCTGCTAGCAGCTTGGATAGCTCATTTGCTAAGTAGGTAATGACAGATCGATCTTTGTACCGACAGCAATTACGCCACAGATGATACACTTAATGTAGCAGCAGTATCTAGCTCAAGCAGCAAATAAATAAATCTGTCACCAGAAGGAATGAAGTACAATAGCAAGGACTCACATAGCTTTAGGGTTCGATATATCCAAAAGTCCTTGGTGTGAGGTTGCAATTTAACATATGTTCCCTTTGGAAGAGTCACATTTTTCACTCCTACTATGTCTACCTCTTGTAAAAGCAAGTTCTTCATCATCTGAAAAAAAAAAACAAATTTTTTTTTAAAACAACAGGAATTATCAAGAAACTTGATTAATTTTACTGATCAAATGTAGGAAAGTACAAAAGAAAATTGTGGTGTGTACCCAATATGGCATATATATCATGCCTTCTTCTGCAATGAATTCCAGAACAACACAATGAGAGGCCCGTTCAGCGGCATAGTTTTGAAGCTCAAACAGCATTGGATAATCAATATGTAGAGATGCTGGAAGTTTATGATCCAATTTGAGAATCATCACAGTTGGAACCATGAATGCCAACAATCAATTAGCAAATTATAACCACTAACCAAGTCAATCAAGTGCCGATGGAGGCATTATGATTGCAACAAGGAAATCACATAATGTTAAATATGAAATGGGACATTTGAAAAGAAAATCAAACACAAAAGATCTAAATCTTACTTTTATCACCGCTTTCAATTTGAGGTTGCAAGCAATGAGAAGGAGAAAAAAAGGGGGAGAAAAAAATGAACGTCAGGAATCAGAGGGATTGTACTGAGTGGTTCTTTCACAGTTATCAAATATAAAAATGCTTATAAATTATCAAATAGATCGCAAAGCCTCCATAACCAAAATAAGTTATTGTTGCATGAATGAGTTATTGTGATGAAACTTCCCTTGTTATCTTTTTTTTTTTTTGTGACTGAGCTTCTCTATCAAACAGGGGAGACAATGAACTCTAAAATTTAAAGCACCAGAACCAGAACATCAGAGCACTTGGCAAGTCTTACAAGGACCTTAAACATCTTACTACCAACCAACTCCAGTATTGAAGTGCCTCAGCTGATAGAACCAAAAGAAGGCGGACACACGCTACCTTTTCAATGAATGATGCAGGATAACATCGATAGGTCTGCTCAAACGAAAGTCCCATGATATGCATATGGATCGAAAAACTGCAATTCACATAACAAAATCGGTAACATTAACAAGTAAAGACACATAGCAACATAGCAACTTTGCTTCCTATTGCTGAAGAGTTATGAAGGTGTTAATGTTTCACTACTTTGCTTCCTATTGCTGAAGAGTTATGAAGGTGTTAATGTTTCACTTATTTTAAAGTCCTAAAATTAAAATAGTACATGAGCCCCTGAAGCAGACAGCTTAACAGGTTCTTCCTTACAAGCTCAGACATAGATCACAAGTTTGACTCTACAAACGAAAATTTATACACATTTCAGCCTATAAAAGCAGTCCAAATACCACCACAGAGTACTAGGACCCAATGAATTAAGATGACATTCTAAAAATAAGACAATGCCTGAAAATTGAATAATCAAGAATGTATGAACATACCATCTTGTAGGGCACTAATTCGTCAAAACAAGAAATCAACCCTTTTAAGCTCCCCTATCCAAACAAAACAGTAGAAAAGCACAGATTAAAACACATAACAATTCAGATAAATACGAAACCTAAAAACCCATGAAACCAAACAGAACAACAAAACTGAAACTAAAGAAAAAAACGAATCTTTATGCTCCCAAAGTAAACACTGAGGAAAAAGAACGAAACCCAACAAGAGGACTTACAAACTCAGCTCAATCCAATAATCAAAGTTAAAATTTTGACATTTTGGGAAACCAAACAGGAAGTGGATGGTTGTGGATCAGATAGCAAAAGACTCATTAATCAGTACGAATCTAAAGATACTATGATCACAAAGAACATAAGAGAGCAAGAATTAAGCAATGTGTGTCCGTATTGTTCAGTTCACGCCCATGTGTGTGGACTTCACTTTGGTGTGCAATTGGATCTTTGAGACAACAACTTAGGCTCTTCTTACATGACAGGAATGGGTTCACTTTCATGGCCCAAAAAGATCGGAAGACACAAAAGTAAGCTGAAGTCCTATTTATTTATCATCTTTTATAGGAAAATAAAACATAAATCATAAATTTGTTATAAGAACTTAATAAATCATAAATAAAGATATTTGCAGATGTTGAAATTTTAGAGCTGTTCTCATTTTAATTTATTTAATCTCACTTTTATTCAATTAACTAATTTTCAATTGGTATAATTAGATATTTTATTTCAATTTCAGACTCCACATTTAGTGAGATTTTTTACTAGGTTGTTATTGTTGTTATTGTTATTCTAGCGTCAAAATTTCTTATATCCTTTTAAGGTGCCATATGGTTTGGTCCAAATCACCTATACTTTCAACTCCTCCTTCCAAACATAAAAACAATAGTTAGCAGCTAAGTGTCATTCCATTCCAGGGAAATTTTAGACATGACAAGAAGTCTGAACCTCGCTAGATCGGACTTTGGTTGAAAATGATATCCTTAAAAGTAAAATGATGTTGTTTCGATCAACTAATTCAAATTATGCCGGTTGACTCTAGACCTTGATCCGTGTCGGGCTGACCCAACATATCATTCTGTAAGAAATTCCGTCGACACCCAGTTGCAGAAACTGACAATATCCTTCAAAAGTTGACTACTGTTTATGCATGTTACATACCGTTGATAAGATTCTTTGAAGCATATGAATGCTAAAATATTGTTAGATCATGTCATAACAACATCTACTTGAATGAATGTTTCAGAAGCAGAGATGCTTATTCTGCAATAAAGAATGAACCAAAGTTGGTCAGTTAAGAACAGGGTGGTCCTGCCTCATAGACGTGACAATCTATCAGAGATCCGCAGAACAAGCCGTGGTTTTTGTTCCAAGTACTTCAGAGATAAAAGAAAATACTTTAGCTATAAAGTCAAATGAACTTGTAAAAGAAGGGCCTTTCTTATTCTACTCTTTAATTTCAACTTTTGGCTTCAAAGTAAATTCTTGTCCTCCTTTTCCTTACCACCGTTAAAGAACTTCTGCTTGACAATTATCTATTCACTTCAGCATCTGATCAAGAGATACAGTTCTAGTTAACAACTCTCAAAATTTTATGTGTCTTCTTCAACCTAAACTCGAAACTCCATCTGCATCGCCTATAATCACCTTGCTTTTGAATCTCCATATGAAATGGAAAACGTATGCATGCACGGAGAGAACATAAGAGTACTGAATTAAATATTATTCCATTGAAAATGCCTGCTGCTAAAAAGAGACAATTAATAAAGAAGAGGGGGAATTACTAATCTCCTCCTCTTTTGCAACTTGGTAGAGATTAAAACTGAAAAGTTAAAGAAGACGACCTCTGGCACAAACCGATCCGCCGAACGATGACTACAACTGATAACAAGGCAACAGCAGGAGCAGGAGCAGCAGCTAAACTTGGGGAATGCTAATTATTCTCAAGCACAGCAATAAGACCACTGATCGTCATCACCAGCAGGGGCCGAATCGGTTGCGGAATTGAAATCATCCTCCAAGTAGAACCCACCAACATTAAGAGCTGACAATGAGCAAGAAGTTACCAGATATGGCATGTTGTGGAAAGACTGAGCAAGGCTGCTGGCTAAAGCTGCATTGTCCAGTCCTCCATGATTATTACCATCTTCTATATCAACATCATCTGGACAAATTTCTTCCGCTCGGTGCTTGAGGGTCTCAAACATGAGCTCGGGCTCATGCTGCATAACCCGGAGGACATCACTACAAGACGGTCCGGGAACAGCAGAGGTCACCGCAAAGCTATGGGGCCCATCACTCTGCGATACCCTCACAACACTCGGGCCACCAAACAAGTTGTGAACTCCACCGAGCGCCTCCTCATAAGCCCCGCCCAGAAACATCCCCAAGTAATACCACCCACCATTACCGCCACCACCAATATCATGAAGTGGCAAGCTTGACTCGCCACCTATGAATTTATCAACCTTCCCATCACTGTCACAGGTTAAATCAGACAAAATCCCTCTCACGACAGGCCTTTCATCAAGTCGATGGATAGGAACAATGGGAAACAACTGTCCAATACCCCATAAATCAGGAATAGAAGTAAACACCGACAGATTAACATGGTAAGTTCTCACAGGCTCTGCTGCTCCAACAGCGTTACAGACAAATTCACACAAAGCATCAACAGCAGCCAATTGTTCCATCCCAATACTTCCTTCTTTAAATTTCTCAACACATCTTTGCTTCAATTGATCAGCATAAACAAAGCAAGTTTCATACTCACCTCTAATGGCCGCAGAAGTCAAGTTCCGAGCATCATCAGAGAGCCCATCAACAAGATACTGCAATCCAAACGGAGTCACAGACCCTGCATTCGGAACACTCGCAGAAACAGCCTCAAATATCAGAATAGAATGATGTGACACAATAGCTCGGCCACTTTCACTACAAAGCACCGGGTGCTTCACATTTTTCCGATCACAAACAAACTTCACAGCTTGAACAACAGCGAGAGCATACTCCTCCATAGAATAGGCAACAGAGAGATCAGACTCACTAGACCGAGAACCATCATAATCAATCCCCAACCCACCGCCAACATCAAACACCTGCATATTTGCCCCAAGACGGACCAATTCACAATAGATTTGTGCAGCTTCACCGACCCCATCAGCAAGCAACGCGGTGGTCGGAATCTGAGACCCAATGTGAAAATGCAGAAGTTGAAGGCAATCAAGCATGGAACTTTGTTCAAGCTTCTTGACTACCCTCAAAATCTGGGTCGTGGTTAACCCGAATTTCCCTTTCTCGCCCGAAGTCGACCCGAAATGACCGGAATGCTTCGTCCTCAACTTAGCCCTAACTCCAATAACAGGTCTCACACACATCTTTCTAGCCAAACCCAGAACCAAATCAAGCTCTTCCTCTTGTTCAAGCACAATCACCGTGTTCAAAGCCAATTTCCTCGCCACCAATGCAAGTGAAACGTACTCCGAATCCTTAAACCCGTTGCAGACCAATAAAGCTTCGGGGCTCCCCTTGCACAAACAGCTCATCGCCAGAAGGAGCTCCGGTTTCGACCCGGCTTCGAGCCCGAACCGGAACGGAGAACCATATCTCACAATATCCTCAACCACGTAACGATCTTGATTACATTTCACGGGATAAACACCTTGATAATGAGCCTCATAACTCCGAGATTGGATAGCGAAGTCAAACGCCGACTGAAGACACTCAAGGCGGTTCTTGAGGACATCGGGAAATCGAATGATAAGAGGCAACTGCAACCCGAGTCCACCGGTCGATTTCGGATCCGAAGCTTTCTTCACGACCTTCAACAGATCAATCTCTTGGTGAACCAGAGTGTCAACGCCGTGAGGACGTACGGTGACGTTGCCGGAGCTGTTAACGGCGAAATACGGGACACCCCAGCAGTCGATCTTGTAGAGCGCAGCGGAGAGAGAAGGCGACCAATGGGGGGGGTCTTCCACGGCGGTCGTCGGTGCCGGAGGTATTTGGACCGGCGACGGAAGGGAGGAGCAGTCCCCGGCGGAGAAGGCGTAGCCGGGAGGCGCGAGGGCAGCGTCTACGCAGCAGGCCAGGGCCGGCATCCTCGCTCCGGCGACGATCGGAGAACCGTTAAAAAGGAAAACTGAAAGAGGTTAGAATGGTAAATATGTTGACCAGTAGGGGGCTTTAGAACCCGCCGAGGCCACAGGCCCCGGCTACCCCCCCAAAAGAAGCAGCAGAAGAACTCTCCAGACCGGGACCGAAACCCTACACTCCTTCTCTCTCTAGCACCGCACTTTCTCTAATAATCCCCACTCAGAAGAACTTAAAAAAGAGTTGTGGAGAGAGAGCTTAGTGTTTGGGGTTTTGTCTACACAGAGCAGAAGAGAAGAGGT
>JANZLF010000221.1:42566680-42576971 GCA_026546835.1 Erythroxylum foetidum
TATTATATTGGGCCCAAGTTGACTATGGATAATGTGTGTATGAATTGATTTATGACTGGAATTGTTTTATGATCGAAAATGACTTCGTATTAAAGCGGGCTCAAATTATTTACTGATATATGCGCACTCGATTGTTTTCAAAAAGAAAAATGGCTTTCTGTGTATTTGAACTGTTTTGACTGCTCTAGCATACCACCCTCGTGAGGCACGGGCTCGGGTATCACTATCGATATCGGGTTCGGGTCTTGCGGGAGTGGGATGCTACATGTTCTGTGTTTTTTATTAGAATTATAAACTTAATTTTTGTATAATTAAATATCTAAAATCTAAATTTCTATAAGAATATTCAATGAAATTCTAAGATATATAATATTCATACCCTTATAATTTTTTTAAAATTTATGTCCTCATAAGTTATTTTACACATAAACAGCTAATTTTACCAAACATCAAATGATAAACAGCTAATACAATCCGTTGGTCAAATTAGCTGATATAATCAGATATCAACTAATAGCTAATGTAATCAGTTAATTGTCAAACAGGACCTAAGGTTTAAAAGGATCAACTATTATTAGATTGTTATAAAACAAGCTAAAATGTGAATCAATTAAAATTTTTAAAAATTGATTGAAGATGATTATCTTTATATTTCGAAAAAATCAAAGTTTAATTGGAAATATTTTTTAAAACTAAAAAACCCGTAATCGCTATCATTTGGATGCGCACTGAGTAAACATCCAGATTAACGCAATAGCCTACAAATCACGTCAACCGGGTACTCTATATTAGGCAAATCTTGTACAATAGACTCGATCAAGAAAGCGCAACTAAGGAGATTCGAACACAGAACCTTTTAGCCTCATATCCTCCACTCCATCAACTCGACCAGGTGCTTAATTGAAAAAACAATACTAAATAAAAATAAAAAGTCAAATCCAATACGATTAACCTAAATTTGTTATGTTTTAATGTTAGAGTGGCGATAAAAGAACATTAAGAAAATTTTAGGGTTATAATTTTTTAATTTTATATTGGACTAAAAAAGAAAAAGAATAGAAAAATGTTAAACTATAAAAATTTGATAATTAATAAGTTTTTAGGGCTTTCGATGAATTATTATATAAATCATAAATAATACAAAATCGATAAATATAAAAAACCTTGTAAATAATTACAAGTTTTAAGCAATGATTATTAATATACCGAGTCAGCTTCGCTGATTTAACTATAAAAATTTTGAATTGAAATTTTTTTTAATTTTTTTAATAATTCTTGTTGTTAAAATTTATTAATTAATTAACGAATCCATTAATTTTTGTAAATTAATTGATTTTATAAGTTAATTAATTTTTATTTAATAGTCATTTTAATTAAACTTTAAATTTATAAATTTTTAATCATATTTTAAAATATTTAATTTTATTCAATTTATAATTATCTTATATCGGTTAAACCTTTTAAACCTTAAATATATTATCTTAACATTTAAGTTTTGGTTTTATTTTTTAAAAATTAGTTTTAAGAGATAACTAAACATAATTTAATATTTTACGAAACATAGTTTATATTATACTATCAAACTATTATAATTTAATTTGAACTTAGTAAATAAATTTAATTTAAATTTAAACTTAAACTTAAAATTAAAATTAAAAAATTAGTTTAAAACATAATATTTGAGCTTGGAATGTCAATAGGATAGGTCGGGCCGCTCCGAGCATGGGTTATGTGACTCGTCACTCGTGGCATGGCTCGTTGCCCGACGGATCAGGATAGGTCGGCCTGTGGCTAGGTTTATAGGCAGGTCGGGCCAACTCAACTTATTTTATATTTTAATTTTTAAAAACAAAACATAAAAATTACATTATTTTTAAAATAACGGTTATGCCATGAGCCGGACGGATCAGGCTAAAATTGCGTAATTTGAGGGGTCGTTATCAATACTAACATGCAACATGGACAACTAACATTTTAGGAACATCAGAATTATTATCACCAGACAGCATATCTACAACTAAATTTGGCGTTCATTACTTTATTCATATTTTTATCATTTTGTCTTATACTAAAATTGTCTATTTTCTTGTCTTATAGCAATTATTCCATGCATTTAAAGCCTTTTAATTTTCTTTAGCAAAATTATTATTATCCATTATTATGCCATGAAGGTTCTTGACAACCACAGTTTCTTGATAATTTCCCGTTCTTTTTTTGGGGTCTCAAAAAATATATTAATATTGGCAGGCCAGAGGTTTTTTAAAAATTAATATTTGGTAACTTTTTTCATCTTTTAACAAAAAAATTTATTTTCGTATTCGATATTATTCTATTAGAAAATATATTTTTAAGAATATTAGGTATAGACATACAGATATAAAATGTTAAGTATTTATTAAATTTTTCATGAAAAATAAAAGATAATCTATTTTATCTAAAGATGCAGCTTAGCCTCGCTCCACCCTAATCCTACTCGACTCGACTCAGTTTTTATTAAATTAAAATGGCATCGTTTCATTTTACTCACAAGATTCGAACCTTAAATTAGGTCATACATGAATAGTTCGAAACCGAACTCAACCAAAAGTTTGACTTTTTAAAAAAATCGAGCTTAAGACTCAACCAACTCAGGTCTAGTCTGTTTTATTTTATCGGAACGACAAGACCCAACACGAGCTCGGGCCTAATTGCCACGTCTAATCTTACCTAATTGAATGACTCAATCACAACCTAATAAGTTATTTGGTTATATCTATTAAAATTTGGATCCATCAATCCAAAGTGAAAGCACAAGTTGCCATTGAAATTGAACACGTCACAAAAAGAAACTAAATTAAATTGGTGACCTAAAAAAAGTTGTACTATTCAATAACAAAATAAGTGACTTGTCACACACCATAACCAATTTTTTAATCATGCTTGAGAGCTCTATGGTGACGCAAGCATTTGCTCTCAGCCATAAGAGATCATCAAAGGGCTTATCTTATTATTAATTATATTTCAACTTTTTTTCTGGTACTTTTTAGTTCCATCTTCATATTTTAAAAAGTATTATTTACCCTTTTATAATTTTTGGTTGTATTTTCTCAGTTTTTATTTATTTTAAACCTCTCATCTTATCGGTTTAACTTTCGTCCCGATTTTTTAAATATCAACAAGAATATTAAAAATTTTAATTAATTATAAATGTAATTTATCGATAAATCTTATCAATGATTTTATTAACATCAATTACTCAATATATATACTAAAAGTATTTAATAAGTCCCTTAGAGGTGGTAGAGTTGGTGGAGTAGACGGGCATGAGGCTAAAAGATTCTATGTTCGATTTCTCCTACTTACGTTCGCTCGATCGAACCTGCCGTACAGGATCTACTTAATGCAAAGTATTCGATTCGCCTAATTTGTAGATTATTACGTCAATTTAGAGATTTACTAAATGTGTATCTAAAACGTAACGACTATGATTCTTCCGTTAAAAAAAGTATTTAATACACTAAAATGACTATAGAAAAAACCCAAAAAAAAAATTTAGCATTTCTCCAGTGAATCGTTAAAAGCTAATTTGATAACATCATGACCTAATTTTTGTTCTGGTGACCTATCAACCTTGAAAAGATATATGTAAACACACTATTGTGGGTAAGGTGTGTTTAGTATACCTTATCTCCTTTAAAAGATAAATGTAAGCACACTATTGTGGGTAAGGACGTAAGGTGTGTTTAATATACCTTATCTCCTTGGTTAATATGCTCGTGTCATGTTCTCTTACATCCACAAGTTCATTGGAATTCTCCTCACCGTTCAAAGTTATTAGGGACAACAAATTATTAAATGTGACTTTTTAACTTTTTCATTTTAAAGTTCATTTTTTAAATGATTAATTATAAAAAAGACTTACACTTTCGTAGATTTTCAATTATAATCCAAACTTTTAGAGGTAACAATAAAATGTTCAAATTTTTAAATTTTTTAATTATAGTTTAAATTTTAAAAAAGGTAATAAAGTATTCAAATTTTCATTTTTCTTTAATTTTAACCCAACGTTATCTGTTGTTCTTCTGATATCATCAACTATTTATTTTTTGTTTGTTCTTCTAACGTTGTAAAACTACTCTTGCATTACAACATACTGTATTAGTAAGTTATTTGTTTTTAGTTCGTTATCCTGATGCTCTTAGTGTTAGGGCTTCGAAGCTGTGTAATATAAAAATTGAGAGGTAAAGGTGTTGAGAGAACAAACTGAAAACAAAAAGAAAAATTGAAATCAAAGTGTAAGGTCATAGGGGCTGCGTAATCTGATTTAGGTCATTTTTAAACAACGATATCGTTTTATTAATATTTATTTATTGTGTTAATCTTGGGCAATATGTATTACTAGTTAAAGTTTTTGAAACAGGTGGCAAGTAACGTCAACAAACTTAACGAAAACACTAACATTAGGCTAAAATTTAACAAAAATGAAAATTTTAACATTTTATTGTTATTTTTTGAAGTTCGGGTTAGACTTGAAAAAATTGAAAGTTTGGACATTTTATTTCTACTTTAAAAATTCGGGCTATACTTGAAAAATTGACAAAAAATTGAACTTTTGATAGTAATTAATCCTTTTTAAATTTATTATTAAGTTTTTATATTTTTAAAATTTAAATAACCCAATTTTAAAAAATTATTAATATTTTGCTGATGTAATTAATGAAATCTTTTAATTCTTGTTTCATATTCATATTCTTCACAACTTGCCATTCAAATTTATTACGGACAACAAATTATTAAATGTGATTTGTTTAAACTTTTTATTTTAGAGTTTAATTTTTAAAATCGTAGTTAAGTGTTAAAATTTTAAATAACCCAATTTAAATTATTTTTATTGATATTTTCCTGATGTAATTAATAAATTCTTTAAAGATAGACATTTAAAAAGAGGAAACAATTTTTTTTCTTTCTACTATAAAAGACTCAACATCAACAACAACACTTAGCAAGAATCCTGTTAATACATAATTCCTTTAAAAATTAATCTTAATAAACTTTGAATAAAAATGATATTTTGAATTATTAATTAAAAATAAAAATTGTGAATAAAAAATACTTATTAATTAAATTTTAAAAAAGAAGTTAAAATTCGTTATTTTATGTTTATTAATTAAAATTTAAAAAATAACCTATGAAACCCATGTTCTAATCTTATTCTTTTTCAAAAAAGAAAATATAGTGTTCTTAAATTCTACTAGCCGCAAAAAAAAAGCTCGATATTTATTTTATAATTATCAAAAGAAGGAAAATACCAAGGGCATAATCGTAATTTAGTACATGAAACACTGAACACTTGCATGGTTCATACGAAGCTACGAGTCTCCGGGAAACATGGCAGAGACCTCTTGTCACGATCTTCGGATTGTTCCATTAACGATAGGACCCAAGCTCAGTGTAGTGACCGTCTTCGAACTCTGGACCACTTCTACCTCGATCCACTGCCAAAGATCATGACAAGAGGTCTCTGCCATGTTTCCGTGGAGACTCGGTGTAGTGACCGTGTTCGAACTCTGGACCACTTCAACCTCAATCCACCAACCTGGTAATCTTTACTCTTAAATCTTAATCTCTAAAAAATAGACCAAAAAAAAAAACTGGATGGAATAAAAAATAAAAAATATAATTGAAATTAGTATTAAACTATCGTAACATCAATATAAAGTAAAGATTTAACAAAATTAAAAATTTTAAAATATGAACAAAGAAGAACTATAAATGATAACAAATCCGGTTAGGTCTTGTTGAAATATAAAGTAAAAGTTTGTCTCACATTGGAGAAAGAGAAGAAATAAGAGTAACATATAAGTCTAGTGAGTTACTCTCTATCACCAATTAGTTTTAGGATGGAACCTCACTTAGACTTGTATGTGGTATAACTTTCTTTCTTGTGTGAGCCCGTAGGTCAATTATAAATTCTAACATGGTATCAGAGCAGGTTGCTCTTATGTTAGTGATTAACCTCTCGAAATGACAGATTATGTCACGTGTTAGATCCACATATGAAGGGGGTGTGTTGAAATATAAAATGGAAGTTTATCCCACATTAGAGAAAGAAAAGAAAGAAGAGTAACATATAAGTCTAGTGAGTGACTCCACCTATCACCAATTAGTTTTATGATAGAACCTCACTTAAACTTATATGTGGCCTAACTTTCCTTCTTGTGTGAGCTTGTAGGCACGTTATAAATTCTAACATGTCTAAGTTCCCAAATACTTTTAGAGCCAAAGCTTAGCTTGAGGTTTGATTCGTCAAAGACAGCAAGTCTAGCTTAAACCCAATTCAATCTGACATAATAGAATGTCATTTTTTTATAAAACAATGTTGTTTTGCTTATATACGCCAGGGATCAAGCAAAATTAGCCTGAGCAGTACAGATGACCAACCCTTTAGATGGATAAAACTATATCTTTGTGATTGCACCTGGCATGGATCGTAGATATGAATAGGGCCCAATGTAATCTGCTGAAAACTCCATTCATGCACCATTTTGGGTAAGTGTTTGGTGGGGGATCCATACCTGACATTTCACAAGCTTCACACCACACAAATTCATATACTAACAATCAATGAGTGTACTCTTTCACGTATCTATCTGCATATGTATACATTCTATTGGGTAACCATATTCTTGTATTGTGTATTGTGAGAAGTTGCTCTCAAAGAAATGTCCGATATTTGGAGTTGGCATACGGGTGGTAACTTGTGGGTGTAAAGGATTAGACTTCGTCAATCTGATTTAGGGATGTTAAAAGATGTCCAACTTTATCTAAGCATCTAGAAGCTTGTATCAATAAAGTTTTTTAGCAGTAATGCTTTTTTTCTATAGATTTTTTCTGACAAATTTTTTTTATAGAAATTAGTTGACTATTTGAGTGTCATTTTAAAAAGATTTGAAAGAATTTCATACAGTAAACTGTTTGTGTAATATCCCGTGTTAGGGTTTAGAATATTGAGAATTTTCAGTACACTTTATGCTTTGCATAATTGAGTTTTCACTTATATGCATATACAATTTTGGACATGTACAACTATTTGTATATGTATTCATTGACATTTTTTCAGATATACGTGAATTTTAATGTGATTAAAGTATGAGTTTTAGATTAATTGTGTTACAAAATTTAGTTGGTGATAATAGTTATTATTTCAGAATTTTTGATGAATTATGGATTAATTGTCTTGAAAATTAAATTTGGTCTGTATTAGAATTTATTCAACATTTTTGGAGACATTTCGGATATTTTGAAAATTTATCCAAAAATTTTGAGGTATTTTAGACTAGAAAAAATACTAAAATAAGGGACAAATAGAAATGTGACAATTATATTATAAATTAATTGACAAATAGACAAATTATAGAATGACAAACGGATAAATTATTGTGTGACATGTGGACTAATAGTTAAGTGACAAATGGTAGCATATTTGGTGAACAAATGGAAGACATGCAATGGAGATATGTGTCAATACTTAAATGAGACATCTAGTCATTCAAAAAAAAGTTTCTGCAGCTCTTTCTTTGGTTTCATCGAATATCACCTTCACCAAAATATTCTCTTTATTATTCATCACAGCAGATAACTATCTTGCTCATTTCTATGTATTGGTTTATATGCTTGCTTCTCACATCAATGTTACACCTTGCAAAGTGTTCTGCCATTTGAGGTTTTTTTTATTGTTACTAAATCCTTGTGTCTTTCCATCCATCGAAATTTCTTGGTTGCTCTCCCCATTTCTGAAATTTTTGTTGAAGAGAGAGAAGCTTAAGTCAAGTAAGTTACGTGGATGTTTTAATGTTTTTAATAGATGCATGAATGAATGATGTATATTTTCATACTTGTGGATCGAAAGTGTAGTGAAGGATTGTAGAAATTGGAGTTATATGAAGTGTGCTGGAGTGTTACATACAGTGTTTTATTAAATATACATCTGTTTTTAGAACATAACTTGATATGTGAATATCCAAATTGGATGGAGTTTGATTTATAGTAAACTAGAGACATAATGCTAAATTTTTCATGAAGAAATCAAAATTTAAATATGTCCTAAAGAGTCTTGAAATTTGGCTTGAAGTTGAGAATTGTATTCTGTCGAGGTATGAAAATAGTCTGCAGAGTTTTTATTATAACTTGAATGATACTAAACCAAAATGTATGAAATTGATGTCATTGAACACTTAAGACATTATGGAACATTTGTTTAGTAGAAGGTATTGCCTAAATACCTCATTGTCTAGGTCAAAATGATCATACAAATCTGACCTGAAATCTACTTAAGATAAAAATCTAGAATTTTATAGGTTTCATGAATGATATTATCAAGTTGAAGAGGTTTAATAAATTGAAACATGCTTCAGTATTTTAATGATATCTTGGTCTATAGATTTTTAAATGAGTTGATTCTTAATTCATATTAAAGTAGAGACATATGGCTACAACTTTCTTGAAGAAATCGACTTCTAATTTTGTCTCTAAGCATTTCAAAATCTGGTTTGAAATTGAGTTTTGATTGAGGCTGTAGTACTATCCGAGACAAAAATCATGTCCTATTGATATTAAATAAACTGTCTTGATAGAGGCCGAATTAGACAAAAGTCTATTCACAAAGGTTATAGTTTATTCTCTTAACTTTAAATTGGTATAAAGTTTGTAATTTTTGGATATTATAATTGAAAGATATGGGTTGTACAACTTGAATACATGATCATGCTCTAGCCAAAATTTCAATTATACATAGTCTATGGTATTTTGAGCATAACTCATAGAATAATGAACCAAATTGAATGATCTTAGTATCAATAGAGACTTAAGACATAGAGGAACAATTGTTTAGAAGAAAATGTTACAGAAATACATCATTTTCTTTATCTTATTGATTGTGCAAAGTTAACTCGAATGAAGTACTTCCATCAAAAGTTGGAATAGTAATTGAATGTATGAATCTTGGAACTTTTAAAGTACAATTGATGTTTATATTAGTTTAGTAAAAAAAATATACTCGAGAAATTGTCATGAACATGCATGTTATATGATACATTCATACTAATGCTGATCAATTACATGAAAAATATGGTAATATGGACTTATGTTTGATAATATATATAAGGGAAAGTAGAGTGATCACTTTCAGATATTGCTGGAACTTCAAGGCAATAAGCGGAATGGAGCAATTGTGAGTAACCTTAGATCGTTACACCTTACTATGTTGTACTTGTTGAATTTGATTTATGCTGATTGTATTCTGAATTCTGGACAATGATTGTCCGATGTGTTTTATGCATGTTTATATAATTGGAAGTGCTACTTACATGTAAATATGAATAACTACTTGCTTTGAACATGAAATGTCTAAAATGACCTTGTTTTATTTTTAAATTGTTGAGTCCTAGTTATAGGTAAATAGGAATGCCTAGAAGGGTCTACAACTGCTTCTGTGATACTTCGGTATCTGAGACTTCGATATCTTCTATTATTGAGACGTAAGTCTCTTATGTGATATGATACTAATTATGATATCTTCTCTATAAGTCCTGTTACCTACTTTTATTGATGGATTAATAGTCATTTGATTGTATATTATGATATATGTTGAATTTTGAAATAAACAAAATGATGTTTTGAACTAAAGGGATTGTGCCTTCTTTGATACTCAATCCTGTTAATTATGCAACTGTTCTAAAATTTAAATACCTGCTTGTGCTATAACTTGATTCAGTATGATTAATTGTCAAATTATGTATAGTTTAGTTATTATTCACTAAGTTATATGCTTAGCATGGTAGATTTGCCTCGTGTAGGTTCAAAGAGAAAGACTTAAGGATTGAGACGAGTCAACCGCAATGACCAATAGAATCTAGGTCTTATTTTGATAAAAATATATTTTGAGTTTATTTTGGCTTGTATATAAAATCTATGACTTTGAATTGTTGTAAGTTTTTATAATAACTAATTTCAGGCTGATCTCGATTTTTGAAACAAATTTGTATTATGTCCATGTGATATAATGTATATAAGTTTTGAACAAGTTTGGAATGATATGTAATTTATATTTATTTAAGATTTTGGAAATGTACGTATAAAATGTTTCATATGTTTTGGAATGTTTTGTATTTTGTATGTTGTGTATGTGTGCCACTCGCAATATCCTCCCAGGGGGTATATATGGGTGTTACAGTTTGGCAACATAAACATAAAAGCACTTTTAATTTTAACTATATTTTATTTTGTAATAAAAATTATTTATACATATAAATAT
>JANZLF010000221.1:42606204-42619662 GCA_026546835.1 Erythroxylum foetidum
TTTACTATAATTTAGTATGATATTATGATTATAATTTAAAATATTTTAAATTTTAACTCCACATTTTTTGTTATTAAAATTAACAAAAACATAAAATTTAACATAATAACTATTTCAAAAAAATAATTATTTTTTTGTAATTTAATCCTTTAAATATTCTTAATTTATAAATTTAATTCAATATTTTTTTAGTAATCAATGTATTCACCGGTACGATTAATACAACTCACACTTTTTAAATATAATTCAGTATTTAAATCTTAAAAAATATAACATCAACAATTAAATAGTCTGAATATCAAACTTGAAATATTGGACACTGACCATAAAAGAATCCTATTTGACTATCCGATAGCGCCACTATACCTGCTTTTGTCCTTACCCTCAGAACTTGGGAGCCATTTCTGAGGATACGAACAAGAAGGGTTGATTTAGCTTTCATCGTCCACCTATGGCTTCTCCTGCTTTTGTCCTCCTTCCTGCTTTTCAGCTTTGGAATATCACACTATCTTGTACGGCCATGCATAAGGTGACATGACATCTCTTCAATGTCATGATCGAAGACAAACCGCCTGTTGCTTGGAATTGAGACACGTCAAGAACCAAATCTCAAGGCTCTTTTGTTTGTGTAGCTTTCGAGAAGGCAACTTCACTGTATGAGATATAAACATAACAAGAGCATGAGACAATGATGTTGTTTTCTACGAGTTTGATGCAAGAACACATTGATATGATCAAATTCTACAATTCAAAACCAAATGTAACTTCTTTTTTTTTAGCTTTATTAAGTTTCTTACATTAGTTAATTTGACCACTTAACGATTTGTGATTGTGTTTCTTCTTAGTGGAATTATGCTTTTCTCTAAGTTTCAAACAAAGGGTAATTGAAATTTTTTTGCTAACTTTATTTACATTAATTAATTTAACCACTTAATGATTTGCGTTTGTGTTTTTTTAGAGGAACTATGTTTTTGTCTAAGTTTTAAATAACGTATAATTGTAAATTTTATGCTAAGTTGATTAAGTTTGTTACGTTAATTAATTTTATTATATCAATCTAGAAATTTACTCAGTGCGCAGTTAAATGATAACAATAGTGGATTCGTCTTAAAAAAAAAGATCAATCAATAATTTGAATTTGTGTTCTTTTTAGTGGAATTATGCTTTTCTCTAAGGTTCAAATAAAGGGTGATTGCAAATTTTATGCTAAGTTTCTTGCATTAATTAATTAGGGTTTTTAGTGAAATTGTGGAGTTTTTTAAGTTTTAAACAAAGGGTAGTTGTCAATTTTGAGAAATTTATGATTAATTATATACTTTTTTTGTGAACAAGTCAACTAAAGGTATAATAAGGTATGATTTTTCAACTTTCGTGTGTACTTGATCATACAAATAAGAGTCATAATTTAGCCCTAGAATTAAGGAACAACTTGGTCACAAAATGAGACTTATAAAACTTGGAAAATGGAATCGAGTCTTCTTTAAGGTTAAAATTTACTTTTAAAGTGATGAGCCCTTTGCACAAGTTGTTGATTCTATTGGCATTAAGAGTTTCAAAGGATCACTTTGGATGAAACTTGTAAACCAAGGTAAGAATAATAATATGGATAATCATATTAAAGTGATATTTTAGTCTTCAACAACAACAACGGTAGCAAATTTCAACGAGAGCCTTGCTGAAATGCAAATTTTGAAGAGTTCCAATAGTACATAATCTTACTCTTACATGATAAAGATGTTTATAATAGACCAAAGTGATATTTTAATCTTATAGAATCAAATTAAAAGTAATAATTAATGTAATTATTTTAAATGGTCTCTCTTTTTTCTTTTTCTATTTTTTTGCCCACAAGTTTAATATGCTAATCCACATTTAGACTAAATTATGGAATATTATCTTAGTTTATTTAGACAAGAAGAGCATCAAAGTTGGGAAATTGTATAGTTTAGTTAAGGATTGGCAATATTAGGACAATACTAGATGTTTAACTCTTATTCAAGATTTTATGCATAAATACACTTGATTTAGGAATGTTAAGCCACCTGCCCCAACCTCAGGCTAGGGTGCCTGTGGCCTTGCTCATGGCCTGACGAACTCGACTTGTCATATATTCTTCTAAAGAAAAATATCAAAAATAATGTCATTTTTAAAGTAACGGTCGGGTCACAGGTTGGGCCGGGCTAAATTTGATATCCTTAACTCGTTTCCCTGATACCCTTTTGTATTATTTTTTTATAAAAGCTCATGCTGTACAAATATTCTATAATACTTAATTATTAAGTAATTAAATAAGATAAACCATTTTAAACTCAACATATGTATAAATAAAATTTTTTAATAGATATAACAAAACTATTCATAAGTAAACATTTAAAAAATTTATCTATTAATTATTCTCAATTATAAATAAAATTTCATGTAATAAAAATATATAATTAATGGATGATTGGCATCAACATTAAATTGCTTTTAATAATGATCAGTGTGAAAAGAAAATATGGCCTTTTCTTTTAAAATCAATTGACAATAGAAAAAGATTGTAGAGAGATAAAAAGGAAGAAGTTGACATTCATCCAAAAGGTAGAAGAAAGTAAGACAGATTGACACTCACGAAAGGGCAAGAGCGTGAGTTTTGGAAAAAAAAAAAGGATAGAGGAATAAAAGCCGTAAATGATGCAAATATTTTATGAATCCATTTATATATATACTCTTCTCAACTAATGATTGTTAATGGACCGGGTCGGGCTCGATCATGGGCTAAGATGGTTTGTGGCTCAGCCCATTTTATAATTTTTTAAAATATGTAAAAAATAACATTATTTTTGAAGTAATAATTAAACTACAAGTTGGTCTGTGCTTAAACTGACTTTGATCAGACCAACTACTTTTGACCAGTAACCTGCTCGTAACTAGGTCAACTCGAGCTAAAATCAAATAAAACCAAATTGATCGGGTCAAAATTGACATTCCTGCTTCTATTATCAAACCAATTTTAAGATTATGATTTAATTTTGATAATGTCTCACTAACCAAAAAAAATGAATGCATGAATTTAGTGCATGAGAAGATATTCGAATGACAATGTTCACATATATATTAAATGTGTAATTAGTACTTCAATATTTTACATAAAAATTATTTTTAATATCATTTTATATTATAAAAATAATACTTTTTAATATATATTGCATAAAAAAGGTAATAGAAACATTGATAATAATTTGTTTAAAATTTATTGAATATTTAAAACAAAAAATATATCTTTAATTTAAATTAATTATTTTTAAAATTACACTAATATTTAGTAGGTACAAAATCATTATTTATGATATTAGAAATTATTAAATATTTAACTTTATTTCAATTTATAATATTATTATTACTAAAATAAAATAGTATATTATAAATAACAATAAAATTATTATTTTTTTCGATTCTTACTTTTGTCACACATGCATATATTATATGTATATATAAAAATAGACTTAAGCCTAAATAAGTTGCGGGAACAAAGGGCGAGACACCCAAATGAGGTCGGAATGAAATTGAAATGAGATCGAAATGCAAATTCAAATGCCATTTTCTTATTTAATATCACACGTCCATCACCAATGTCGTGAAATCCGTGTCCTCGTAGGAATAGGAAAGACACACAGAGAAGAGACGTAGAGGGAGAGATTCTAGTTAGTGAGAGAGCGACGCATAGTTCGTGTTCTTACACTTGAACACAGTAAACACTTGGACTTGGTGATGTAAAGAGGATGTTTGGTCTTGATGGGTGCTTCTGCTTCAGCTTCGTCTTGCCATTTCCGTCTCAGATTGGTAAAGTTAAAAGTGGGGTGAGGAGGGATTGAAGTGAAGCATCAAATGCCAAGGTGGTTTGGAGGACGACCATTTGTTTGAAATTACCGGTATGTTTAAAGTAAAATGTTGTCTTTGGTTTTTCAATGGTGAAAGATGCTTGCTTTTCTTCGTTTATGTTCCTTTATGCTCATTTCTTTTTGATGGGTATGTTTGCTAGCTGTGGAGGGTTTTTTGTTTAATCTGATTTGTTGATTGGATTTTGGTGAAAGGTGAGGTGGGTTGAGTTTGAATTGCGGTTTATAGTTGTGGAATGGGTGATACTAAAGAAGCTAACGGTGAAGTTATGCAAAGGATTCAGTCGTCGTTCGGTACTACGCAGTCATCGTCTGGCATTCCAAAGCAGCCATTTTCATTGATGAATCAACTCGATATCCCGCAGTTGAGTCAAGCTCAAATGGGTGCAAGACATTTTGGTCAGAGTTTTGGTGCTGAAACAGGGAAAAGAACGGGGATACCACCGTCACACCCTAACCAGATCCCACCCATTTCGCCGTATTCTCAGATCCCGGTGTCTCGGCCGGTGAATCAACCAATGGGTTCACAGAATTTTGGTCCGGCCCCGACCCATTCACGATCCTTGTCTCAACCATCAGCTTTCTTCTCTCTTGACTCGTTGCCACCTTTAAGCCCTGCAACTTTCAGGGAATCTTCTTCATCTACTGCTTCGGAGTCCATGTCCATGGATGTGTCTATGGAGGATAGAGACGCAAGTTCTCATTCAATGTTGCCACCCTCGCCTTTTGGTAGATGCAATACTATGAGGTTTGGTGAGGGTTTACCTCCTCGTAAAGCTCATAGAAGGTCTAGTAGTGATATTCCTTTTGGGTTTACTAATGTGATGCAGTCTTCGCCACCTCTTATTCCTTTGAGGAGTCCAGGTGGTGGCTTGGAGCGATCGGTATCTGGCAGAGAGACTTCTGGTGTGGCTAAGCAGCCAGCTCAGTTGGTAAAGAGGGAATTAGATGGAGGTGTTGATAGTAGCGCGGAGGGGATGGGTGAGAGGAGATCTGAAGGAGAAGTTGTGGACGATTTTATTTCGACTTATATGAATTTGGACAACATTGATGCATTGAATTCATCGGGAACTGATGATAAGAACGGTAACGAGAACCGTGAGGATTTGGATAGTAGAGCTAGTGGAACGAGGACAAATGGAGGTGGTAGCAGTGATAATGAAGCTGAAAGCAGTGTGAATGAAAGTGGAAGTAGTATGCCAAAAGGTGGATCAAGTTCTTCCATGGAGAAGAGGGAAGGGACCAAAAGGACTGCCGGTGGAGATATTGCATCAACCACCAGACACTTAAGAAGTGTTTCCATGGACAGTTTCATGGGCAAGCTCAATTTTGGTGATGAGTCACCAAAGCTTCCACCTTCTCCGGGTACTTGTCCTGGTCAACTGTCACCCAGCAAATCCATTGATGGGAATACCTTTAGCTTAGAGTTTGGAAATGGAGAATTTACTGGTCCTGAACTGAAGAAAATTATGGCAAATGAGAAACTGGCCGAGATTGCTTTAACTGACCCGAAACGTGCAAAGAGGTAATATTTCCGGTCCCTGTTGATTCAATATAGTTATTACAATGAATCTTATATGGGCTTACATCTACATTTCTTTATTCCTTATTTTATTGCTCATTTAGGATTCTGGCAAATCGTCAATCAGCTGCACGATCCAAAGAAAGGAAAATGAGATACATTTCAGAGTTGGAGCACAAAGTTCAGACCCTGCAGACTGAGGCTACGACATTATCTGCACAGCTTACTCTTCTGCAGGTGCCAACTTAGGTTTCTGAACTTTTTTTCAGTAAACATGCAGTGTTTAGTTTGTTTCTAACTTATTTAGGTGCTTTCTATCATGTTATGGGCAGAGAGATTCTGTTGGTCTTACAAATCAGAATAACGAATTGAAATTTCGCCTCCAAGCCATGGAGCAACAGGCTCAGCTCCGAGATGGTATATCTGCAATTCCTTCCATTTAATTATCCTTTTAATAGATCATTCATTGCAATTGGCTGGGATCTCTTATCTGCAATGGCTGAAACCCATCATCACCTGGTGCCTAAATTTCTACCTACTTTGATATCACGTCAAGTCTAGGTCCTGGATTCACTGCCCTTGATTATGACTTCAAGATATATCCTTCTTTGTGCACAATTAGGCATTGTTTCCATATTTGTCCATCAGTCTTCAATTTAGTTATCTTTGTCTGCTTCACAAAGACAGTTTCTCATGCTAAATTCCAGTTATTATGTCATTATCCTAAGATGTTATTGCTTCAGATTATCATTGCTTCAAAAATACCTACCTACTTGATCAAGAGGGTTTAATAGTTAACACACTTTCCCATAATTGAATCACTCACCTACTTGATGATGATACGTCCATTCCTTGTGGGAAAATGGCATATGTTGTTGATTCATTAGAGTTCTGTTGTAGTTGATATTATTGCTGTGTTCCTGGAGAATAGTTATGGTGGAATGGGGAATTGAACTTGTATTGTCATGCATTGCTGTTTCTGCCTTTTCAAAACCAAGCTTACTTGGTCGTTCCACCTGTGATTTTGTTTGAATTTTTACAGCTCTAAACGAGGCATTAACGGCGGAGGTTAGACGATTGAAGCTTGCTACTGCAGAGCTCCGTGGGGATTCTGACCCAACTAAGGGTATGGTTCAGCAACTCTCCATCAACCCTCCCCAGATGTTTCAGCTACAGCAGCCACAATATTCTCAACTCAACATGCAGCAATTGCAGCAACAGCAGCAGAACATGCATCAATTGCAACAGCAGCCGCAGCAGCCTCAGAATAGCACTGGAAACTCGAAAACGGAGTCGAATCAGTAGCCTGGGAAAAAAATGCCATGGCTATTGTTTCATCTAAATCATGTTTAGCATATTCTCAAGATTCATATTTGTGTCTACAATGCATTCATTCATGTGTTTTCAAGTGTCCATCAACCAGAAACTTCTTTAAAGTGATACAGACTTCAACATATATATGAGTAAACTATATTTGTTTTGGTAGATAATTTAATACATAATCAGAACAATCTGTTGCGACATCATGTTTCCTAAAGACCTTTATGGGTCAAACTGATTCTGTTTCTTTGTATTTCAACTAGAAACATGCAATGTCTGTCGTCTAATGTGGGTTAATTATATCAAAACGACATTGTCCAAGATGACGGGACTATGGGCTACCGGTCCGATTTGCCACCGGTTTGGTTGGCCCATTAACAAATTATATCAAAACGTCATTGTCCAATACGACGGGACTATGGGCTACCGGTCCGATTTGCCACCGGTTTGGTTGGCCCATTAACATTCTTACAAATACTGTTACGAACTGGCAAAAAAATTGGTACCGAATAAGAAAGTTTCGTAAGACTTTCGTCCACTTCAGTATATAAAAGTCCATGTTTGAGAGAGGAACTACATGGTGAAAGTTCATACATTGTCATCTGTTGCAAGTAATTAGAGAAAGAAAATGAGAAAAAGAAGACTAGAAGAGTGCTTTAAGTTACAAGACAGCTCGGTTCTTGATTTTTGGAAACTTATCTTAAATCTCATAGAAGAGGCCTATATTAATATCACTCACTGGAAACACACGTGTATAATGTGTTTGTTAGATTACTGAATAAGTGAATATGTTGATGAGGAGAAACTGAGCCATTGCAGGCTATAGAGCAACTTGCTATACGTTCTGAATTTGCGGTTCTTGAACTTTATTCTCCATGTTCTCGGTTTGAGGACCTTGAACCCATCCTCCATCAATTGAATCAATGCTTCCATAAAGACCATCATCCAGAAAATCACCAACCCTTTTCACCTTCTGTTCAGTAGGCTTAACTGGATAATTTCCAGAGAAGCAGGCATAGCAGAAACTATCAGAATCTTTCCCTAATAAGTTTTTCAAGCTATCAAAAGGTAGAAAGGCTAGAGAATCACAACCAATGAAGTGTCTAATCTCTTCAACACTCATTCTGTTAGATATCAGTTCCTCAGAACTAGGAGTATCTACCCCATAATAACAAGAAGCAATCATTGGAGGACTAGCAATTCTCATGTGAACCTCTTTGGCACCAGCCTCCTTAAGCAATCTAACAATTTTGGAAGAGGTAGTTCCTCTTACAATAGAATCATCCACAACCACAATTCTCTTTCCTTTCAATACACCTTTTACTGGTGAGAGCTTAAGCTTCACGCCGAAATCCCTGATCTTTTGTGAAGGCTCGATAAAAGTTCTCCCCACATAGTGTGACCTTATCAGCCCTTGTTGAAATGGAACGCCTGCTTTAGCAGCATAACCAAGTGCAGCCACCACCCCAGAATCTGGTACAGCAATTACTACATCACATTCAACAGGAGCCACGGTGGCAAGTATTTCGCCAAAAATGCTCCTGGATTCGTAAACTGAGCGACCAAACACAACCGAATTGGGTTGAGAAAAGTAAATATGCTCGAATATGCATTGTTTTGGTTGAGGATGGGGGATCAAGCAAAGTGACTGAACCCCATCTTTGTCAACCACAAGAACCTCTCCCGGATTAACCTCTCTCTCATATTCAGCATCAATCAAATCCAGAGCACAAGTCTCAGAAGCGAACACAATAGCTCCATTATTTCTCCTCCTACCCATAACCAAAGGCCTAAACCCAAAAGGATCTCTTACTGCAACCAACTTGTCCTCTGTCACAAACACCATAGAATATGCACCTTGAAGCTTCTCACATGCCTCAACAATTCTCAAAAAGAAAGGCCTAGCCTTTGAAATAGCTATCAAATGTAAAACAACCTCAGTATCAGAACTAGTGTTAAAAATTGAGCCACTATCCTCAAGCATAACCCTCAACTTCCTATAATTTACTAAATTTCCATTATGAGCAACCCCAACAAATCCAAACCTGTAGCCAGCAACAAAAGGCTGCACATTCTTAAGCATTGAAGCCCCTGCTGTGGAATATCTAACATGACCAATAGGCAATAGCTAAATCGCCTGGTAATTTATCGAGCTTAGACTCATTAAACAATTCAGAAACTAACCCAACACCAGTAAAAGAATGATGAACCTTGTTGTTGACAGCAACAATGCCAGCTCCTTCTTGACCTCGGTGTTGTAAAGCATGAAGGGCTAAATAGCAAAGACGAGAGGCTTCAGGGTCACCATATATACCCACAACACCACACTCTTCACGGGGCTTATACCGTGAGCAAGTAATCAATGATTCAACAGAGAACTGAGAAGTGAGAAGAACAGAGAACGATGAACCCTAAAAATCGCATAGAACGATGAACAGACTACAGAGAAGAGAAGAAAAAGAAGTTAGAAGAGAAAACAGAAAACGACTCCTTACCGTGACGTGACCGACGACCGTGAGGCGTGAGCAGACTGCAGCAGTGCGGAGTGCGTGCGGACTGCGGAGGGCGGGTGCGAACTGGGAGTCTGGGACTGCGGAAGCCGGAAGTGAGGATGATGAGGCTTCTCTTCTGCGGATGCAGCGTTAACACTGATGACTGAACAATGAATGTAGTGGATGCGCCTGCGTTTTTCAGAAATCAGAAACCGAGAAACGTTAAAACCTAATTTGGGTTAGGTTTATTAGGGTAATTCGGGTTATCCGAATTTTTTTGAAATTATCCGGCCCGATTTAAAAAAAATTCGGGTAATACTCAAGCCGATTCGAATTATCCGAACTTTACAAATTTATTACTCGAATTAATTACCCAGGTCGGCCTGAATAATGCTCACCCCTAGCATAAAGATACCAGACCACATGGTCACGTGCAATCATGACATAAGATCTAACATATGTCTAATGTCTGGAACACGTGTCCCAGAAATATCTTCAACGTATGACTCAAGAAAGATCTCCTTAACACCTTCGATAATAACCCAAGAGCTTTATAATTAATGAAGCAACCGACAACCAAGGCATGATCGTGTATGGAAAATGTCCGGCCCATGCACGTTTCATTTAATTCTACGCCCTTTAATGTGACGTGATCCCAATCCTCTCTAAGATTTACTACCAATTGTATTTTTCCTTTAAGAACAGAGGATACATTTTTTAAAAATTTCTGATCTTGTTAATGTTTTGATCGTTGAATGGAAGTTGGAACACCCCCACAAATTTGGAACTGGTAATTCATTAGGACAACAACAGCCATTTTGGAGCAACACTAACCAATTTGGCAGTGACTTAATTTGGCAGCTAGAGGGTATTCAAAATGAAACTGTTTAAGACGATGACTGGTTCTAAGCAATTGTAATAGAAGAGGACCATGAACATTTTCCAATTTAGTTTGTCAAGATTCCACTTTTCTTTCTTAATTCTTCCCTGGATGAAGAGATAACGCGTTACACATCAACTATGTCAAATGGGTTGCTTAAGAATTTTAGATTTGAAGTAGGAAGGTGAAGCTCAGGTGTAAACATCAATGGAGATATTTGTTCCTGGTGACCACCAACTTTAATGGATACATTTCTCCTCTTCATTCTTTTTAGTTTCTTATAGAAATCTATATATAAAGGGAAATAATAGAACATGGTTACCTGTGCAGTATAAATGAAGTCAGTATGAGATAAAGTATGGAACTTTAAGGTCTCTCTCACAGGAACCAACAAACTATGGGTCCTCGAGGGTCGGTCATATTTGTCAAGAAGTCCTTCTGTTTCCATCTCACCATGCTCTGTCATTTTATCTGCTTTTTGTCCTTTTTTAAATATTTTTTAATATCTCTCTGGTTTGCACTTGCAAATGCTGCAAGTCTTAGTTTTTTTGTCCTTTTTTATATATTTTTTAATATCTCTCTGGTTTGCACTTATAAATGCTGCAAGTCCTAGTTCTTCTTGCTTTATATTGTGTACAAGCCTATGAGGATCTTGTATCAGGATGGAGTTTCTCGAGCTATGTTGATTAGCCAAAGAAAATGAAGAAACTTTACTCGAAAATGCCAGTTACAATGTCTCAGCACACACTGTCTTCATCATTGCCTGTCTACCTCCTCTTCCTGGTCTTGTCATTTAATTTGTGTTCAGCAGCAAATGTGACATATGACAGTCGTTCTTTGATCATCGATGGCCAGCGAAAGCTTCTCATCTCTGCCTCCATTCATTATCCCCGCAGCGTCCCTGGGGTTAGTTCCCTTACCTTCACTCCATCTTACTCTTTAGTTGGTTACCTAATTATTACATTACACAAATGATAGTTGAAAAGATAAATGTTATGTCGAGGAGGAACCGAACCAGATTGTTTAGCAGGACATAGATCTGAAAAAAACTTGTTTTTGTGCCATTCAATGTGAACTCTTTTGTGTTTCCACTTGACTATTTTCTTGTGGGGAATGGGAGTGTGAGTGAGGATAGGGCAAAGTTAGTAAGTTCTCAGGTGGGAGAGGGAGGTTTACTGTTTGAGAATAGATGTGAAAAGCTCAACTGGGTTGGATTTACTTCTGCAAAAAGTGTGGGCTATTTGCTGTTTTTCAGGTTTCGTTCACTGGTTCCTCGACGACCCTCTGCTTCCAACTTGTGTACTGAACTCTTTAGTTTGCTTCCATCTTGTGGGATTTGTTAGATTAGCAATAAGGACTCTGCATTTGCTATCTCTACGAACTTGGTTTTGGAAACATAATGTGTTAATGACAATAAAGTACATTGCAGATGTGGCCAGAACTGGTACAGACGGCCAAGGAAGGAGGTGTGGATGTGATTGAGACTTATGTATTTTGGAATGGTCATGAGACTGCTCCTTCCCAGGTTAGTTGGATGGATAGAACATTTTGCTAGGAAATTGAATTTTTATCTTTGTGAATTGTATTCTACCATTATATATCCTCTTCTGCCCTTTGATTTCCTCTATTTTGATTGCAATTCTGAAAATGTAGTATCATTTCGAGGGCCGATATGATCTGGTCAAGTTTGTAAAGATAGTTCAGCAGGCTGGGATGTATCTAATTCTTCGTATCGGTCCATATATTGCAGCTGAATGGAATTTTGGGTAAGTTTCTCCCCTTTTAAAATTTAAGCCATGGTGCTGAAAGGAGACTCAAGCCAATGGTGGATGGTGAAATTTCAGATTTTCTTTAAAGAGCAGAAGTTCCTTTTCAAACTCCAGTTTATATCCAGATTTGCTACTAATAACTTGTTTATTATCACAATTTAGGGGTTTACCAGTATGGTTACATTATGTTCCTGGAACTGTATTTCGAACTGATAATTATAACTTCAAGGTATGGTTATGGCACATTCTAGTGTATCACTTGTAAGAGATCTCCATGCTCTCTTTAGAAGAGTTGGACTTTCATAAATTGTGGGTGCTGGTAACAAGCTATTCCTTGCTATTTTGCAGTATTACATGCAGAGATTCTTGACATACACAGTGAACCTAATGAAACAAGAGAAACTTTTTGCTTCACAGGGAGGTCCTATCATCTTGGCTCAGGTAAGCATAACTAGATGTCTGCTTTTTATTTTTCATCTTCATCAGATTACTGCAGATGTTATGACCAGTGAAATGATTAACGGTGCCATTTTCTCTTTGTTTTTAGTCTGAAATTTTTGGGCTACAAAGAGGTTATGGCTCTCAATTTTTAGTCTTTTTGACATTTCCCTATCAGTAAACATTGACCCTAAAACATTAGTCACATCTTTGTATTGACAATACAATGGCAGCTTTCTTACCAGGGTTTATTCTCTTACTTTGCTCTGAGTTTATCTTTTGTGGAAATGAGCGCTAATGGAAAATTCAACTGTTCAGATCGCCAAAGTTTGTGGACGAATAGAAAATATTATTGTAATGAAAGTAGATAGTTTTCTTGGGATTTAATTCCATTCACATGATTAAATCTAGGTTCATCCCTCGAAACATCGATGAAAGAAGAAACCTTTTTCACCTCCTCCAATGTTTACTGTATTTTATGATCCTATACACAGTTAAGAAGCAACCACATTTAGTTGTTCTTCTTTGCTACAAATGAATGAAGAAGTCAAAGCGCATATTTCTTTAAATTGCAGGTTGAAAATGAATATGGATTCTTTGAGAATGCATACGGAGCTGGAGGAAAGCGATATGCCATGTGGGCAGCTCAAATGGCTGTTTCTCAAAATATAGGTGTTCCTTGGATAATGTGTCAGCAGTACGATGCTCCTCCTACAGTTGTATGTTCAACACTTCCCTACATAATTCATGAAAAAAAAAACATAATCTTAGTTTCACACAAGTTGAGTATAACAATTGTGTGTGTGCATGAGGATAATTATTAAATTTTTGACAAAATATTCTATCAGGCCACAAAAGTTTGACATTTTTCTCTTTTTATTTATGCATTTCTTTTCTATGCAGATCAACACCTGTAATTCCTTTTACTGTGATGATTTCAAACCAATTTATCCAGACAAGCCTAAATTTTGGACTGAGAATTGGCCTGGATGGTAAGGTTTTCATTGCAGCTTTTTTACTTAACATATTTATCGTACATCAGAACTAACTTTGATGAATCAAATTTACCTCTTAAGCCATACTGTGCCCTTGTATATTTGAGAAATCAGATTGGAGTTTGTGATCTTCATAATCTGCACCTTATAAGCTGCTGTCATTA
>JANZLF010000221.1:42714461-42726093 GCA_026546835.1 Erythroxylum foetidum
AGTAGTAGTAGTAGTAGTAGTAGTAGTAGTAGTAGTAGTAGTAGTAGTAGTAGTAGTAGTAGTAGTAGTAGTAGGAGGAGGAGGAGGAGGAGGAGGAGGAGGAGGAACAAAAATAAGTTGATTTTAAAAATAAGCTGATTTTATAAGATAAACTACCAAAAACTAACAACTACAGCAATTACAAAAAATTTAAAATGCCAAATTTTAATTAGGGTACGTTAAAATTCATTTTGATCCATAATTCAAACTTAATCCAAACTTTAATTTCATATAGAGTTGAATCTGCTATGGCTAGTACAAGAGAAGCAAGAGTTGCATGAAAGTAACAGAATTGGTGACCTTTTGCCGAGTTTTCAAGATTTGGCATGGCCATGACATTCATTGTAGATACATATTTCTCTCTCTCTTTTTTTTTTTAAAAATGTTAACTGATAATAGTAATACCACAAATCAGGCCCATGAGATTGTAGAGAAAGCCTAAAGGGCCCAATAAACTTCACGTGAGAAAACCCTAGAACGTGAAGGGCAAGAAATAGGCCAATCATATAAATTTGCAGCTAACACAGTTACTTCCATCTTTTCTCCAATCGCAGCTGCAGAGAGACGCAGAAATGGTTTCGCTGAAGCTCCAAAAGCGGCTGGCTGCCAGCGTCCTTAAGTGCGGCAAAGGGAAGGTGTGGCTCGATCCCAATGAAGTTAACGAAATCTCCATGGCCAATTCTCGTACGCTCTCAATCTTCCCCGTTCCACGTTTCATTTCTTTGAGTTTTTGGTTCGTGTTTAATCTTATTGGAACTTATTCATTAGTTTACTGTTTGAAACTTCGAGCCTCTTGTGATTTTTTTCAATTGAGTTAAAATTCCCTGTGAGGAGGAAGTACCAATTCTTGCAAGTGCCGTATGATATTAGCTGGTACAGCTACTGTCTGTGATTTGAAAAGGTTCTCTGAGGGAACGTCAATATTGGGTTTTTATTTGTTTTTACGAAGTTGTTAACACTTGTGAGTCGTCTTTGTTTATGCACCGTGCTTTCTCTTTGAATCTATATGTCCATTTGAAACATTATTGTGGAATTTATTAATATTTTCTATGTAAATCATGAATTTATTGGCTATTTGTTGTTGCGTATTGGTGATTTAACTGCAGGCCAAAACATAAGGAAGTTGGTTAAGGATGGCTTTATCATCAGGAAGCCAACAAAGATTCACTCTCGATCTCGTGCACGTCGGATGAAGGAAGCAAAGAGGAAGGGACGTCACTCAGGATATGGTATTTGTTCTGTGGATTATAAGGTTTTAATGAATTTCATTTTAGACCATTGAATGAATTAATGCTTTATTACTTATTGTGGCGAGTGTTTTATGATTGTCACATGGTTAATTTCTGAAATGAAAATTGTCAGTCTTGGACCATATCAAGATTTCAGTTTATTCTAGGCAGTACTTTTTTTCTTTCTGTGCTTTAACTTCTAAGCATGGTGCCTCTAGGTAAGCGCAAGGGTACAAGAGAGGCCAGGCTGCCAACAAAGATCCTTTGGATGAGAAGGATGCGTGTCCTAAGGCGGTTGCTCCGCAAGTACAGGGAGGCAAAGAAGATTGACAAACACATGTATCATGACATGTACATGAAGGTTAAGGGTAATGTCTTTAAGAACAAGCGTGTCCTCATGGAGAGCATTCACAAATCAAAGGCTGAGAAAGCTAGAGAGAAGAATTTGTCTGATCAGTTTGAGGCCAAGAGGCTTAAGAATAAGGCGAGCAGGGAAAGAAAATTTGCTAGAAGAGAGGAACGATTGGCCCAGGTAACATCCTGGAAATCATGAATCCAATTTTCCATGTGATTTAAGAATGGGCCAACTTTATTAAAATTTTTGGCTCAAAGACCAACTGATGGTGTTAATAATTGTTACATTTCCTTGGTAATGGGTATTTTTTTGGTAAATACTTGATAATGGGTATTGGGAGGAGCTTAGTTCAATCTATTATTTTCTTGTCTGTTTCAGCCAGAAGCTTGTTGTGATGGTTTATATGTAAATTATACTGGATGATAGTTGTATAGTATTTTTTGCATTATGATTCTGTCAACCTGCTCGGTTCCTCCATTAATATACACTGATAAATGCTTTCATCTACAAACAAAGGTAGTATCCTCAGGGCTTGATGAAATGTAGTATCTCTATGTAGTATACTGCGATGCTTATTTTAAAATTGAAATTCTTGCAGGGACCTGGAGGAGTTGATAAGCCAGTAGCTGTCCCAACTGCTGCTGCAGCTCAACCAGTCGAGTAAGATTAAGTTTGAGACATGAACCTTCAGCTCATTCTGTCCTATTCTACTCAAATTTTGTTGTTTCCTGTGCAGGACTTCAAAGAAATCAAAGAAGTGAAATCCTCGTTGACAGCTCCAAAGATCTAGCAGTGCTTTGGCAGAGCGGTTTTGTTGAAACTGTGTTCCTTGTTGATTTGGACTATGTTACGCAATATATTAAATGATGATGGAAGGAATTCTAGGATATTTGCATTTCTAGTTATATGGAATCTGTTCTATTGGTTTTTTATTTACGTGTCATTACAAATAGCTGATCGGTTGATTCTTGATCTCATCAAATTCATCAAAAATTGAGGGAAAGGAAGAAAGGGCCTGATGTAAGTTGAGTAAAATGTGTGATAAAGAATTCTGACTCATAAAAGAATTCTGACTCATAAAAGAATTCTGACTCATACAAGGCTACAAGTTTCTTTACTTTTAGGTTGAAGGTATTTTAACAGTTGGAACTAAAATTTAAGTTAGATTGATATATTATTTTGAAAAGTGCTTAAAATGGGTCCTCTGATTAATAGAACTGTTAGGTTGTGTTGAGATTGATAAAATTTTTATGGTGTGGTTTTCTCTTTTCTGATAACCTCGTCTCTTATGTTGTGTCTCTCCCTCTCGTTTGTCTTTTCTGCCGTGTAACTTATCTTACGTTTAAATAATTTTGTTTATCATATCATAGTTCGCATGTGTGTTGTTATATATGTAAAAAGATCATATAATGCACATGATTGATTTACCATGTTAGACTTTTTGCTTAATGATTACATTGGCTGGGTTGAATAATGACTTGTAGTTGTCTGAATTCATTTGTAGGAAGAATTTAGCGTTATGTCAAGAACTTTGTGTATATTTATTTCTTATTTCGCTTAATTGATAGATCAAATTATCTTTAAAATTGTCGCTTTCTTTATTAGATGAGTTTTAATATATTAGCTTGACAGGCATCCATCATTTTTAGTCTTGCGCTTTGACCTCGTTATGTTTGCCTTCAAAGCCCATATATGAACTCAGTTGAATAAATTATAATTCATTCCCATCTTGAATAAATTATAATTCATTCCCACCAACAAAACTCAAAACATAGTATAATCATTTACATTAGAAACAAAATAATATAATGCATTCATTTATACTTGGAACAAAATACAAAATATAATGTATCGTTAGTCATAGATTGCTTGGTTGATGTATATATGAATGTGAAAGTTGTTCTCGCAACGATTGAATAACTTATCTTTGGATTATCCTTTTGTGGTCACTTGAACCTATAATTATCTAAATGTTATGCTTGGAATCTTTTAGAATCCTAAGCTTTTTAGTTGGAAAACCAACTTGAATGTTCTTGGATCACCATCTCTAAATTCTCTTTTAATTGTGTGTATAGGTTTACTAGGCTCACTTGTGATAGTATTTGAAATTCAAAAGTTCATTTCTATTAGATGGACATTAAATTATAGAACAATGCATTGCCAATTTAATTATACTTTTATAAGATAAGAGTAAATAGTTTGTGTAATTACTTATAAGGGTATATTGTATGATCTTGTTTTAATGCCTTGCCAATTTAATTATACTTTTATAAGATAGAGTAAATAGTTTGTGTAATTACTTATAAGGGTATATTGTATGATCTTGTTTTAATGCTTCCATCACTTAATTGTTGCACTTGTAATAATAAGTAATAAAAATGCTAAAAGTTCCCAATTTGACAAGTAATAAAATTTGAAACTCACATTAATTGGATGTTGACTATTAACTTTGTTGCTTTCTCCCATCTGCTACCATTACGCACAATATTCCTATATTTTGTATATATTTTTTTTGTGTTTGTCCATTTTGGCAAATTTTATTGGTGATTTTTAATTGCTTTAAATCATTCTTGTCCATTATTCTTGCATTTTTGGGGTTTTCCTTGCGTCACACTCATTTTTGGGAGGTGAATTTGTTCATCATTTGGTGCTGGCCCAAAAATCTGAACCCTCATTTGACTTCAACACAAGGTGATAAATTTGTCTAAACCTATCTTTCTTGTAGCAACTATTAATAAGGATCCTAGATGAGGGAACCCTAGGAGAGCCGCCGACTCCAACTATCGTCCATGTACGATCCATACTAGATCTGACCAACTGCCCATCCTACGTCCTCTACATTCTTGACAGCCCATCTTTGTCTCAGTAGAGTCTTTCAGTAAATGCTTCAACCTTTGCTTAAAATGATGAGTAAAACTTATGACATGCTTACATGGGTAACTATAAAGTTCCTATAGTCTACATCTACAAATTTGGTTCCTACCAAGTCAGACTCTGTGCTTTCCATCTTCTTTTGACATCTCATAAGCGCTATCTCCATCCATAATAATCTTCATTGCAATCCCTCTTTCTTATCTCTTCCAACATCTTATCCACATCAGATGTTATTTCTGTCTTCTACCCTTTAATGTATTCCCTCATATCTACATATCTCCTTATGGCCATCATCGTTACATTTTCAAACATACTCATGACTTGTTTATCTCTTGCTAGTAATATCCACACATACAAAGCCTCTTGCACATTGTTGGATTCAAATGAATTATAACTCCTAGTCAACATTCTTGAGGGTACTCAAGCAAGACTGCAACACATTCTCGTTTTATTTTATCTAATAACTACTCATTGAAATCTTCATCATAAGTCAATCATGCATAAGCCCAAAATTGCTTTCTTTGCCACTTCATATACCAATACTAATCGTGGTGAATGTGTCTTGCATATATTTTGTGAATGACATTTAACAATATGGTTCCAATAGCCCTAATGAGACCATGAAAGTGAAAACAACAAAATGATTTAGTAGAAGACAAAATTAACAGATTGTAAGGTATAATTTAGAAGTTGAAACTAACCTTTTACATACTAGAAATTAATGTCAAACCACCTCCATTAATTGTATGTCAATTGCTAATAGAGTGACAAAACCAACTCTTAAGTTTATGTGTTTTCAACCTCTACAGCAACCCATGCTATTAGATATATGCCACCATCTCTATATCTTCTAATTGCATTAATAAGTTACCTTTGAAAATCAATTATGAAAAACATCCATCCTTACCCAATATTGACCTCAAATGTCTCCTTCCCCTTTTGATAACATTAAAATATATGGACAATCTTTTAAATTAGAGTAATGTGATTTATGATTCCTTGACAATTGAAGCTCTGTAGTTGAACCAATGCTTCTACAAAATGCCTCACAAGAAATTTGCTAAAATCAGTTTTGGCTTATTTGTGGTGAAGCAACTATGTTGTAGCCTGTAGGTTTTAACCTTGAAGCACTTATCATTATTGTCACATAAAGTAAATAATATCAAATTGCAACCATCTATTCACAACTCTAGTCCTCTTCGACTTATTCCTTTTCCTCTACATATTAAATCTAATAGCCACTACATGATCAATAACTATATCTTTAAATTCCTTTTCACCACCAAACTCTATGCTTAAAATTCAATGACATTGTTCATAATTTGCTTCATGTCTAACACAACTAGATGGTCTCCTTAATGGTTCGTCAGGTTCTTCAGTACCAGAATCGTCATAATTATATAGAAAACTTCTATAATCTGTTGAATCTATTTCCATTGTATGATCTCCATCTAGAATATAATTATTGAAACTTCCATAATCTTCATGTTAGGCATTTTATTGTTCTCCAACTTCTTTACTAATTTCATTACTTTTGTATTTAACCTCTTCATTATTACTAGTTCTTTGTGACTAATATTTGAATCATTAATAACTACATTCTCTCTATCTATCACTCTTATCCCATTACCCATATTTGAGTTACCACTCAACTAAGGATGACAAAAGTGCCTGAGCTTGGGCCAAATTAAAGTTAATGAGTTTAGCTAAAGTTGTCTAAAGTTTAGACGAGCTTTTTTTTAAAAGGTTTAGATTCAAGCTTTGTGACTTGACTGGACCCAAAGCTCAAATCTCATCCACATATAAAATGATGTCATTTTATCTATATAACAAAATAATATTTTGATCACTAAATATTTAAATTACAATCAAGCTTTGGGCCAATATTTCATTTACATTTTTAGACTTGTCTTGGCTCGATTGGGCTTTATACCTAGGCAAATTCAAAAGCGCCAATGCTCGATCTAAAAATTTTGGGCTCAATTAGGCCTCAAGATTGACTTGAGCTAGGTCTAATTCATTGTCAATCTTACACTAACCCATCATTCATATTATCTCTGTAAGTAATTTGCAATATTTTAGGAGCTAAGTTATGTTAATCTAACTTATATGTTACTTAACCATCTATTATTCTATGGATCTTCATCAAATTAGTTGGCCTTGTACAAATATCATTTGATTCGATGAGTCATAATGACTCATTCAATTTAAATCTTGGAATTAGGTTATACCTTAGTTTTGTCCCCTTCTCATATATTTTCATATAACTCATAAAATCTAAGTCCAAATATACTAACTGATCTCATTCATAACTTAACTCATGTTCCAATTTAAACCACCCGCCAACAAAATAACCTTATACTCTCTTACTAAGGGGACGCTTGGTTCACAGAGGGCAACAAGAATGAGAATGGAAATGAATATAATGAAGAATGAGAATGAATATAATCATTATAATTATGATGGTTGGTTAAGATGAATGAATGATTACCGTTACTATTGATAGTGGTTGGTTTGTTAAAAATGTTAAGAAACAAAAATTTGTTAAATTTTTGTTTTATATCAAATTTTGAATATATTCAAATGATTATTTTTAATTGATGCACCCTAATTATAATGACAAAATGTTTAAAATCAAGTATATTGCAGTTTTTCCTTTCTAATAGCTCTTAAAAGATATTGCATCAAAATATCATTAGTTACATAATATCTTCAAAATATAGTTTAATCATCCAAAATATTGTGTAATTCATCGACACAACTATAATATCCAACCATTCAATTGCTATAGTAAAATCAAGTAACATACTTTAATACAATTTATATTCCTTTGATAATGCAAATAATGTTATATTTTAAGTAATTAATGAATACTATTTTAATTAATTACATTGTAATTAACTATTTAATTAATTATATTTTAATTAATTAATTAATTACATCTTAAATAATTAGATTTTAATAATTACATCTTAATTATATTTTAATTAATTAATCATATTTTAATTAGATTTTAATTAATCATGTAATTAATTATATTTTAATTAGACTTTAATTAATTAATTAATTAATTAGATTTTATCTTGATTAATTAAATTAATTAATTAATTAATTAGAAGTTATCTTAATTTAATTAATTAATTAATTAATTATATTTTATATTTTAATTAATTACATTTTAATTATATTTAATTAAAAAATAAAAAATTTAGTGTTGGTAGGAATCAAACCCATTCCTTACACAAATGTAGGGTATGGATCATTATCTTAAACTTGGGTATGAAAAAACTATTCATTCAATCGTAATAATCAATCAACCATCACTATTCATTCCATTCCTATTGATTTATTCTCATACTCCTTAACCACGCACCCTCTTAGAAAAGCTGTAAAGTTCTGTTCATACCTGCCATGTTGCAAACGTCTGCTCACCATTCCTTGAATTGTGCATGTCAATATTATGTAAAGGTCATGCTAATATGCTCTGTAACTTTCTAATTTTATCATATGTCCCCGAAGCAATTAGAAGCAAAGCAATAGTAAACGCGAATGGTATCCTTTAACAAGGTACACTAATTAGATGATAAAGTTGTTTAACGGAAGTGTTGGGAGCAATAATAGTGTCTTGTTGGAGAACTACAGTTGGAGTCCCATTCTTGATGTCTTGTATGATTATCTTCTTTTTGGATGTTTTCATGTGCAGGCCGTAGCTTTCTCTTTGATGTGGCAACTGGCATGTTGTTGATCCTGTAAATTTGAAACAGATCCTGTAAACAGCAACTGGTATTTTTTATCTGATTAAACACGTCATTTGCCAGATTTCCGGAACTTGTCCCTCCAAACTTCCAAGAAGTGAACAATTTAGTTAAGAAAGAAGAAGCTGCTGATAATTCAATGATAGGATCTTTTAATGTTGGACCTTCCCTAAGAGACAATAATTTGATTATATTGAAACAGTTAAATATTGCGGCTGGTATATGTCTACGTCAAAGAGTCCAGCAAGACAGCCTCCAGAAAAACTGGTTAAGATTGATTTTTTTTTTTGAAAATTTAAAAAATTGGATTGATAGATAAAATATGAAGAAATATAGTACTCTCTTTAGTCTCCTACGATAAAACAACAACATGCTGCACAATACAAACTAAACCAATTGGAACAACGACATTGTAAGGACACCATTTCTTATCAAAGGACAGTCGAATGTAAAAGAGGTAAAAGACTCCTCTCATCTGCACATATAAGATGCCAATGCTTCCAAATTAAGGCTATAAGAGAACAGAGTTAATACAGAAGTTGCCTAGCTCGCTTCCATCGTCATATTGACATTATGACAACCCAACTCCTGAAAAAAGGCAATATTTGTTCACATGCATGACAAATCAATTAAAGACACCATTTTACTTCATTCATAGCGTGCCAAAACACCAAAAGTACCCTACTGTTGCTATTTGGTATTTTTCATCCTCTTCTTGACTGATTTCCTCTTTGCAGTTTTTACCTGCACACAAAAATCTCTTGAAATGTCAGGGATTTGATCTGCAGTTGATGGGGAATTACAATCCTCTGCTGTCAAATCTAAATTGTTTTATCAAGGGGAACCTTTTTTCATATCTGCATTTTGAGAGATGACATTCCTAATCCCACGACTTGTCAGTCCGTGATTACTGGAGTTTACCATTGTTGTCTGTTCTTCATTCTCCATCCTAGCCTTAGAATTCCCATTATGCCCAAAGGTTGGTAATGGAGTCAATATGTTGGCGCAATCCATTTGACAATGCTCCAACTATTGCAAGGTGATGTGATGTACTTCATTTTCCAATCCCCTGGGAGAGGTGTGAGCTGATGCTAAAATGGGGTTCCCACCCTCAGTTACAGGAGTATCAATTGCTGAGTTATCATTTGCATCAATGTGTACACCCACAACCTCATCATTTTCAATTGTAGAAACATCAACTCCCAATAATTCGTCCTGCCATCAAGTTTGGAAGAGTTTTCCTGTAGGAACTCATTTCTTGGTTGAATTATAACGCTTCTAGGGATATGTCACCTTAATTTCAGGTTTGTCCATCTCTCCTGTTTCACCTAATTTGAGTATTGGTAAATGGTCAGGTAGTATAGCATTTCTTTTTACATCCACATAGATTTTGCATACTCAATTCGTTCCATTCTACATGTTTGAGCATCCATATAAAGGGGCTTTCCTAAAGGGCTTGCTAAAAAACTCAATCCTTCAATTATCCAAAATTCTAGTGACAAATTGTGAAACTGAACTCATATACGAAAAGATTCTACACATTTCCTATCAAAAATTATCCCAAGTTTCCACTTTTGAATAAACATGGGTTGGACTTTATTTTTTTGAAAATTTAGAGCTTTGAATTAGACTTAAACTCGGGTTGCCCAACTATGCTTTAAACTCGATGTCCAAAATTTTTAAATAAAATGACGTCTTTTTAAATTTTTTAAAAATTAAAAATAAATTTAATCAAATTTTGGACTAAGCTTAAGTACAAAAATAAAATTTTAAGCCGAGCTCAGACTTGGGTGAGTCCGACTTGGCTTGATTCGTTATCATAACTAGTTGAGTTTAGGTTGGAAGGGTTGACATGAAGTCCAGTTTGGACAACCTAAACAAAATGAATTCCTTCATAAAACTACATCCTTTTAGTATAATTACTTAAATTTAAGACTAAAATGACATCCCTACAATTTGAACTCGGAGTTTTATTGGATTTTAATTAGGCTTGAGTATTGGCCTAGTCCAACCCAATCCATTAAGGTCCCTAATTATAAGTTAGAACAATTACATCATGCAAGTGAATGAAGGGAAAAAAATGGAATAATAATTAATCGGGCTTGGACTTGGGTCGGAGCTTTTGCTTGAGCTTGGGTTCAGCCCGAGACTCTATCAAGCTTGAGATGCCTTGGCCTAAGATAGTCGGTTCAAAGCTCAAGTCCGACTCAACTCAACCTAGTCTACTTTTTTCTATTTTTAAAATAAAAATAAAAAACAGACCTATTAGAGCATGAGTCCTATTCAACTTAACCTGATTTGCTTTTTTATATTTTTAAAATTAAAAATAAAAAACGGATCAGTTAAGTTGAGTCAACAAAAAATAAAAAACATCATTTTCTATAAAACAATGTTATTTTTCTTATAATTGTTAGGCTTTGAGCTTGGACAGCACAAGCCTGAGCCTAACCTCTGACCAACTTGGGGTTCGATGAACTCAAACTTGGGCCATTAAATCTCGAATCAGACTGAAGCGGGCCAAGTCAGGCTAGGTTCAAATGCCATCCTTGGACGAAATGAGATGTAGTTAAATGAGTAGCAGACAATTAGTCCGACAAAATCAATTCATAGCATATACTAAACAATGTATATAGGCCCTAACATGAACATGTCATCCCCCGCCACCAACGCCCATCTTCCCCACACAAGTGGCTCTCTTTGTTCTTTAGAAAAAGAAGACACGGTTTCATATGAATTCCATATATGAATAATAATTGCATGTACCAACATTAACAACAACGACGAACCCAATCACTTTCGCTTTTGTATGTGTTGTGATACACACAACTCAACCAAAGTTCTTGTTCATATGCATGCATGTCTTCTACTTTTTATTCTCTTTATATTGTGTCTCTTGAATTGATAACAGGTTCACGATGGAATCTATTCGATTAGATTTAAAATTAACGAACTCAAACTTAGTCGATTTAGTCGATTGATTTAGTTAAAACAATGTCATTTAGCATAATTGACTAAAATAACATTGTTTCGGTTGGTTATATAAAAAAGATACCGTTTTTGTCAACTATAATAAAACGATATTGTTTTGATTTCGATTCTAGCTACAAAAAGAAAGATAGATTGACCCCTACCTATTGTCATCACTAATTAGAATTAGATAAACGTATCTTCATAAGTTTCGGTCAAATATGTCAAAACTTAGGTTATTTTGATTCCATCTCGAGTCACAAAACAAAATTTTGACCCGACTCATTGTATCGTTATCCTTAATTAGAATTAGATAAAAACCCTTCTTTTTTTTACCATTGAATGTTGTTTATTAGTATTCTTCATGTTGAAATATGGTCTATTTATATAATAAATTCTTGGGACCTCCATGT
>JANZLF010000221.1:42744964-42755956 GCA_026546835.1 Erythroxylum foetidum
ATAAAGGGACAATCTTTGTACGAACCGTGATTCCAACTCATAACCTTTGTAAGATACTGATAAAAGCCACATGAAAAGAATATAAGGTTAGATGGCTGAAACTTTGGTGATATCTTCTGCTGTTTGATTACTATGCCCTATCATTTTCACTTGCAACCTAGTTGTAGGCTGGTCCAACAGCTCCTAACTATTACTAAAGCCAAATCCAGGAACCATCTATTTCATTCTTCATTTCTTTCCTCTTTTTTATATTTATATCGTGGGGGTTTGAATTAGACAATTGGGAACAAAAGTTTGGTTTTCTTCCAGAGAAGATAGTGACTAAATAATTATAAAAGAACTCTGCAACTAGATATCTGCAATTTATAGTTCAGAAGGGGCGGCCCTTAAGTTAGAAGGAAGAGGTAAAGCATGGACCGCTTATACAGAGGGATAGGATAAGATGGTCAAGCAGATAATTGCATCTGATTTGTGAATATAAAAACATGAACAAAACTAGTAGGGACTCACAAATAGAAATCACACGACATATGGACTATGGAATTTTTTTTTATAGTCCAAATTAATATCACGTATTCATTATGAATAAATTACTTAGACAAACCAATGATGGATTTGCCCAACTTGGCCATAGTGAAAAGATGCTTTATCGTTTGAATACTAACTTAAGTGGATGCCGACAGGTACTACCTGATCTGAGAAAAGAAAGGTCAGACATTCTGCAACTTTCAACCTTTTTCCTTGTCAATTTCCCTATTTGATCAAAAGATTGTCTAGTCATGCTTCCATCTTCACATACTTTAATAGTTTACAAAGATGAGAGAATCTTTTGTCAGATTTTTAAATGTTTGATTTCAGATTTTTGTTGATTTCTGTAACTATGTCAGACATCCAGTCTCTGTCTAATAAAAGTTGCTGCTCTTTCCCCTGCAAAATTTATTATATTGTTAGGCTGAAATCTACAGATTTTTGGCATTTGGGTTGCCTGGAATAGATTATATACTGTCATTACAGATCAAGCGGACACAAAACCACTAAAATTAAGACAATACTTTACCTTTCTTAGCAGCTGAAGTGAAAAAACCTACCAAAGCCGGAGCTGAAACTAACGAACCAACCGTTGAAACTGTAACGAAATCAAATCAATGAAATGACCCACCATAAAAGGGAAGGAAGGTTTTGCATTCTTTATCCTCTTGGAGATTCAGACATTAAACAAAAGAGAACCTAAGGACAATACTTACTTTTCTTAGCAGCTGACGTGAAAAAACCTACCAAAGCCGGAGCTGAAACTAACCAACCAACCGTTGAAACTGTAACGAAATCAAGTCAATGAAATGACCCACCATAAATGGGAAGGAAGGTTTTGCATTCTTTAGCCTCTTGGAGATTCAGACATTAAACATAAGATAGTGTAACATGGAACCTAAGGAAGAAGCAGCAGCAGTTGCCCAGTTAAACTTAATGGTAAAACTTACTGGAGGGACTGATTACGAAAGATCGATGATTTCATTATTGCTTTTCTCATCGGAACTAAAAGAGGTGAACCTGTTTTGAAGACTTTAAATGGCTGAAATTCTGTTGCTCTAAGTTGTAGTTTTTAATTCAAAGCAAGATCATTAAGGGCAAGTTACTGATATTTCATGGCAGAGATTCTATTCCAACTTCCCAAGTGGTGAAAAACTATGTTATTGCAGAGATTCTATTCCAACTTCCCAAGTGGTGAAAAACTATTTTATTGCATTCCCGTAGCCTGAAAAGCCTGCTGATCCTGATCACGGTACTCTCTACATGCACATGGATGATGGGTAAGAGAGTAATTAAGTGAAATGTTTTTTTTTTGGTCCACATGATGTGTTAGGCGGGTCCTAATTATTGAAACGTATCTTTAAGTCATTTACACTTAAACTCATCCCCACTAAAATTGGGTAGATCCCTTGTAAAAAGTAAAATTTTGATCTCAAATTTTAAACGGTTGCATAACAACGAGAATTCATAACATTACATGGCTACTGCTTATTGGGTTGGTTTCAGGTTTCAACAACTAAAAACCTAACCAACTTGATGATCCGTACATGGTAAAGTTTTGAAGTACCTCGCATTCTCTGACAAAAGTATGCAGTTTGAGTCTGTCACTGCACTTTCCTAATGTTTTCTTTGATTTGATATGACTAAAAACATTACTTTTCCCATTATAGTGCAAGATCTTTGTTGGCTTCATTTAATCTAAACCAAAACTAGAAGAGAAAAAAAGGAGAGAGAGAGATCTCCATAACTAAAAACTTGCATTCCTTAGACTTCTCTCACAGATGTGAACAACAAACTACATCTGTAAGGAAAACGAGAACTTTATACAGATTTACCCCATGTCAATCATCATGGGTAATAGGTTAGTAATTAGACATAAAAACCCAAGATGGGTTTTGACGATTACAAAAAAAAGAACGAAAAAAATGACTAAGATCAGTAGGATCCCAATGAAGAACATGATAAAAAAAGAGAAGCTATCAATATTTGACAGTGTAGCTTCATCTTGGCCATGTTCTCCAGTTTAAAGGATCGATCTTCGGTTTCCACAACCCGTTCTTTTCATCTAAGCATTGATGTTAAAGATCGGAAAACAACTTCTTCACATGGGATAGTGAGGCCCATATCATGATCAAATCCAAACTCTTCCTCAGCTCGTCGAAGCAAGCTCTGGAATTCAGGGTGGTTCAAGAAGGAGATTGGAACTATGTATCTGCTTCTATTCTCACCAACATAAACTACAAAGTGACCTTTTGGGACGTCAAGAGGTCGGCCATCATCGTCATTTTTACCTAAGCTAGAACATTTCTTCAAGATTTGCTTGAGAACTGCTGGTTGAGACAGTTTGTTTGACTTCCTGATTGCCATCTTTTATTGGTTGAGCTTCAAGTTCAGATCAGTGTAAGAGTGGAGGAGAGTGAAGGTTGGTGATGTGAATGACAGAGGAAGCGACGGAGTGTGGTATTTATGAAGATTGAAGAGAGCTGAGGTGAGGAAGAGAAGATGGTCATGTGGAGTGTGAGGGGGTGTTTTGGGTACGTGTATTTTGTGGGTCAAACTCATGGTGCCATGGTGGGAGCCAAACCTCGTTGGGTTTACATTTCAATGTTTGTACTCTTGAGGACAAGATGCCCATCGCTACTTAAATTTTCTGTCTAATTTTTTTAATTATTAAGTTTGTAAAATGATTTTGTTTAGAACATATAATTAATTCAAGTTTAGTAAAGAGTTAAATATATTGACACATTTGTCTTTTTTATATTATTATTTAATTATTATACAACCTTTTTGTTATATTTTATTGATTATTATATATTTTAATTTAAAATAACTCAAATATTGAAATTGTAAAATTATAATATAATATCATTTATTTTGGAAACAACGAAATAAAACTGTATACTATTGAACATCTTCAAACTTCGATTATCAGCGAAATTTTTTACCGAGTTATTGTTTAAATATATAAACTTTATATGAGAAAATTATGAGATAAATTAGGTATAATAATGAAATAAGTTAGGTATAATTAACTCTAATGTTTATATATAAAATTTATATTCCATTTTCTTGAAAATTTCTTATTCCTGAAGATTTTGGGGTCAAAAATCACATTATATTTGCAATTGTATGTTTATTTGTTTATTTTTTATTTTCATTTTATCATGCCGATTCTTTTTTATTTTATTCAAACAATTTTTTCTTATAAGAATATCGAAGATATTGTCCTTTTTAATTAAGAATAAGATTATAAATTACTAGACCTCGTTAAATTTTTTGTTGAACAAAATTTTTATTGGAATGTTATTATGATTTAATGTGATTTTTACATCACTTTTTTATTGTTATATTTGCGTTTAATTCTTCTGGAAACAACCTCTTTATTATATAAAGGTAAGGCTACGTACTATCAGACCTCTCCAGACTTTGTTTTATTCCGAAACCTTAGACGGAATGTAATGATGACGATAATGATATTTATTTTTTGAAGGGATGTGGTTCACATGATAAGGTGCAAAACAATTTTTTTTTTAAATTTATAAACTTACTGGTTCTGTAGTTCTCTTCAACCTCAAATCAGGACCAGAGCAATGAACGTACTCTTACAAAAGTACAAAAGCTGAAGAAGGTTTTGGTTGATTTGTGATGCTTGTGCTTGCGAGAGATTCTGATTGGGATGGGGGGACACACTTATGTACCAAAATCCTTACAATTTGTACCATCCATGATCCAACCTTCCTTTTTGAGCTAAGCCATGTGCAGGTTTTTGTTATCTTTTGCAGGTATTAACCTTGGGTAAAAGGTACGAGATTCTCTTATAATTTAAGCCTACGTGACAATTGGGTTTGACTCTACTCAAAGTTAATAGGATAGGCCGGTTTAATCAAGTTTTGGATTCGATTTGAGTTTGAGAGTTTGACTCGATGTTCGGCCTACAAAGCTTCAATGACTCGTCTGCTCGATTAAAAATGGATTTGTTTTGGAGGACTTGCTTCCACTCGAAGTCAATAGATCATGGCTGGTTTAATATGCAACGTATAACGGGACCTTAGTTATGTATCTCGGATCGAACATGAAAAAACAATAAATGAAGAAATGCGAAAGAACAATAAATGAAGAAATGCAAAAAATACTTAATTTCGGTTCCATAACTTCAAACGAACTTTCTGAAGCTGAAACGAATGTGAATCCACCGCTGTCTTCACGGAAATTGCTCATTGGGATGCGGTTAACGTCTTTCTACCGTTTTCTCAAATCGTAAGCTCTCTTAATAGGTTAGAGAATCCTTATGTTTACGAACGATATGAGCAATTGCAAAAGACCTTAACCTTTATATATATCATTTATATTGGGTTTCTCTATCACAGGCTCGGTATGAATCCGGTCTACACTAATTAAGATCTATTTTTTACCTGAGTTTTGACCAATTGACATAGATCATTTATTGAGCCACTTTATTATTTCTATCCGGATCAAATTATATAACTTAACCGATAAGTTATTGAAAAAATAAAGAATGCAATTAAATGTTGTCAAACTTTACGAAAAATGTCAAAAATAGCTAACATAGTAAGGTTTTGGACTAAATTTGATTATGAGGGTATGACTCGAGGTTTGGCTGGAAAAGCCTGAACGACTCGTCCACTTGATTAAAAAAGAATTTGTTTTGGCGACGCACTCAAGCTCGGGTCACATGCACCAATTTAACCTATTGCCATACTTAAAATTAATTTAAGTAATTTTAAGAAAATCTTCTAATATTTAAAATTCTTATAGAACTACTTACTTTTTTAGTTAGACCAAAAGAGTAATACAATTTGAACTCTAACATTTTAGATTTTTAATTTCAACCATAACATTTTCAAGATGGTCAAAATAAATCGTGAATAACCCTTTTAAAAGCAACTAACGGTAAGGTATTATTTTTCTTTAAAACTTGATCAAAAATTATCCATTAAAGCTTATGTTCCATTCTATTAATTTAAGGAAAAAAAGAATTAACTAGCATATTTAGCCTAACTTTATTAATCAAAATGAGATTGTTTTACTCTTAAGTTTCTTAAATTTATTGTCCAAAATAACATTGTTTTGAGTAATTAAACCAAAATGACATTATTTTGGCGAGGGAATTCAAGCCATTCGGGTCAACTCTCTATATCTGACTCTAACTTGAAGACTTGAAGTTCGATTAACCGAAATATAATCTCTTGACTTCAAGTCGGGATAAGTCGAATCGAATTGTAATTAGAAACCCTAGAAATGTGTCTTAAAGTCTCAACCATATATACATATAGACAAAGAGAAGGACTTCTCTTTCCATGTGGTCCAGCTCAAACTAGCACCATCAATCAAATAAATCTGCTAACAAAAATGACAAGGAATTATGCCTTCATGTTCTAAGGCTCAAAAAGTGATATACCAAAGCTAAGATTTAATGCTTCATATGGCCATGCCCATCATTTTGTCTTCTTTATTTTGGTCTCAACTTCCCAAGAATAAAGCCCTTGGATTGTACAAGAAAAAGAAAACAAAACCCACCCTATACCATCAGGTAACTAGTCTTTAACTAGTACGTGTAGGAAACACTGGGGTTAAGTCATTTGGTGAGTTTAGGGATGACATTTATGTTTAGACTCGGCTTGACCCTACCTGAAATTTTAAATATAAACTACACGTTTTGAGAAAAAACATGGTTTTTTCAACATAAAGTTAAATGAAATTAAAAAAATTGTGAATTTGGACACCTGAGCCTCAAGCTTGTTCTCACAAAATTTTTTGACTAGTCATAGTCAAGTGACAAGTTCAATCTAACTGATATTTATAGATTTAATGTACTTCAAATCATCTAACTTATTATTTTTAAGCACGGTTTTGATATGCTCGTGTCTCAAGGCGTATAATTCACTACATCTATTCCGTACATGGACATAGGTTCTAATACGCTCGTATTCTAGACTGTATCTCTATTTTAAAAAAAAAACCTCTATTATACCAACATACTCATAGTTCAACCCTTGTCCTTACTTTCCAAATAAGAACACACTGGTCATGTCTTAGGACATGTTGACACAAATACTTACAAGAAATATTTATATTTTTCCTGAAACACTCGTAAATTGCATGGTATAAGAATATCTATGTTCACTGACTTCAATTTAGATACTGATATAAATATTGTAAAACAACATATGGAATGTAGTGAAACAAATTACACTTAGGTCACCTCTAGTTTGGAATATATGCATGTTCTGTGAAAAAGTTTATCGGAAACAATTTCTCTATTAATTAAAAGCAAGACTAAGTATTATAAGACCTCTCCAAATTTAACATATTAGTAGAATTTTTATTAGGTTGTTATTGTTATTGTTGTTATTCTTGCATACTCTGCAAAGGAGAGTGATTGAAAGAGCATATAAAATGATAGTAGGAGATTAGAAAGCCCCACCATTTTGAATTGTTAGGTTGTTATTCTTATTGTTGTTATTCTTGTATATTCTATGAAGGAGAGTGATTGAAAGAGCGTATAAAATGAGAGTAGGAGACTAGAAAGCCCCACCATTTTGCTATGTACCCCTTAGCCAAAGCCAAAAGATTATGAATGCCATGTTACTTTTCCCTCTAGAGAAGCCCTTCTGTGATTAGAGATGGTAACTAGCTAGGTCAAGTTGGATCGAACCCGTTGTAAGTTTGGTCTGACTCAATCCTATGTTTAAACCGTCCAAAATGATGATGTTTTAGAAAAGTTTTCCAAAATGATGTGACTTTTAAGAAAGTTTGCTAAAATGATGTCAATTTAAGGAGATTGCCCAAAGATAGACTTAAAATGATGGACTTACAATGATGTCGATTTGAGTAGCTTATTTTTTAACTTAAGACTAAAATGACATGGTTTTTTTCACCAATGAGCCATTTGATTGGGTCAGGGTTTGAAAACCTAAAGCCCAATTTTAGTTAGCATGACTCATTGACTTCAGGTAAGACCGAGTCAAATCAGGCTTCAAGTTGATGGCCATCCCTACCTGCAACACAAAGTAGTTAAGATTTAGTATCAATGACTACCAAGTTAATTTACTTGGAAACTCGCTCTTAAACAAATTTGTAACTTGCCCATATGAAGTATGCGTTGGAAATTCACAAGTAGAGTTGTTCTACATCAAAAAGAGATAAGTATGAAGTAATATTCTTAATTGTATATGAACTCAATAAAATTTGGTCCTGAAGTAGACTCAAATGACTCTTATTAGTTATGAATTTAAGATATATGATGTTCTTGGTAAATATAGAGTTATTTGTGTTAGAGTATCTTATATTAACTAACGTGAAAATGTTAAAGAGTTTATAAATATTAAGGGCCAATTATCTAACTGACTAGTTCTAGTTATTTTGGCAATGATTGACTCCAATTGTTGTTAATGAGCTTTATACTCTACCTATATTAAAAATTTTAATATGTTATTAAATCAAGTTTGGTCTAAATTATCAATTTTGTCAGGATGTCCAATCTCAGTGACCTGATCCGGTTATTATTGCATCACTGTTAAGTGACAACTGGATATCCAATCCTAGTTGTACTTGAAAAGGAGTATTAGAGTATTCCATATTTATTAAACATGAAAATGTTAAAAAATTTATAAATGGTTAGTAGTTCTAGTCATTTTGGCAATTGTTGACGCTAGTTTAATTCTTGTTAATCGGTTCTATACACTACAATATTAAAAATTCTAATATGAACCTAATCCAATTTCTTCCAAATCCTGTTTAGAGCTTACCAGTATCTTTCATAACCATCCATCAGTTTTCCTTAAAGTGAAGAACTAAACTTGGCACAGCCTTCCATTTCTAAAGAAGAATCTCATGAAATATTATCCTAAAGATGTCTGGTGAAACATCAACAAACATTCAGTAAAAGTTCCACTGAAGTGCAGAGTTTAGGGAGACCCTGTCGTAAGTAGTCTTACTCTTAACTAGATGTCCGATAAAACATTAAGGTGAAAAAAAAAGAAATATCAGTAATTTTTTTAAAATCTAACTATAGGAACATCAATTTCCTAACAATTTTCAGAACATCACCACTTTGAGAAGTTTTGGGAGATTTGAAACAAAGTTAATGGAACACAAAGTTAATGGAACCCCGAAGTGGGATAAACTGATGGTGATGCAATAGAGATTTAAAACAAAGCAAAACGAATCAAACTCACATGGGATTGTAAGGAAAAGTGTCAGAATTTCTAACGTGGCCCAGAAAACTCAGGCTGGCATGTAGTTATCAATCAAACTGAATACCAGTCAAATCAGGTGCTGGTTGTTCTATAGTAGGGACTCCATGAACAACTTGCAGAGACAGTAGAACAAACATTAATGATAGTATCAGGACCTTGAGTAGAAAGAGCCTGGATATAGATGAACCTGATGATGTAGCTAACGTAGCAGGTTATAGAGAATTAAGGATAGGGTAGTACCTGGAATGTGTCAAAACAAAGCATGAGAGTGACAAAAGAACTGAAATGGTCTTGACTCCACATGCAAAAGGACCCCATAGAAAGGACCAGAAAGGTGACCCCATGTTTCAGTAATACCTTGTGATATCATCTGAAAAGGGCTCCAAGGTCCAGGGTTTCAGGCTTCAAGTTTATTGCACTGAACATTAACTCTCATCTTAATGATCTGAATTGCAGCTGCTGTGTGCAATTCAGGGACTTCTGGAGTTGGAAAAAAGAATTCTATATCTACAAACCACATATCATAAGAGATTGTAATACCTTATGATATGACCTGAAAAGAGATCCAAGCTCCAGGCTCCAGGTTACAGGGTTTCAGCTTCAAGTTTATTGCATTGAACATAAAATCTGCATCTTAATGACCTGAATTGGAGATTGCGCACTTCAGGAACTTGTGGAGTTGAAAAAAGGAATGCTATATTTGCAAACCACCCATCAGGATTAACAGTCTAGAACAAATTAGTGCCAATTTTAGTTATATAAATCTGCACCACTCTGAGAACTGAAGTGCTTCTGTTGAAAGAGAAGTTGAAATCTTTCAAGAGCTGAACCAATGGAGTTTATCAGGTTTGGAGGTGAGCGATCAAATAAAGAGTTCAACTGAAAGAAGCAGCACTAAAGGAAAATTTGGGATCATAAAAGGTAGGAGTCTTTCTTGAAACGGACTGCTAATCCTGTGAGCTATCATCAGCAAGCCACTATCTAGAAAATCCATTCAAGAGTTGAAGAATACATTGCAAATTTCCAGAAATAGTTAGAAAAATTCTGATTGATGGGCACACAAAAAGCACATACTATAACATCAGGGGTAGTTTCAATTACAGGTGCATTTCAAATAGTTACATGTTTAATGAAATTTTAGAGAGAATAGTGAAGCAATTCAGATGAAAACTTGAATATGATAACTGCTGCTAAATGACTACCTCACCAAAAAACTGTATCAATGCTGTGGCATCAAGTTCATAAAAAAGAATTGGAACCTGCAAATCCAAAACCTGTCTCAGGATTGCAAAATTGAAACAGAAACATCTTATATAATCCAGAAGAGAAGCAGTGATAAGGTTCGCGCCATACTGACAGAGGTGTTAAAAGGAAGGGAAAAAAAAAAACTTTATAGAACTTAGCATATCAAGCTCTACATGCAAATTCCAAACAATTCTACTGAAAAGGGAAGATGGCATTAAAGAAGATAACTTACAAATTCGAAAGATTGCTGACGTTGGAAATACCCAGATCTCTTGTTAACTATGCAGAATCCATGCAAAGTGAGAATACTTCCTGACATATTGCCTGAAACCAAAGTTTTAGAGAAGGAATTGCATGAAAAGCATGAGGCAGGCTTCAAAAGAAGTTTTGGAAACTGAGTATCCTGAGGAACTCAGAATGTGATTGCCCTGATGTTAAATTTGATTCAGTATGGGTTTTGTGTTTTCATATTGTCACAACACATTGCATCACACTTGGAACACTTTGATTATCACGAAGCATGAGGCAGTGTTCCTGATAGTTTCGGTTTTTTTCACAAAGCTGGACTCAGTTCCTGATAGTTTTGGTTCATTCTTGCGCTAGGATTAACCATTTTGGTACTTACAATTTAACAGATCCAGAGGTTATATGTACTGGATCTCATTAAACAAAAAATCGATGAAAAGTAGCCACACTGTAAGGGATTATATCATGGACAATTTGAGTATTTTATCATTGATGATGTGAATAAAGAAACAACAGCTTTACACTTCCTGTTCTGATAAAGCTTTTCAGCTAAAAAAAGACAACTGGAAAGACTCCTGCCTGAAAAAACTGTACACTTTACTGTGAATGATTTATCTGCCTTATTTTATGATCTACTCAAGCCTGAAGTGACATGGATGAAAGTGTCTTCTCCGCATGGAATTGTCAGGCCACCCATTGGATGGTCAAAACCAAATTGCTCTTCAGCTTTTCTGAGCAAATCTTGGAAAGAAGG
>JANZLF010000221.1:42778000-42791795 GCA_026546835.1 Erythroxylum foetidum
CCCGTTGGATGATTGAAACCGAACTCCTCTTCAGCTCTGCTGAGCAAATCTTGGAATGCAGGTTGGTTCAAGTATGCTACTGGAACCACAAATCTCTTCTTCTCAGCTTCTCCAACATAAACATCCAGGAAACCTTTAGGTACATGTAAGCATCTTGAAGCAAATTTGTTTCCAGATAACGATCGTCGGAGACCTTGTTTAGCAAGAACACCAGGAAAACGAATAGCCAACTTAGGAATGTTGGAAGGTTCAGAAGAAAAGTGCTTTGATAGTTGTTTACTGCTCAAGGAAAAACAAATTGTTTGAGATCTTCAGGATTTGGAGTGAGCTGTTTGTGAGCCAAACATGTATATATAGGTGAAGTTGTGCAATGTAGATCATGTAGGTTCTGTGGTTAGTGGCCAAGAATCACCTGGCTGGGGCCTGTTTGAGACATAGTTCTTGAGGATTTCACATGGCATTGTCAGATCCAGTTCATATTGCAACAGTATAAAGATTGAGAGGACTCTTAACTTCTTTCAATGGTGTTCATGTGTTCTATAACATGTCCTACACAGAAGAAATTAAACCTATGGAGGACCAGATAAGGATTCAAAACTAAGTGATTGCTTGATCAGGGGGACATGCTGGGACAATCTACTAATTGAATCACAAAAAAGCAGAATGTACAAGCAAGATACGAGAATCCAGCTGTAAAGTTTAGTGGTCTAAGAACAGAACTTGTAAGAAAAAAAGGACTGCTTAACAGTTCTGTACCTTATTTCAGTGCATTACTGGTAAAAAGTTCCTTTTTCTTAAAGTTTTGTTCTTATACAACTAAACTTCAGTGTTTTGTCTAAACAAGATTGAATAAGCATTTACTGATTTGCAAGTTTTGAAGACCTGTTATTACATGATTGGTGGATCATAGAATTCATTGTTCCAAGGAAACTGCAAGATAAAAATATGAAAAAGGACTAGAGATTGAATTACCCTATTCATAGGAGAAGTAGGGAATCTAAACAGTTCCATTCTGCAGTTCTTCTATCAAGATTTGACATTTATTTCTTCTGTTAGAGTTTGTACATTAAAGGTAGGATCTCTCTCTTTTTTTGTTTCAGAGTTCATTTTCTGACAAATAGTAATCAACATTTCTGCAGATATCTCTTGAATTGTCAAAATGAGACATCCTCCATCTTTCTCTAAATTGCAGAGAGAATTCATCTCATGGGAAGATCTAACACTGGAATTTGGTTTAAAGAAGGCTTCAAAATACCTGCCTCAACTGTTTTTCTCCATAAATAAATAGCTAGTTTCAGTGATGAAGTTAAAGAGGAAATTATTCAGTTAATTGCCAGCTTACCTGAAATCAACCATCAGATAAGTGGTGGCATGATTCTGTTTATGATATTCACATGGTCAACTGATTGACTGTGAGTAACAGATACATATAAGATAATGTAAAGCTCTAACTATCAACTTCAATGTGTGTGTTAGAAGCGGAGCAAAAATTTAAGCAAAGGAACAATTTTCATTTAGTATTGATGTCAAAGTATGTACAATGAATTGGCAGTTCTAGCTCTAAAAAATTGCCTTGTGGGGCTAGTTTCATTCTCTTATGATCTTCTCAAGCTACGAGTGACGTCAAGGAAAGTATCTTCATCACAGGGAATAGTCAAACCGCCCATTGGATGATCAAAACCAAATTCCTCTTCAGCTCTACTGAGCAAATCTTGAAATGAAGAGTGGTTCAAGTATGAAACTGGAATTATGAATCTTTTCTTCTCAGCTTCCCCAACATAAACAGCTACGAAACCTTTAGGCACAGATAAACATTTTGAGGCAGATTTGTTTCCAGACAAGGATCGTCGAAGACCTTGTTTCGCAAGAACTCCAGGAAGGCGAATAGCCATCTTGTCTTGGTGCAAGTAGAGTAAAAGAAGGTTCACAAGAATGGAAATTCTGATGGCTTTCTGCTGCAGGAAAAGCAAATGCTTGAGAATGTGATGACTTGGAGTGAGTATTCTGTCCAAGCATTGTACATATAGATGAAACTATGTGACGAGAGTTAATTAGAGTTTGGAGTAAGTGGCCAAGAATCATTTGGCTGTGGTCTGCTTGAAACATTCCATGAGGGTATCACATGGTCTTGTCTTCCAACAACTGAAAATGTAAGGACTCAAGAGGATTCTTGCTTCCATTCAGAACCTGCTAAAGATTGGAAATTGACAGGTGAGCTCAAAGTTCATGTAAATGGTGGGGACATAAGTGGTGGGGACATTTAGCGTGTGAAGTAAAATTAAGTGCCTTCTTGATTAGGGACACTTTGGGACAGCCTATTTATGGACTCCAGTGGAGGCAGAATTCAGAAGCAACATAACATAATCCAGCTGTGGAAGTGAAACTGTTCATGAATGGAAACTGTGAGAGTATCAGAAAATATCTTTACCTGTTTAGTACAACACATCAACGTCATAGAGATTAATCCATTGATATTAGTGCTTGGCATGAACAAGATTATACCTTTGCAAGCTTCATGAACTAGTCAGGATTACCTTCACTATTGAATAGGATAAATACATCATCATTTGCCTATACTAATCAGGATACTGGTCCACAACAAATCCAATTCGGAGTTTAAGATAATCACTTGCCTGGAAAACAACTAGTTAGAAAGTTGATAAGTAATCTTTTCCTTGGACTTGTAGAAACTTTCACCTTTTCTCTTCTTTTTGATATGAAAGTCTAATACTCACTACCCACATGATATTTCACATCTAACTTCATTGAAACCTAGTCTTGAGACTTTCTGCAATATGACAGCCATGATTCACAACCTTCCACACATACAACATAATGTATATATTGTGGTTTAAGTTACTGATTCATTCAATAGTTTCTCTTGTAGTTGCAGAGTATCCAGTTAAAATGCAAATAAGAGGTTATGGTAATAACTGATAATGGGAAAAGGAAGCAAAAAATTGGAACAAATTATTCTTCAATTTGATTGATGAACAAATTGTGAGGCAGTTACAATAAGTTGTGTTAGTTGCTTATGTGTTTACAAAACTGTTTCTACTGATTAAAGACTATGTTGAACTTGAGCCTGAGATGATGCTAACAAAGATGTCTTCTCTGCAGGGAAGAGTAAGACCACCCATGGGATGATCGAAACCGAATTCTTCCTCAGCCCTTCTGAGTAATTCTTGGAATGAAGGTTGATTCAAGAATGATATTGGAACTACGAACCTCTTCTTTTGATTCTCTCCAACATAGACAGCAAAACAGCCTTTCGGAACATCGGGAATTACTGAAGATGATTGGTTTCCAAACAGATGCGACCTGCGAAGGATGTGCTTGGCATTCAGAATTCTTGGAAAACGAATAGCCATTATTTTACACGTCAGGAAGATGAAGAAAACTGCAGTGAACTTGAATAGAGGAGAGATTAGCTTTCTGGATAGTGCATGTGTGTACTTGAATTGAAGTTGCAGGCTTGTGTAGTGATCCATATGTGTATATATAAAATTTTGTGGAAAACCTTATGTGAACCTCCTGCTAGGATTTACACGGAGACAAAGACAGCTGAATCATCACATGGATCTGTCTCCTCAACTGACCATGACAGTTTTGGTAGTGAATGAGTTTGCTAGTTAGCTACCACACATTAGCCAAACTAAAATGAGTCTACCATGTAAGAGACTAACTTTATGGATGATGACAAGGTAAGTCGAGCCCGACACTGTCAGCTTGAAGCTTGATCGGGGTCGGAGAGGCCCCAAAGGCCAAAGTTTAGTTAGGTTTCAGACTAAACGAAACAGCATAGTTTTTTTCTTGGTTGACCGAGCTGTAAAGCCCTAGTTAGAGCCTGAGACTCGGTCAGCTCGAACCTTTTCGATTGACCTTGAGTCGGGCTAGAATGGGTCTAGGCCGAAATGCCAACTCTAACTAATCTAGTATAGAAATAAATTGTTATCATGATGTTAGCAGAAAACAGAACATGCACCAGACATCAAGTATGGTATTGTTGGTAAGGATGTGAAGCCTTATTACCAAATTTCTTAAGAACTCCATTAAGATGTATGGATTTGTTACATCATACAAACCTGACATGTTGCTTTCTTCCATCAAAGTGGGATCTTGGTTAGAGCATGTCCCTTGTGTTACAGGGTCTAGTTGAGGTTGGGCAAAATGTGAGTCCTATGTCTATACTAATTTGCATCAAGCTAAACTTTATGGACATTTCTGTTGAGGAAATTTTGAGGAGTAAACACTACCATGGAATATAATATAATGAGACTTCATTGATGTACAATAAGTACTTACAAAGTTTAGAATAGACTACTTTATACTCAACAGCATGAATCCTGCAAATCTGTCTAAAACTGGTTACTAGATAACAACAAAAAATAGTTGATTTGTCTAAATTTTTCCATACAAATTTGGACAAAGTTCAAAGCTACCATGGTGCTAAGTGTTTGAGTTGTGTTTTTCTCAGCTTTCAGTCTATCTGTTGGCAATGTTCACTAGCAATTTTCCGTGTCGATGTGTCGTTACCGTGCTGGAATGTTACCGAACAACCTAGGTGTTGCATTTCCAGCGAAATGGACAGCTTGCACATTTCACAAATTTCTCGATAGCTAATTTTCTGGGCAGCTTTGTTTGCAACATTTTGTTATCATAGCATGCCTGTCAACAGCATTTGAAGCTTGTAGCTTTTAGGAATGTCACTATATGCTTGAACACTCAACTTTTGAAGAACAAGTTGAAGTCCAAGATCTAAATCCAGATTCCAGAACAATCAAATGACATTTTAATGATAAAATTATGAGAAGAAAGTTGGAAAGTTTTCCTTGTGAACTGTTCCATTAAAAAAACAAATTGCCATTTGGACAGATGAAACGAAGGGATGAAGCTATCAACTTACATGGAAGATCATTTCAAGTAAAGAAGGAAAAAAAAAACATACTGTTAGGCTGTTCTAAGTAGTTGATTACTAGTATTATCTAATATCAAGTTTACCCAGAGTTGAGAATTAAGATTGATTTAAATCACAATTGAATGGAGGGAGCAATTGCTCATTTGAAGGAATTCCCTCTTTCCGACAATGAAACAAGAGATCTTCAGATTTTGAAAATGAAAGAATTCCATTCTGTCAAAATATTGGATCTTTTGAAACATTGCAGTAACATTGAAGAAAAGAAAAATCACTAATTTACATTTGTGCAGACTGAAAATGAAATTACATTTTGTATTGTACAAATAGTGGTATGGGGTTAGTTTTCTCCATTTGTTCATCACCTACTCAAGCTAGAAGTGACATTGACGAATATCTCTTCACTGCAAGGAATTGTCAAACCACCCACTGGATGATCAAAACCAAACTCCTCTTCAGCTCTCCTGAGTAAATCTTGAAATGCAGGGTGGTTCAAGTAGGATACTGGAACCACAAATCTTTTCTTCTCAGTTTCCCCAACATAAACTGCCAAGAAACCTTTAGGTACATCTAAACATCTTGAAGTAGATTTACTTCCCGAAAAAGATCGGCAGAGGCCTTGTTTGGAAAGAACAACAGGCAAACGAATAGCCATTGTTACTTGGTTGAATTGCTTTAAGTGAGTGAATCAATGGAAATAATGTTAACAGGTTTGGTGGTTAAGGAAATGTACTAGTTGAGAATGCCAAGACTTGGGTTGTGATGGTTCTGAAACTAAGCCTGTCAATATATACTGAGGATAACACAAGCCAAAAGTCATCAATGGCCACAAATAGTACTTATGGGTCGGCTTAAGACAACCACGAGAAGTCATCACATGCTATTGTCTTTGAACAAGAACGAAGTAAAGGAGACAGAGAAGTCTTAGTCTACATATGGCTTTTAATGTTGAAACTCTGCATGCCCCACAAATAAAATGTTAGGCCTATAGAGGACAACACAAGCATTAGATCGGATAAGGAATGATGAGAATAGATGCAGAACCAAAAGGCTGTTGGATTGGTTACATTCTGCAGACAATCCATGATTGTTCTTATATTTCATAGTAGCTTGATTAGAAACATACTTAAACAACTGAGAAGGTGGCCATGACACCTGCTTGGAAGTTGCTTTCAATTTGACTAGAATAGATCTTATTTACATAAAGCTGTTGGATTTTGGATCATGAGCTTCTGAAATTTCAAAGATAAGTGAACTCTAGTCTAGTCAGAAACTTCAACTTAATCTAAGTGACAAAAGATTTCTTGATCTTTTCATAGAAACCTAAAGATGGCAATAGACGTATAAGTAGGCTTCTTATTAGTTGGACTTTGTAATTTGTGAAAGAACTAGAGAAATATGCAGCAGTAACTCCTGAACTCTTGTCTTCTGAGAGTGAACAGTAGCAGAAGGGTATAAAGATAAGTCGCCTATCCTCAGTTGTGCACAACAGGAATTTCCCAGATTGTTGCGCCTTCTCTTGCGGGTCAGAACTTACCCGACAAAGAATTTCGATGCCTTATATGAGCCAAGAACAGCAGCATTGTGAAACTGCTAGACAAAGCCTTTTGAAGAGCACATGAATCGTGTGTCAATGCCACTATCTATAGAACCCACCTGCTTTCAGATAAACAAGTTGCAAGCAGATTTGGTGCAGTAGGAGCCAATATGTGGCTCTATAATGATTTGTAGACATCTAAGCAGGAACACACAACTCATTTTGTCCATGTTAAGAGAGGTAATGCTAGCCTCAAGAAAGCTCCAAACTTTTGTTTTGTTAAAGCATATCCGATATGTTAAGAACAAAGAAAGTAATTATCATAGTAGGGGCACTTGAATCATTCCAGGCTGGAAGCTACCTATTGTAAACAGAGACATTGTCTGTCACCTTATATCTCGGCTTGCTAAGAGTGTTCTATTGGAAGTGGCGGAGATCTTCTGAACAAAATTTTTGGTGCACAGTTATTCTACTATTTGGAAGAAAATAAACAGTATTATCATAAGAAATGCTTCAAATGGATAGATAAACATAGGAGAACCATGGAAAGCAGAATGCAACAATCCAATTCGTTTCTCTCATAACTTCATCTGATCCTATTAAAAAAAAAAGTACATTGGCTATCCAGTTTCTGTGATACAAAATTGTGTCTGTGGCTACTGTTTTGCCTTTTCCTCATACTCCACTGCAGCTGGAGATAACATCAAGAACATATCTTCTTTGCAGTGTTTTGTCAAACCACCCACCGGACGATCAAATCCAAACTCCTCTTCAGCCAAGCTCAGCAAATCTTTAAAAGCAAGCTGATTCAGGTAGGATACTTGCACGAAAAGTCGCTTCTTTTTATACTCACCAACATATTTTCACGGCTAAATAACCTTTTGGTACATCTAAAGATGTTCTGCTAATTGCCAATACTGACCGAACAATTTGATGTGCAAGAACACCCCGCAAACCGAATCCCATCCTTTCCTGTTATTGCAAATACTGACTTGTTAGAGGAATTGATTCTTGTACTCGCTATCGCTAGGATGCTGTGTGAGTTAGAGTGTGTTCCAGTATGCGGGTATATACATATCCTGTAGATAAACCAATGTGATGTTTACTGGGAGAATCATTTCCTGGAGTCTTCTTGGGACATAGCTCATGATGCATCACATCATATTGTCTTTGGACTTAATAAACTTACATATTATTTCCTTCATATACCATGACCCCACAACTATTCTTAGAAGACTACAGAGGTCCAGCTGAAGATTACGAATCAAAATTAGATATTTGATGTCATTGTTGATATAGATGAATAACCAAGTGGTCCTAGAATGTGGACATTCTTGAGACAAGTCAATTAAAACACAGTCCTGAATGACTAAAATTTGTCAGACACAAGTGTATGGTTACAAACCCTCGTTGCAGATATAAGATTTTTAGATATTCTAACAAAATTGAAGGAATAGAAGCCATTTAGGAGAAAAAGAGAATATGCTTAGAAACCTAAAGCTTTTTAGATATTCTTATTTTGGTTCTATGTCAAGCTATATGCGAGCTTTAGAAACCACTAGCTTTCAGTAAATTCACTGCTATGTGAATTTAATATAAGGAGGTCCTCTTCTGGTGTTGTCAAACACATCAAGATCTTGGGAATATGCAATTCAATTCAACCATCAAATATAGCAAGTGTTGCTACTTTCATTACTTGTATCCTTGTATTGACTTGCAGTTTCTTCCATTCTACAAATCTATTGCAGGATTTTGGTATACCTGAGCTTTTGTTTCTATGGATAGTTCTGTATTCCAATTTGATAATTGAGGATATCTCCAAAAGAACTGCAAGGGAAGGATAATATACCTTAGACAAAGGCATCAAATCAGTTAGATGCAGATTTGCATGTTGAAATGAAGTGAAAAACTGAAAAATGGAATGTTTATGATTTGGTCCACTACAGTAACGGCTTGTGGAAGGTGGCTGTATGAACGGTGGAATAAAGAGAATTTGTTACTCAAATTCGAATTTGCAACAGATACATCTGAAAAGGAATTGAGAAATTCCACTTAAATTAGACTTATGGCTGAGAGAGTCTTGGATAGAATAGCAAAACAAAAAGTGATTCCATTTTGATCATTATTATGGTTTGTGATTTGGTCCACTAACTCTTTCCCTTCAACAGTCATGATATGTAGTTGAATCCAGTTTTCTACTTGTTACAAGCATGTCCGGTGGTTGGAATGTTACCTGGAATACCTTGCAATTGTTTCAACCATATGCTAATGGAGAGGCCATCCAAGTTCATATGTAGATGTCGATTATGCTGATGGACAAGCAAGTCATCAAGGTTGCTTAGTCTTTCCCACTATTGGCCTTCTTAATCCACCTTGTAGGGCATACTTTGTTTGTACCTTCGATTGAAAGACAAGAACATGTGATAATCTAACAGCCATGTCTGGACTATAGGACAGAAAATAATTGTTAGCCAATAGCCAACCACTGTATTTTTGAGGATTGCTTACACAGCAGTTTGGCTATATATACCAGCAAGTGTAACCACAACTTAACATACCATCTCACCAACACATTCTATCTAGTAGCTTTCCTTGATAAACAAGTCCTCCTAAGCTTTTTCTCCCTCGAGTAACAAACTTTATAAAGCTTTTGAAACACGAAGAAGAAATCATGGGTATCCGTTTGCTGAGTGGTCTTGCTAAGCAAGTTCTCAGACGCCCTGTACTGCCTGCAAAAAGAACAACTTTATCATCTCTGGAAGTTCCAAAAGGTTTCTTAGCAGTTTATGTTGGGAAGACTGAAATGAAGAGATTTGTAGTTCCAGTTTCGTATCTGAACGAGCCTAGTTTCCAAAGTTTGCTGAGTATAGCTGAAGAGGAGTTCGAATTCAATCATCCAATGGGTGGATTGACAATTCCTTGCAGAGAAGAAACTTTCATCCATGTCACTTCTAGCTTGAGTATATCATAGGACAAAGACATTTACCTTCTTCGGGCAATTTTGAATTTTGTTTGGTCGAAATGACAATTGTAAACATAACTTGTACAGAAGCAAAAATTTCTTACACAAATAAAATAACGTTATACCTATACTGGTCTGCAAAAATGTTTGCATGCTCCACTATGCAGAAACTCAACTGTCTCATTAACTGAACCGTAGCCTTACCAATTGTCAGGAAAAATGGGAAGTCTGAGTGGAGAGGTCAGAAATTGAGTCAAACTGCTTTTTCACTCTTCCATACGGTGGCAATAGTTTTGTGTTTCAATATTCACCAGGCAAGTGATCAGGTGCTGAATTTCAATTACCATGCCAAAATGTCCTGTTTCCTTGAGTCCAGTAACTTTTACATTTAATCTTCTTCCATAAGATCACAGAAAGTTTTGGCTTTCTGTTGAAGATCTGTCAAGATTTTTTGGTCTTGGTTTGCTCCAGTCTCTTACTGTCATTCTAAATCTGTTAACTTCAAGGAAACAAGGACAGGGACAAAAAAGACATGTTGTAGCTCTGATCAATAATTCATGTGAGAACTACTTATATTTATGCTGAGCAAGTATACATAACTGGGAAGTGCAATAATATCTTGACGTAATCTTGATGAATTTGTTTCAGTGAGAGTTCCAATAAGATGCATATACAATTTCATTCATATCATAAAAGCCTAGAGAAGTTTTAAAGATGTCTAAAGTAGGCTCCTTTTCACTTGGATGCATGTTGTGACAGAATTTGAACATTGAGCAGTAATAACTCTTCTCAAAATAAGTAGTAACAGAGTCATTATACTAAATAACAGTATGGGTGAGTTCAAGTGTTCTGAGTTTTGGACAACAGAATGACTTGGCATTTCTGCATATGAACCAAGGAGAGCCATTTGATGCATTAAGTGAAAGGCAACTTCATGAACGTATCATAAAAATTATGAAACTGCAAGACAAAGCCTTGTGAAGAGCACATGAAGCAAGGGCAATGCCACTTCCCATAGAACCCATCTGTCCCAGACAAATATACTGTAACGAAATTGGTGGAGATAGACAGTTTAAGTTGAGATAGAGGTATTTTCTTTTGTTTTTAAAGAGAGAGATAGAGGTAATAATGTCCTTAAGATGGTAAAAAAGAAACAGAAGTTGTAAAGGATATTGAAGCAGCAATAGCTAGGTTAGCAAACAAAAGCGGTGTATATCTTCTGAGCAGCAGATTTAGTACTCAGTTCATCCTCTATTCAAATAAAGAAAAAGTAATGAAATATGAAAACAGTCTAATAAAAACATGAAGATGGAAGAAAAATGTAAAGCTCAAGAGAAATCTCTAAAGTAGCTTGTCATTTCCTTAAATTCTTTGATCCTACAATGATACAGTATATACATTAACTGCCCAGTTTCTGTGGTACAAAATTGTCTGTAGCTAGTTTGATTGCCTTTTCTCATGATCCTCGGAAGTTGGAGATAACATCAAAGAATGTATCTTCTTTGCAAGGTATCGTTAAACCACCCATTGGATGAGCAAATCCAAACTCCTCTTCTGCCATGACTAACAAGTCTTGAAAAGCAGGCTGATTCAGGTAGGATATTGGTACCAAAAAACGTTTCTTTTTGGACTCACCAACATAAACTGCTAAAAAGCCTTTTGGTGCATCTGAAGAAATTGAGGATGCTCTGCTAATAGCTGATACTGATCGAACAATTTGCTTTGCAAGAGCAACAGGTAAATGGATACCCATTTCCTATATGCAGATGTTTGGGTTTGAAAGAAATGGATAAAGAAGTTGAAGATGTATTCTTTCTTGTACTGGCTATTGCTAGGATGCAAATGCTTGAGTTATAAGTGACTCGATACGTTGGTATATATAGATGAAATATCTTTGAGATAAATTTACTTAGACAATATTTTGCTGGAGTCTGCTTGGGACATAGCTCATAGAAGCATCACATGTTAATGTCTTTCAACTTATCATCTTCCTGACAACATATCTTATAAACCAGCATTGACTCTATACCTAAACAAAAACAACTTAGGCCCAGCTTAAGATTGGCAATGAAACAGTTGATACCTTGTGCAGTTGTTAATAAATGCATAACCAAGTTGTTGCTGAATTATGAGCATGCTTGAGACAAGTGAATTCAAGCACCAGAACTGTTATTACAGTGATCAGTGATGCATGTCAATTTGGCAAGTGGGACCTTAATAAACAAGTGAAGGAAGGATACCATTTCTTAAGACAAAGGCACGTAAATGTTTGGTTCACAAGTTCTTTCCCTTCTACCCTCAGGATTTGTAGCTTGAATACAACATCCCACTTGTCTGTTCTTCGATCTGCTTTCATTTCAGTAAACAATTTCTATTAGTTGTCTTTAGCATGTTCGGTTGTTGAAATGTTACTTGGAAGCATCATCCAGTTGTGGTTATGCAAACGTCACCTAATTAGTTGTTGATAATGGATATGTAGATGGACAAGCAATTCTCAAGAGTCATATATTTCTCTTCAGTTGGCCTATCTACTTTGTTTGTAGGCCATTGTGTTTGTACTATCAAGCACAAAAAATGAAGGTTACTCTTTCATTCACCTAAATGTGTAGATTGGTTGAAAGACAACATCATGTGATACTTTATCAGTTATGTCTGACTACAGACCATTATCAGCCACTTACTCTATGCTCTTGAGGATTATTATCAAGCCAATTGGTTTATATATACCCGCAAGTGCAATCACAACTCACCACACCAGCCATTTGAGATTTTCTGCACCAGAACCTTTCCTCAAAGAAACACTATCGAGAACTTGTTCCTTGATCCAACTTTCCTCTTCTTCAGCTTTCAGTAAGAAGGAATAATGGGTGTTCGTTTGCCTGGTGGCCTTTCTAAGCAAATTCTTAGACGATCTTCACTGGCTGCAAATAAAACAGATTCAACATCTTTGAATGTACCAAAAGGGTTCTTAGCAGTTTATGTTGGGAAAACAGAAAAGAAGAGGTTTGTTGTTCCAGTGTCATACTTGAACCAGCCTCCATTTCAAGGCTTGTTGAATATGGCTGAAGAAGAGTTTGAATTCAATCATCCAATGGGCGGCTTAACAATTCCTTGCTCAGAAGAAACTTTCATTTGTATCACTTCTAGCTTAAGCAGATCATAAAGAAGGCACTACAACTTGCCACCTAATGAGTTGAAACAATTTTGCATGGCTGATATATGCTAAATGTAAATAGAAAGTTCTGATGAAGCAAAAAGTTTTTCATATATATGAATCTCCTTCAGTCAACTGCATTCTGAAGCCTCAGGCATTTTGATTGTTGCAGAATTCTGTCATGTTAATTACTAATTTAGTCCAATAAACTCGCATCAATCTTCACAAATTTGACAGATATGTTGCAGATTCCAACAAAAATTGGATCGTTCTCTAGTCAGTGTTGGATAAATCGGGTAATTTTTTCTTTTAAGGTAAATAACTAGTGAAGTGAACCGATTCGGTAATACCCAGGAAAGACCGCTAAACGGACTCCTAAGACAGTATTACTATTCCACGTAAAATCCCAGAAAAGGACAGAGGGGTCACAAATGGTCCCACTTAAAATCCGGCCTCCTGGACAGAAATTACATACACGGTGTATTTATCACAACCTAACTCGTGTACACACACGAACAGTAAATACACCTATTTAAATTGAACACAAACACTACAAATATACCCGACAAATAATATTGAATACTATACTATAACTTGAAAAGAAACAAGGCAATAAAGGTGGAATAAAAGAAATAAGGAAAGAACGCACCCGGAAAATTTGATAACGGATTTCAGCCAATTATACATACGTCTCCGGAGTACCACTCAAATGGCCCGCTTTTATTTAATGTAGGAGAAGAGATACAAATTTGGAAGGTTTACAATAGGAGGGGGAGAGCTCTTTTTATAATTATCAACCTCCCCTCCAAACTCATAAACTTTCGATATGGGATAGCTCCTATTTATAACGACCAAACTACTCACCATTTGCTAATCTATCAATATGGGATAAAAGTTGGTACTAGTAACCATCCAATGTGAGATCAAAACATTGATGCCAAAAATAAAAAATCTCCACCTTGGCACAATGTTTTGGTCCCACCAAATACAAATCTTCTCAACCAAACAAAAATAAAAAGGTCCTTGTAATGCTTCCAAATTTTCGTCGTCATGAGCCGACTCAAATGCGCAAGATATTTACCAAGTCTAAACAATGTTTAAACTTGGCTTTTGTAACCACCTTGGTCAGCATATCTGCAGGATTCTCTATAGTCCGAATCTTTTGAATAAGTATCTTCTCTTCTTTCAGAATTTTCTGTACAAAATGATAGCGAACATCAATGTGCT
>JANZLF010000221.1:42791895-42803833 GCA_026546835.1 Erythroxylum foetidum
GCTCTTGTAACCACCTTGGTCAGCATATCTGCAGGATTCTCTGTAGTCCGAATCTTCTGAATAAGTATCTCCTCTTCCTCCAAAATTTCCCGCACAAAGTGATAGCGAACATCAATCTGCTTCGTCCTTGCATGAAAGACTTGATTCTTTGCTAAATGAATAACACTCTGACTGTCAGAATATACCTCAAGTTGTTTCTGACCAACTTCCAAGTCTTCAAGCAACCCATGAAGCCAAATTGCCTTTTTTACAACTTCTATAATTGCCATATACTCTGCCTCTATTGTAAACAAAATCATCGTTGACTGCAAAGTAGACTTCCAGCTAACTGGCGCCATTGCTAAAATGAACAAATAGCCAGTTGTAGATTATCGCTTATCTAAGTCACCTGCATAGTCAAAATCACAATATCCAACTACGCATTGACCAAGTAATTTATCCTGCTCAAATGCTAAACTAACATCTACGACATCTAGGATATACCGTAGAATCTATTTCACAGCTTACCAATAAACCTCATCCGGATCATGCATGTACCTGCTTACAATACTAACAGCCTATGAAATATATGGTCTTGTACACACCATTGCATACATCAAGCTTCCAACTGCATTAGCATATGGGACTTTTACCATGTATTCTCTCTCTTCATATGACTTTGAAGATAACTGGCTACTTAGTTTCAAATGAGGAGCAAGTGGGATACTAACAGGTTTTGAGTCTTCATTATACCAAAACGTTGTAATACCTTTTCCAAATATTGCTTTTGTGACAACCAAAGCTTTCCTTTCTCTCTGTCCCTGCTTATCTCTATGCCGAGAATCTTCTTGGCTTCCCCCAAATCCTTCATCTCGAACTCTCCACTCAACTAAACCTTAATATGTCAATTTCACTTTGGCTCTTTGTCGCAAACATCATATCATCAACATATAAGATTAGGTAGATGTAAGACCTATCTTGAAGTCTGCACAAATACACAAAATGATCGTATTTACTTCTTGTGTATTTTTGACCCTTCATAAACTTGTCAAATCGTTTGTACCACTGCCTTGGAGATTGCTTCAGTCCACACAACGATTTGTTCAGTTTGCAAACCCAGTTTTGTTTACCTACAACCTTGTATCCATCTAGTTGAGACATATAGATTTCCTCCTTCAAGTCACTGTGCAAAGAATGCAGTCTTCACATCAAGTTGGGCTAGCTCTAAATTCAACTGCGCTACCAAGGCCAACATAATTCTAATGGAAGAATGTTTAACAACTAGAGAAAATTCCTCATTATAATCAATTCTTTCCTTCTGAGCGTAACCTTTAGCCACTAACCTTTCCTTGTAGCGAATATCATCTTTGTCAGGAAATCCTTCTTTCTTTACAAATACTCATTTGCATCCAATTGCCTTCTTTCCCTTCGGTAGTTGTGTCAGTTTCCATGTCTTATTTTTCTTAAGAGATTGCATTCCCTCTTCCATTGCACCTGCCCATCTGTCACTTTTTGAACTTCAGATTGCTTCTGGAAAGGTAGATGAAACATCATCAACAACTAGAAGTGCATAAGCTACCATGTCAGTAAAACAAGTAGGCTTTTGAATTTCTCGTCTCGTCCTTCTAGTAGCAAATGACTCTGATTGTTGCGGAGGTTCTTAGGTCGGAACCTCTTCCTCATTTGACTCTTCTTATGCCACAGGAGGGCCACTAGTAGTGCTTTTTGCTGGGATAACCATTATCTATTTAAACTCCACCTGCTTCGGCATACTCTCCACCTACTGGGAAGTACCATCAACCCCTTCTAGAGTACCTTATTTAATATGGCAGATTCATCAAAGGTAACATCCCTGCTGACAATTGTCTTCTTTGACTCTAGACACCATAAACGATATCCCTTAACTCCAGCAATGAAGCCCATAAATAGAGCCTTCTTTGCTCGTAGGTCCAACTTTGATTCATTCACATGATAATATACGGTAGAATCAAAAATACGCAAATAATTATAATCTGTTGCAGGTTTTCGGGACCATACCTCTAAAGAAGTCTTGCCACCTATAGCAGATGAAGGCAAGCGATTTACGAGATGTTGAGCGCACGTTACAGCCTCAACTCAAAATTTTTTGCCTAACCCAGCATTAAACTGCATGCAACGAACTTTCTCCACTAATGTCTTGTTCATACGCTCCGACACCCCATTCTGTTGTGGTGTTTTTCTAACTGTGAAGTGTCGAGCTATGCCACACTTTTGGCAATACTTCCAAAAAAGGATCACTCTTGTATTCTGCAACATTGTCTGCTCGGAGAACTTTGATCTTCCTTCCTGTTTGGTTTTCAACATGAGCTTTCCATCCAAGGAAAGCCCCAATCACTTCATCTTTGTTCTTTATAGTAAACACTAACACTCTTCTGGAAAAATCATTAACAAAGTTACAAAACAATGCCTTCCTCTAAGTGACAGAGTCTTGGAAGGCCCCCATATATCTGAGTGCCATAATCTAGAATTCCCTTGATATTATGGATAACAGTGCCAAATTTTACTCTTCATTGTTTTCCAAGAACACAATGCTCACAAAATTTCAATTTGCAAGTCTTCATACCTTCCAACAATCCTTTCTTGGCAAGAGTTTGCAAGGATTTTTCACCAATATGTCCCAATCGCATATGTCATAGCTTTGTTGCCTCTACATCCTTCTTACTGCTTGAAGTTGCTGCTGTTACCATCCTAATCACTGTACTACCTTGGTAATAATACAGATTGTCCTTCCAACGCCTTTCAACAATACCAGTGCTCCTGAAGTTGCTTTAAGAATCCCATCTCTCATCATTACAACTAGGCATTTTGATTTTAAAGTCCCCAAAGAGATAAGATTCTTCTTTAACTTCGGCACATACTACACATCCCTCAAAATTCTGGTGGATCCATTATGATTCTGTAGCTTGATTGAACCTATGTCGGCTATTTTACATGGATTATCATTATTTATATAAACAACCCCACCATCGAGTTCTTCAAAATCGAAGAACCACTCCCTTATGGGAGATATATGATAGGAGGAACCTGAATCTAAAATCCACTCGTCTATATGCGATTCTGAAGGTGAAACCACCAAAGAGATATCTGATTCCGCGTTACTTTTACACTCTGCAACATTTGCATCTTTCGGAGCCTTCCCTTTCTTCTTCAATTTTGGACAGTCTTTCTTCTAGTGTCCTTTCTCATGACAGAAAGCACACTCATCTTTGGCAACTCAGCTCTTTGATTTGGATCTTCCTCTTCTCCTTTTTGACTGGCTTTGCTGACGACCTCTTGCTACCAATGCTTCATTTGTTGTAGCTGTTATGTTTTTCATTTTATCCTTCTTTCTCAATTCATGACTATACAAAGCAGAATATACATCGTCTAAAGACACATTCTCCTTTCCATGAAGTAACGTAGTCTCCAAGTGTCTAAAGACACATTCTCCTTTCCATGAAGTAACGTAGTCTCCAAGTGTTCAAATTCGTTGGGAAGAGATGATAACAACATCAAAGCTAAATCTTCATCCTCAAATTTTACATTCAAATTCAACAGGTCTGCTACGAGCTGATAAAACATAGTGATGTGTTCATTTATAGTTGTACCTAGTCGGTAATCAAATCAGAACAACCTTTTCTTCATAAGGAGTTTATTCTGGCCACTATTTTTCAGAAATTTGTCCTCCAATGCCTTCCACAAATTGTATGCTGAAATCTCGTTCTTGAAAGCATACTTCTGCTCTCTAGACAGACACGATCAAATTGTTCCGTATGCCAACCGATTTATGATATTCCAATCCTTATCCTCAACATCTTCTGGTTTCTTTTCTTCAATGGAAATGTCAAGATCTTGTTGAAAAAGGGAGTCCAAAACCTCCCCTTCTCATATGCCGAAATGGCCAGTACCGTCAAATATCTCCACTACCAATTTCAAACTTGACAACGGAATCCTCGACCATGATGATGAGGAAGCCGATGTCCCTAGTGCTTCTTGATCATTATGTGCCATTACAGACTCAAAATATATTATTCAATAGAACAAAAATTACAAACAAACCAAGGATGAACCTTTAGCTCTGATACCACTTGTTGGGTAAATCGGGTAATTTTTTTCCTCTATGGTAAACAACTAGTGAAGTGAACCAATTCGATAATACCCAGGAAAGACCGCCAAATGGACTCATAAGATAGTATTAACATACCACGTAAAATCCCTGGAAAGGGTGGAGGGGTCACAAACGGTCTTACTTAAAACCCGGCCTCCTAGACAGAAATTACGTGCACGGTGTATTTATCACAACCTAACCCATGTACACATACGAACAGTAAATACACCCAAATAAATTGAACACAAACACTACAAATATACCCAACAAATAATATTGAATATTATACTACAACTTGAAAAGAAACAAGATAATAAAGGTGGAATAAAAGAAATAAGGAAAGAACGCACCTGGAAAATTTGATAACAGAATTCAGCCAATTATGCCTATATCTCTGGAACACCACTCAAATGGCCCACTTTTATTTAATGTAGGAGAAGAGATACAAATTTGGGATGTTTACAATAGGAGGGAGAGAGCTCCTTTTATAACTACCAACCTCCACTCCAAACTCATAAACTTTTGAGATGGGATATCTACTATTTATAACGACCAAACTACTCACCATTTGGTAATCTATCAATATGGAATAAAAGTTGGTACTAGTAACCCTCCAATGTGGGATCAAAACATTGATGCCAAAAATAACAGTCAGCTCATTATGAATGCAACACTATCCTAAGTCCTTTGTACATTTTGGTGAAAACTTATCTGCGGATCACTCTTATATGTTAAAAAGGATGACTGACAACAGATTGGCAAACGCTCCTTTTCGATTCTTCAATGGCTTAACTCAAATGGAGGGATTTACAGAGCTGACTGGAAGTTGGAGTACTGAAAGTGTTGGATGCAAATCATTCCAGTTTATGCAAAAACTCAAGTTGGTGAAGTTTGCATTTAAAGGATTCTTGGCTAGTTGTAACCAACGCCTCTCACGATAAGGAGAAGCTCTCACAAGTTTAGAAAACATGCTATGATTATCTACACAGCGTAGCTCTAAAAACAGTGGAGCAACATTGCCTCTAGGAGTATCAAGAAGCTCTAAACTTTGAAACCTCCATTCTTAAACAAAAGTCCAGGTTTAATTGGTTGAAAAATGGAGATACTAACTTAAAATTCTTTCACTCATCTTTATTAACACAACGGAATTTCAATAAGATAAATATGCTATATAACAGTGATGACAGAGAGTTCTCTGGGCAGAAGAAACTACAAGAACTTGCCATACATCACTTCCTGAATTTCATTGGTTTAGATCAATCCATAACTTGTAGTCTTATGTTTTACAATTGTTTGATTGCTTGGTTGATCAAAATACCACGAAATTTCTAGTTTCTCCTATTGCTGCTCAAGATGTTAAAAGTGTTCTCTTTAATATGCATCCTTCAAAATCTCCTGGGCCAGATGGTTTTACAGCACTTTTCTTTCAAAGTACTTGGTACATCACGGGAACTCTTCTCACGAATGTTGTAATAGAGTTTTTTTGCTTCCTCAAAGATGCTTAAGCAATGAATCAAACATACAGTTGCTTGGTGCCTAAAAAAACATCATCCACAAAGTATGAATGACTTTTGTCCCATCTCTTACTGCATCATCATTTATTGAAAAATACGAAGGGGTGTAGTAGTTTCAAAAACTTTTCAATTCATTTCTAGTAAATACAAAAAATCAGAAAAATTAAAAATAAATGAACACCGAGATTTATTAACGCAATTTGGCATACCTTGTTTATGTCCGGGGGCCCTCACTCAGCTTAATCACTTTCAAGAAAGTACAATAGATTTACACAAGGGCTTACTAAGCTGACACTACTTAATCATTGAAGCTATCTCTCAACCTCACTTCCTGTGAAAGATTTTCATACCTGATAACACGACTGACTCGTGTTAACTCAACAGAGGATTTTTCTCTGCTACTCTTAATGAAATTAATTAAAATAACTCAAGGAATCAATCAACTACGAAAAAATAACAATAAACTTAATAAAAGGAATTCCCTATGCGTTCAATTTCCCGAAATATATATGAATAATTTTCCACCTATTAAGCTGATCTATGCCAACTTCATAATCAAATCACAACCACTCAGTCAACAAATAGTTCACAATGGAAGACACACCTAATCCTTAAAGACAGCCCAGCTGTGAAACACTCAAGGAGATGAACATTCAGTGTGAATAGCTCCCAGAAAAATCAATGAGAATTGATAAACTCCCAAGATAGAAAAACCACACGTAATACTCAAAAGTTGTCCAACTGTGAGTTACTCCAACAACTTAATACCAAACCGTGAACATTAAGGTTTCACTCTCACACGATTAATTAACAGCTTGCAACATACACCACCAAATATTTCACACGCAAGCTTCCAACACCGAGAACTTCCAATCACTCTATACAGCACAAGACATACATATTTCAACCAAAAATCAATCAACTTTGTATCACCAACACAGAACTCATGCAAACACTCAACTATATTTCCAAAATTCAATTAACGCACACCCACCAAAATTCCAATAGTACCTCAACAACGACACTACTTCTTACCAAGATACACATCAAATAGAGATAGAACTTTATCACAACTAGAAGATTATCCCCCAATAGCTTTTTAAGTCTAAGTCAAATAAGGATTAGTGATTAGCTATCAGTGTCCAATTAAAATCTTAAAGGTCCAATTAATAAATAAAATGCCAAAACAAAAATAAGTAGATATATATATGATATATCTAACATTTATAAAGTGATCTTTAAGCTCATTGCAAGCGAGCTATCTCTAGTGTCATCAACTTAGCTCAAGGAGCTTTCATTCCTGACCACAATATTGGAGATAATATCCTTCTACTTCAGGAATTGCTAATGGAATACAATTCAGGCAAAGATCTCAGAAGTTGTCTAATCAAAGTCGATTTTTATAAGGCCTTTGATACTGCTAGCTAGAGATTCATATGAGTATGTTTAGAAGCTTTATAATTGCCTTCAAAATTTATAAACTGGACAATGACTTGCATACAAATCCCATCCTTGAGCATTCTAGTGAATGGGATCCCTACTAAACCTTTTCAGATTGCTAGAGGGATTTGACGAGGTGATCCTTTGTCTCCTTACTTATTCACTCTTGTCATAGAAGGGTTCTCTAGATTAACCACTAAATTGAATATTTTTTAATTATCTTATGCTTGGTCTGGTTTAAAGCACAACTCTGCAAAGAGTAGTCTTTACCTCTTAGCAAATGTCAGGAGAAATTCTAAAATACTGAAAATAGTGGGGTTCAATCAGCATTCTTCTCCTTTTTGTTACTTGGGAGTCTTTATTACTTCTTCCAAACCTAAATATCATGATTGCTTACCCCTTATAAAACAGATCAAGGCAAGAGTGAATGCTTGGCAGAATAGATTCCTATCCTATGCTACTAGGCTAACTCTTATCATTTCGGTATTAAGTAGCTTACATTTATACTGGACAACACATATTGCACTACCAAAGAAAGCACTTAAATAGGTGGATCAAATCATTAAAGCATTTCTCTGGTCAGGTCGAGCTGAACATTCGAAGAATGCTAAGGTTGAGTAGAGTGAGGTGGTGATTCCAAAAAAACATAGAGGCCTTCGGATCCTCTCTACCTTTACTATGCAGAAGTTCTAAATGTGTAAAAGATTATGGAAGTTGTACACTGATCATGATGCCCTCTGGGTAAAGTGGATCTATGAATATCACATTAAAGGTGTAAATTTTTGGCAAGCTACTTGTACTCGTGAGTTTTCTTGGATTCTTACCCTCTGATGAAGTTATGAGCTTTTATTTATCCTTTTATTAAACACAAGATCGGAAATGGGAAAAACACCTAGGTTTTGGGATGACAATTGGCTAGACTTGAGTCTTATTATTCTCAATCTCAGGCTACATCATCTAAGAAACAAACTTTTGCTTAATGTTAAGGTCTCTTCTTTGATCTTTAATGGTCAATGGCGAGGGAATTGTAGGGGCTTTGACACCCATCATCTCTTTTGCTTAAATAATGCACACATGGATGACTCCATCATCTGGACTATAGACCCAAGTGAAAAATTCTTTAAAGACTCATGTCACCAGATCCCTGTAAGACGGTTACCTGAAGTACATTGTTATACTCTTTTATGATCTAATCCTATTAATCCCAAAGCCTCAATTATCTCTTGGCTTGCGATCAAAAATAGACTCAGGACTAGGTGTCAATGACAAGGACATGTGGATTTAACTTATTTGTTATGCAAAATAGCAATCAAGGAGAGAGACCACCTCTTTTTCCTTTGTAGCGTCTTGAAAATAGTCTAGAGCAGGATCTTACACATGTTACTAGGTAGTGATTATAATTATACTTGGGAGCTTACTTTGGCTTAGAGGCCTAATGCGATTCTCTATAAAACTGTATTCATTGCTATCTTTAGGAAAAAAAATGAAACTTGTAGATAAGATCATTAGCTGGATTTGAGCAACCTTATTTGCAAAGAATCTATAGTTCTCTCCCACTACGGACATTAGACTCTGTTGGAATCTTTAGTATGGATAATATGATTAATTTCTAACTCCCTCTTGTAATATACTAGTATGTATAGCAACTAATTATAAATCACTATCATGATGTAATAGTTTTATCTATATAAAATCCATTATTCATTTTCCAAAAAAATTTAAGTTCAAAAAAAACCCACGAGTGATCTTTAATCCAACCCTGAGATTTAATAAAAGATGATTCCTTTCATGACACAAAATGAAAACCACAGGTGTTTTAATCAAGGTTTTAAAAATTAGAACGGACCAGCTGGTACGACCGAAAAAGTCTGAATCGGCCAGTTTTCCAATTTGATTCTACATAATGACCTTTAAATATATAAATCGGCCTGTTTACTAGAGAATGGACTAGTTTTTTAGCTACCGATCTAACCAGTTTGTTAATACTCAGTGTCCGGATATACTTAATGCTTCTAAACTTCAGATTTCATTTCAGACTCTCTCGCCTCTTCACCATCTTCTCTTCATCATCTCTTCCTCCATGTTTGTATATACGATACTTATGGGTAATCCATAGATGAAGAAATCGACTTCTATTTGTTATCTATTTAGGCAGCTATTGTGAAGTTAATCTTTTATTCTTAGATCTTTCACAATTGATCTAAGATAACAAGCTTGTTGAAGCAACTTCGGACTCCTTTCTTTACGACTAAGCACCATGATGGAAGGGATTGTCTCTACATCCATCCCATGTTCCTCACACTCAGGTTTTGGTTTATTTGGCCATGAAATGTTTATGCTCTTCTATTTGGGATTTGTCATTGTTATTGTATTTTCTCTTAAATTTGGGCTTTATTTTTTTTTATTTTGAAGGGGTAATGCTCTTTTGCTTTGGTGCTACTACTGTTGACTTACTGGAGAGGAGGATGGAAGAACATATCGTGTGGAGTTCCAATTTGTTCTGTTTTATTCAAGTTTCAATATGTTAAAAGAAAAGGATAAGGCAGTGATAGTTTCAATATTCTATTTTATTCAAGTTTCATTGTTCTTGTGTTTTTGCATTTAAATATCTAATTTTGATAGTTGGTTATATGTACTCTATGAAGTTTTGAATTTGTTGATCTAAAACACTGAAAAGATAACACGACTATTTTCTGGAGCAAAGTTTAATAAGGGTGAGTACATCATTCTATTGTTGTTTTGTTTTTGTGTGTATGTATGGTGGTCATTCTGCTGTCGGTTTTTCCTTTGAACTATCTTTGCCCACTCTGATGTAGTTTCAGTGATTACTTTCGTACTGACAAAACCTTTTCTAAAGCAAAGACAAGCTATCAGATACAAATAAGCATACAAACAACATAACTTGAAAAAGAGTTTTCATTATTTTGACTTCATTTTTTGGACATATATTTACAATTTACCTTAGTCAATAGGACGAGGTCCATAAATTGTTGAAAAAGGGTAACTTAAAGAACAATTTTATGCTTGTGACTCTCATTCTCTATTACAACTAATGATAATAATTATTTAATTAGGAGACTTTTACGCTAATGATAGTATGTCTAATTATTTTTTATATTTTTTAGGTTAAATCATAATAGAAAATATAGAATCATTATAAAAAGATTCAATGAATATCACATCATCTACTTGTGGTAAGTCCAATACAACATGGAATTATTTTTCTTTTTCTCAAGCATCTAATAGGAATATCCAATATAATTGTATATTTCGCGGTAGAATCTTTAAAGGGAGAGGAATTTATAGAATGAAAGAATATCTTGCTAGTGTTAAGGGTAATGTTGCTTGATACATTACTAATTTGTAATTTATTTGAATGCAGTAGAAGAAGTTGATACAAATACTTTGAAAGAAAGCATAGTTTATGAGTCTTTAGATAGCATTGGAGAATTTGGAGCTTTTAACGGTGATAAGACACAACCTCCTTCAGAAATACAATTATGATTTTTATTGTTATTTTAAGTTTTATATTAGACTCATATTTATTTATTATTAGTTCATTATATAACTATAGACAATGGTGTATTTTTATTTCAATAAAATATTTTATTTTTACTTACTTTTATAAGTTTTATTTCATATCTATTATTGATTTTATAGCGATTCACTATCGGTTGAACCTTTAAACCTTAACTCTCTCCTTTAACTGATTTGATGCCCGGTCTAGTTTTTAAAACATATGTTTCAATAAAATCAAGTCAGAAAGAAAGAAAATTTGGAATCCCTAAATACAATGCCATAATGGTTTTCTTGAGGGAAGAAATTCAAAGACAAAATATGAAGAAAAATGTAAAATGTCTGAAAATAAGAAAAAAAAAACACAATAAACGTCACATAGATCAATAAATGAACAAATTTGATAGGCGATGATCATGATCAAATTGCAGACATATTCACCAAGGTATTAAAGGCTGAAGATTTTGCAAGACTGAGAGTAAGACATGACATAATCAAATTTTGAGTTTAAGGCAGAGTATTGAAAATATAAACTCAAAATAAATATGTTATTATCTCTAAGAGTATTTCAAAATATGTGTGAGTTATATAATAGATATTAATATCTTTAATTTCTTGAGAAATCTAAGCGTTGTTTTGTATTTTTATATAAGTATTATTTTACACTGATGAACTATACACAGAAGTTTTTTTGTTATTTTTCTTAATCCACTGATGTTTGATTCTAAGAGAAGGTCGGTTCAGGCACGATAAAGGAATCACAAACCGGTCTTTTAATCTTATCGTACATAGACTGCAAGATACCCCTTAGGTACATACATGGCTAGTACTTCTGCTAATGTTTCACAACAATTGCTTATTGGTAAGTCATTCCAAAAATGTTTGATAATTAGGTCTCAAGACCAAAGTATGTGATCTTCTTCACCACTAAAAGGTTTTTTGCTAGGTGTAGCACTAGGGTTGGAGTCTAATTTGGTCTGACCTAATTCAAAATTAACAAGTCAAGTTCCATTTAATTGACCTTCAAGTCGAGTTCAAGTTCAAGAAGCCAGTCTGACCACTTGACTAAGATAATGTAATTGTAGCGCCCCCTTACCATAGGGTATCTACCAGAACGCCCGTAGGTCTTTCCGATACATATCCTACGACAAGAGACCACTACCGACAACAACCGCTACACTCCTCATGGCATCACAATCATAAGACAGTAATAAGAAATTGACTACTTTTTAAAACCGAATTGGATTCCGTTTCATTCACTTAAAACTCAGTAATTTACAACTGTTAGTACTTTTTAATTTACACATGATCCAAACACTGCACACTAAGTATCATACTGTACTGTACAAGAAACAGATCTAAC
>JANZLF010000221.1:42803933-42815758 GCA_026546835.1 Erythroxylum foetidum
ATGCATCGACTTTGATTGGTGCATATGAATGCTAAAGGAAGAAAGTTGTACTTGTTTTGCAATAATTCTATACCAAAAGTATCAAATCACTAATTAGTAATTACCGATTACTAAATGTTGTATAAGAAAATACTAAATTTGTTAATTAAATATTTTAAATAAATTATTTAATAAATTAATACTTAAAATCAAACTCAATCGATTAATAGGAAATTACTCTAAAATCTTACTTAAGCATGATTAATTGTATTAACATGAAAATCAAATGTCATATAAAAACTAAAGTTGGTAAGCTAATTCATTTCATTATTTGAATCCAACAAACAAACACCTCAAAGGAATCAGAAAAAAAAAAAAACCATTACAAAGCCATATTCTCACCATCAGAAACTCGACCAAACCATAAAAACTGAGAGAACAGCCATTGAAATGTGATTCAGAAACAAACTAACTGTATCACTGAAGTTAGCATCCGAAGTTTTGGTGTTTCCATTACTGTTTCCAGTAACAGAACTTGGACTGTCTTCCACATTTTGGTTCACACCAGAACTTTTATTGTCAACTAAAGCTGTCACATTGTATCCAACAATGGCGTCACCATTAACATTGGCTGAAACTGTCTGCGCAATGGCATACCCTCTTGCTAGCCGGAAAACGCCGGTGCCACCGACAATCGGCATCTCTCGGGGGGAACTCATCGCCGGATTTTTACCAAACAGACTAAGAGAGCTGCCATTGTAGATACCATCTGTGAAAGCAAGACTCATTGCCATGATCAATGACACGTCATTTTGACTAGCTGACCCGTAGATTCCTTGTGCTCGACCCACCAACTTGGAGGTCGGATCAGCAGTCTCTGTAAGCGGGTCGTCAGCCATCATTATCGACCCGAAAAAGGTCGGAGATTTGGTTGTTGCGGTTGACTGCGCCACTCTCACGGCAGAGGGGTTGTTGCCACTGAGTGTGTCGTGGAAGTAGAATTGGAGATTGTGTGTTGTGTCTTTCTCAGAGACAGCTCTTGTCACCCACGTCTCTACAGCGTAACTTTGAGTTGATAACATGACTGCCATGAAACAGACGAGCAGGAAGACCAGAAACAATTGTGCCATAGCTCTAAGCTTCGGTTTTGCTCTTTGAAAATGTCTAGAAACAGGAGAGACAGGATCACAGGACACGAACACAACCTTGGAGGGGTTGTCAGGTTTAATATAGGAAACAGAACTGAAACATTTCTAAGGCAGTTTAACTACAGCAGGACCCGCAATTATTGTCACCGGCATCAGAATCTAATCACAGACTTAAGTTGATAATTTTGTTGGGAATGGGAAACCTAACACAAGTAGTGGTTGAAGCTTTGGCACCTGTGTTAGGACTAATCCAAAAGCAGTCCAAGCTCAAAATTTTGAGATAAAATCTTTTATTCAGTATTACTTTGTCTTATTCTGTTCAATGAAATCTCAACCATTTATTTTATAGGACTTACGCAGGATTCACGCGTAATTTACGCGAGATCCATATAAATAAATGGCTGAGATTTATTAGATAGAATAGGACACCATAATATTAGACAGGAGATCTAGACTCCAAAATTCCATAACCTGAATTACTATCCACAATTTGATCTAAGTTATGGATCTATTCATGTTCAAAATTTGTCTCCTCCAGATTCGATGTTAGATGATTGAGTCAAACCTAACTCATTAGCATCAATTCCTAGAAATTAGAATTGTAGGCCAAGATGGATTCATATTTCAGTAGACAAAGCATTTGCAAGCCCAAAAGTAAACTTTGTTACCCCACCTAATAAATATCTAGGGACTAGGAACTGTGAAGTCATGGCATGGAAGGACCTACCAAAGATGCTTGCCTGCCTTTTATCTAATGCTAAGTCATCCATCTCCACTCATTTTATTTTGGATTTTGAACTTTTGGAAGTCTTGAATTCGTCATCATTTAGCAAAAATTCCTTAATTTGTAAGATTCATAATGAATAGGGAAACAATAAGAATTTACATGAAGGACTTCAGTATCATATATCAGGAATTAAGTCAGCAGTAAGAGTTGGGTTAGCAAATTGAACAGAGCCATTTCTAATAAGAATGTTCAAAGCTGTACTAAAGAACAAAATTTAGGTAAACATGTCCAACTTTTCCCCTTCAGAAAATGGAGTTGGTGAACAACCATAGCAAATCCCACCAAGAAGGAGCATATTATTTTGCAGAAACATAGTTTAAATGGTCAACCATACCATGCCAAACCAAAATTATACACCTGAACTCCACCAAATCGTCACCAAAACGGCAAAAATGGCTACTGATGCATGATTTAGAAACGTTACAGTGGTGGTTCCACTTGAATTAGCATCTGAGTTTTTGTTGTTTGATGATGAACTTGTACCATCTGCAGGAACAGTTTGGTTTCCATCCACTGAAATAGTAACATTATAACTAACAACAGCTGCGTTAGGATCAACAGAATAAGATTGAGCAACTGCATACCCACGAGCCATCCTGAAAAGTCCTGTACCACCAACGATTGGTATCTCTCTCTGCGGACTCGTAGCTAAGTTCCTGCCAAGAACAACAAAAGAACTACCCTTGTAGATTCCATCCAACAATGAAAAGCTCATCACCATGATCAAGGACATTTCACTCTGCCCTGATGAACCATACAGCCCTTGAGCTCTTCCAATCAACTTTGAGCTCAAGTCTGGCTCCTCAGTTAATGGATCGTCCACCATTGTTATAGCTCCAAAGTTTGTCGGCGATTGGTTGGTGTCGTTGGCTTGAGCCACCCTCGCTGCTGTGGGGTTGCTGCCACCTAATATATCGTGGAAGTAGAACTGCAGATTGGTTATAGTCTCTTTCTCAGTCACAACTCTCTTTACCCACTTCAGGTTGCCTGAATCCTGAGCTTGTGGCTTGCTTGCCTCTAATAAAAAGACCAAGAGAGCTAGCCACAGATATGGGTTTGCTTTTGCCATGTCTCTATGCTCTCAGCTTTTGATCTATTGTTTGTTTCTTTGGAGTGAAAACACTCTCAACATTACATAAGCCTCAAGACTTTTGCAGGGTTATGTGGGCAAAGTTGATTTGGCATGCTCGTTGTGAATGAAAATGACTGAAAAACTTAACTATGCGATGGTCAAAACTAGCAACTTAATATATGAAGAAGCTCAAAATCAAGCTCCAAAGTCGTGAAACACACCTCTGGTTTGTGTTTATCGGAACTGGAATGGAAATTGTAGATCAGAAAATGGAACATCGTGACTTGGAACACATAAGCTTCGATTAACAGAACATTGTTCCTACTTTTCCAGGGAAGATCAGGGCACTAATATATTTTTTGTTGTTGGAGGAAACTTCCTCAGGAAAAGAAGTCAAGTCATGCGATGTGATGATGAAGTAAACTCAAAGCACGGAAGAGTGACATTATGGCCTCTAATGATTTTACTTTCACATGTGAAAAGAAAAAAATCAATATTAGTTGTCCGCCATTCCCAATCTGTAAGATGCCGGTAACTTTTCTGCTCTAGATGTAATAGAACATCATCATATGCTGAAAGAAAGTGCCCTGCAAGTTGCATCCCCCCCAATTTTGGTGGAGTGAAATTAGGGATGATAATAGGTCAATAGCTCAAGCCGGCTCAACCGTTCATTTTTTTTCTTTTTATTTTGACGTCATTTTGTCAAAATAATTTCAAAGCCGGTTCAGGTCAGGTCGGCCTGCAACCCTAATCAGAACTAACTCAATAAAGTCAAAGTATTACCATTAAGTTAAATGTCAAGAACTTCTATCTAAGTGATTCATCTCATTAAATGAATGTATTGGAAGTGTTTCATTTCATAAAAGAGTCATTTTCATTAGTGGGAGGATAGTGTTGTTCTATGTCCTACCATATTCTCATTTGATGACTACAAAGAAAAGGACTGAAGTATAAACTAAAGAACATTCTTCAATCTTATCTTTTGTTTATAATTCAAGCATCTTTTGTTGAAAAACAACTCGAGCATCATGCCTACTACTAAAATAACATCATATATTAATTAATCGAATCTTATGACGTTTGATATTTTTATATTTTTAAAAAATAATATTTACCCTCTTATTGTATTATTTAACTATCAAATAAGTCTTTCAATTATATTTTATTAATTTTTAATTCATTTATAACTACTCTCACATAAATAAAGACTTAAACTTTGAGATGTTTATATGGTGGATGGCTGTATAAGTACATTAGTCAAAGAAGTTGCATAATTTATGAAAAAACCATGCGTTGAACTCTTGAAGAACACTATGGGAATCCAAATGTTTGGTAAGTTTGCCAAAAATCTGATCTTTCTTTCTGAATTTTTTAAGTGAAATTATTACATTAATTTGCTTCTGCTTATTGGAATAATTCAGAATTTGGATGATGAGAATGATAATTAGTTTCAGCTCAGATATGAAAGATTATGATAGATTAGAAGATGAGAAGATCATAAACTGGTACATAAGAATTTGTATGATAGATTTTAAAGATCATTAGTTGCAGAAATAATTCTGATTCTTTCCTAATCAAGCTCTGAATGTAGGAGGCTTTCTGATCATAGTAGCTTGCTCAAATCCATATGCAATCTGAATAAGCTTTGGTTCTGTACCCTTTAGTCCTCCAAAGTTTATGCCAAAAGGCACACCGTCAGAATCATAGCCTGCAGGAACATTAATCCCTGGAAATCCTCCGATTGCAAGAACAGGACAAATGTTTGGACCTGAAGTGACCAATGCATCCAACTTATAGTCCCGCATCAACTTCTGAATTCCATCGCTTGTCAATTTTGCTAAATTGGAAATTGCTGATCTCTCTGTGTTGCCAATTCCATTTGTCAATTGAGCTGCCAGGAAAGTTTCTTGGCCAAATTCATTTATCTTCTCCTGCATGAATAATTGAATTATCAGTGGATGCTAATTCTGCAGAATAAGCTTCGCTTCCAGTCCCATGTACTAGATAGAAATCTACTTTTAGGACTCACCAGATCTGCAAATTTTTTGTTGAAAGCTATACTGTCTGCCAAGGTTCGGACCGGGGAATCGATCAACTCGTCTAGATAAGCATTCAACGATATTTTAAACTCAGCCAACAATGCTATATCTTCACCACTAGCAGTGGAGTTCAAGATGACATTAACGTCTCGTATTTCCAAGTTGTCTACTAGAACTGCACCTTGTTGCCTCCATTTGCACAGAAAAATTGTTCACATTTATAAAATATCTGGTAAATACACTTATCTGCCTGAACTGACAAGCTTGTTATTGAATTAAGACTCATTTGCATCAGTACCTTAATGTCTGAATATGATATTCAAACGCTTGAACTTCTGATTTACTGGCGAAAGTCAAGAATGGATTCCTTACAATTCCAAGCCTTTTCAACTTGAGCCCATGAGGCTTGAGAAACTGCTTGTAGCCACCATATGGAATGTACTTTGAAGCTTTTAGTGTTGCAGGATCATGTTCATCAACACCTACAATGGCGTCAAGAACAATAACAGCATCTGCTACTGTTCTGCAGATGGGCCTGTCTCGTGAAGAGCCAGGGAAAAAGTGGGACATGAATTGATTAGAATCAACAATAAATAATCTAATTGAAAAGCTTATATGGAAATCAAGCTTAATTTGATTAAAGAAAAAGGCTTAGTGGTTAAATTGAAGAAATTTTCTAATTTTACCCTAATTATGTGCATCAACCTACCCGACAGTGTCCTGTCTTAGAGAAATTGGAATAACTCCAGCTCGGCTGGTGAGACCTACTGTTGGTTTTATACCCACCACTGAGTTTGCATTTGAAGGACATAAAATGGAGCCATCGGTCTCAGTTCCTAGAGATACTGCAACCATGTTTGCTGCCACAGATATTGCTGAACCACTGCTTGATCCACAAGGACCTGCAGACAATACATAAGGATTCTGCAAAAACAAATCATCAGAAACATTGGTGTCAGCTTTATCATTTTAACTAGACTTTATTTTGTTAATTTTTTGATATTTTTTAAGCTTTAGATCTGTTAATAATTTTGTAGGCGTTCTGCTAATATTCATCTAATTAGAGAGCTGTTTTGGATAAATCGCATGCCTCTCCCGATTCACCTTTCCTTGACCTCCTCTGGCACTAAATCCACCAGGCATTGTAGGCGATCTAAAAGCTGCCCACTCAGTCATGCTTGCCTTCCCCAAAATGATGGCTCCAGCTTTTCTCAACTTCGTTACTACACCTGCATCTCTAGGTACGATTGATCCGAGCAGTGCAAAAGAGCCAGAAGTTGTGTTCAGCCTATCCTTGGTTGCTATATTATCCTTGAGCAGGAAAGGAATTCCATGTAACCTGCCAAGCGAACCTGATTTGGATTCCTTGCGCTCATGATCGGCTTTATCGGCTTGATTGAGGGCGTCAGGGTTTATTTCAATGACCCCACGAAGAACTGGATTGAGTTTCTGGATTTCTCCTATGTAGAACTCAACAAGCTTCCTTGAAGTGAGCCGTTTTTGTTTAAAAGCAAGCTGGAGATCATTGATGCTTGCTTCTCTAATGTTCAGAGCATGGCTTGTTGCGGTTAGGAAAATGAAGATAAGCAATGAGAAACTCATCTCTGAAGTTATTTAAAAGAGAAGCAGAACAAGACCGACGTATTCAGATGAATAAAGATAAGAATACGTGATTCTTCAAACTTAAATAATCAAAAACTCTATTATTGGAACCCTAACTAAGAACTAATCACCATCTCATCCTGACTAGAAACTTTTGTTTCAGGGAGGGATCCACAAGAAGTATTGACTGATTCTGATTGATGAAGAAGGACAATGTTTATGCGGTCCGATATTTTCATGGTATTCGTACTAGATTGCTTTTGTCGAAAGGAGGGATAATAGGAAAGTATTGTATACGATTGATTAACGAATAAAGGTTTGTGGTCCAGAATTTTCATGGTAGGGAAGATATTCCACACGGAGGGAAGATGTAATCCATAGTATTCTTTGTATTCTTAACCAGTCAATTCATGGGGTCGAAGGAGGTGATCTAAGTGGAGAAGTAAGTTTTTTGGATTAAGGGTAGTTGCAATTCATTTCAATTTTGAAGAAGATGATTAATTAAAACTGAAGAAGTGTTACTTAGAACGTCTGAGTCATGTAAAAAGAGTTGCAACTCACCCCAACCTTAAGGAAATTGATTGTATTTGTCCAGGAATGAAGATACGTCACTTGGATCGTGCTCATTACTTATTTTTAAATTGATGATTCGTTAAATAATTTATCTAAAACACGTGATTTACATAATCAATCAGCCGCATCAGAGGAACCACCTCGGACAAGACCCGTTAAGATTGAGCTAAGCGTCCATACAACAAAAGTGAAAAAAGACGACGGTGGGTCTAACATATTAGAATTTTTAATATGAGTAGAGTGTAGAGTTTATTAACAAGAATTAGATTTGGGTCAATTATTGTCAAAATAACTAAAATTAGTCATTTAAATAATTGACCCAACCTACTTAATTTTAGTGAGATAAAACACATCGGTGGGTCTAACCAAAGAGAAAGATCGCGCTTGATCTCATGTTGCTTCCTCTTCAACTCAGATCTTGCTCGTGCTACCCATATTTGTCCTCGGTGGTTTCTCGACTACCTTGATCTATCCTCGATGGTTGGTTGCTCGGTGGGTCGCTACCCAGATCTCCTCTTTAGATCTGGTTCGTGTCGCCTAGCCCTCTCCCTTGGATAAACAGAACTGCGTTGCAATTGGGGTAACCATTATGGGAAAGGTGTGAGATTGAGGAGCTGCAATGTAGAGATAATGGTGTAAGGCGACCCGGCGAGAGGAGGAGGATAACGACATGAATTTCATGAAAGCATTCCCTGCGCTCAATTGAGACGTTTCTCAAAAGTATGCGTCTGGAAAGGGGATAATCTCCATAGCTTCAGATACCCAAAACCCTTCCGCCAATGTTGGTGCTTGGACAAAGAGCATTCACGTGCAGTAGCCTAAGATACATCTGAAATACTACCCGGACACTACGAAGGCAGAGTGAGGGCTTGGCTTACTGCTCTGGTTGGATCCTTCTGAAGTAAGAGGCCCATATTTCCAATCATTAATGCCTTAGCCACTGCACAATGGGGTAAGAAAGGTTTGAAAAAAAAATTTACTCATAGATGATGACACTATTCTGTTTAAATTTGATGTTGTTAATAATTTGAATGAAATACTGAAAATGGGAACTTGGCATATAGGGCACTGACTCATGTTTACTCAGAAGTGGAAGCCTAGGATAGTTTTTGACAGGGAATATTGAAATTTTTTTCCACGTGAATGCAGTTTCATAATTTGCCACTAAAATTTTGGACAATTGAAGGATTGAGTTTTTTAATAAGCTCTTTAAGAAAGCCTCATTATATGGATGCTCAAACATCTAGAATGGAGCAAATTAGGTATGCAAAAATCTATATGGAGTTCAAAAGAAATGCTAAATTACCTGATCATTTACTAATTCTCAAATTGAGTGAAATAGGGGAGATTGAAAAATCTGAAATTAAGGTGACATATTCCTAAAAGCCTCATAATTCAACCAAGAAATGGATTCCTATAGGAAAATTTTTTCAAACTAAATAGCAGGATGAATTATTGGAAGTTGATTCTTCTCAAGTGGATAATTATGAGATTATGGGAGTACAAATTTATACAAATGAGATCCCAGATAACTCAGCAATTGAAACCCCAGATGCTCAAAGATGGAAGCCCAATATGGCACCTAGGCACAACTCTTTCAATGATATGGAAAATAAAAAGCATCACTTTACCTCGCAATATTTAGAGCATTATCAAATGGATTAGGCCAACATATTGACTCCATTAGCAACTATCGGGTAAAACGAGAATTTTAAGGTTAAGTTAGAATATGAAGAATAGACAACAAAGATAAACTCCAGTGACAATGTGGTTAGTCGGGGACTAGGAATATCATCTCTTAAAATGCAGAACAGAATATAGTTTCTACTCAGGAAAGCAGTTTACATTTGACAACAAAGAATTGTGATTCTCCATCAGCTACAGGCCAAATCCTTGATATTCAAGGAGATTTTTGTGTGCAATTAAAAACTACAAAAAGAAAATCAGCCAAAAAGAAAAAGAAAGATCCCAAATACTAACAATAGGAGAATTAAACAACCCTCATAAATAAGAAAATGCATCTCGGCAATAACATCTAGTCAAATCTTTCTATAGAGAAGAAATATAAATAGTGTTTGTAGTTGATTATTCTCGTGGACAAATTCTGCCGAACTTGAAGAGTTGGTTTATCATATTGTCAATATGATGATGGAAGTGAGTCAGGATGGCTATAGATTACCTATGTTCTCATAGTCCTAATTTGAAAACACCAGCATCTTTGATGTGTAGATAAGAGGAGTCTTTTAACTCCTTTATAATCAATTTGCCTTGAATAAGCAACAGTGCCTTGAATAAGCAACAGTGTGGTTCTTACTACGCCGTAATTCCAATTGGTTTTGTTTGTCTTATGTAATATGTTATTGTTTGTTGCAGGGGATTAAGGAGAGTAATTCTATTCTCTTAATGTTATATTTTATCTTTAATCTATCAATCTAATTTTAAAATTTTTCAAATTATAAGAGAGGCGACTTTTGGTAGAAAGCCTATCTATCTAAGTTCACAACAATATTTACTCCACATTAACAGTTTAATACCGTAGCTTGGATACAATTAGCATACTCAGTAAGTTTTCTTGTCAAACCTTCAATCTAAAAAGTTGAATGTTCAATTTTCAATAAGAAAAGATACAACTCACTTTAATCTTAAAGAAATTGATTGATTAGACGTGAAAACACGTTCGCACGATTTATCTTTACGCGTGGATATTTTGGAAAAAGCAAATTTTTGGTGGTAGCTTTTTACGTAGATAACACCTTTTTTACGTTATGTCACTTCAAAGACCCTAAGCTCTTACTGATGGTAGAGGACATTTCGTACCATTTGAGCTGTGTCAAAAGCTTATGTTTTTGTCATATCTGTTAATTGCTTTTCACTCTAACATTAACTAGCTAGAGAAGTCCACTTGGTTTCACATGAACTCTGTCCTACCATTAGTCTATATCAACACTTGCCCCCCTAGTATTATCCTGCTTGTGAGCGATCTTATGGAGTTAAGATGATAGGAAGAAGATAATAAGACCCTTCTGAGGAAGTGCTCTAATGGTGAAGGTAATAATTATTGATGAAGCTCATCTGATATTGAGCAATCAGAAGTTAATTAATCTCATCGTGTGACCTAGATTTTACTGATAACGAAAGTTGTTAAGCAAGATCGGATCCGAATAACCAAGTCTTAAGTCCAGTCAAATCTAATTTAACTCATTAGCTTCAAGTTAAGCCAACATGATCTCGACTAATTTTCTATTATTGACAAATTGCTATGCATTTACTCCCAACAAGTGATAAGATTATGAAGAATTCAGCTTTCTTAACTGGTTCTTATCAACTTGGTCTACCACTTAAATACACATTACCATGATACATGTTTTCAGTGAAATTTCATACCATATCAACATTAATAACTATCAGTTCCAAGCATGCCATGGCACTAGCAAACATTAGAGATGACATTTTAACCCAGATTCGGGTTCGGGAGGACTAGCCCGACCCATGAGAAATCTTGAGCAAGGGACCTGTGCAGTGATGGGTATACTTTGGTGCAGTGGGCTTATGTATAGAGAACAAAATGTTCTACAGGTAATTTGAATGGATCAAGTGATGATATGCAATTAACAAACAACTAGATTAAGACACTTTACCGCATAGATTCATGCCACTTGATAGAGAATGAATTATAAAATACAAAATCTTAACTCAGTTTCAAATGTCGTATCCAATAACATTTTATCAATATAACTGATATATTACATGAAGACTGACATTTAAAAAGATTATGTTACTTTTTGTCTTCATATAATTTTTCAATATCAAATAAGTTATTGCATTTCGAATACCATAATAACCAATGTGTTGTTACGTGAAGTTCGAAAAATATATTAATAAAGATTAAAAAACCGCTTGACTCTTCTGAATATTAATATAATTGTTGTTAAATTTTGTCAAATTGGGCTCAAATAAGCTGAGCATATATAAGCTCAAATGAAGTTTTATCTTAAAATCAATTAGTTATAAAAGGGATAATTCACTAGGCTTATATATTTACTTAAGGTCATACATTCTTTCCATGCGAAACACACTTTTAATTATATTTCAACACTTTTTAATTCGTATCTCATTTATTATAAAATCATCATGGCCTGCTCATGGACAAACAATGTTAGTCCAACTGAAATTATTGAGAGTATGCCTACTTCCTGACTATATTCCAAGTTCAGAAGAAGACTTGAGTAGTGACTAATGATATGTATTGAGACTTTATTCTATTCCATGCACACTTTAGGAAATGCTAGTTGAATGAAGCAGGACCTAGTTTGAACAAATGCTTGGTGGACTCAAAGCATATAAAGAGCATTAAAATCTTAATTAAATAATGGAGGATTGATAGAACAAAACATGAGGTTACAGAGCTAGAAAAGAATAATATTCATCAAAATCATGAAGAAGAAGAAGAAGAAGAAGAGCTGATAGGATATAGAAAATTTTTGTTTTTTTGCAAAATGTTGCATACATGAACCTCGTGACAACAAACAAAAGATTTTCGATATAAGATCATATGTTAGGGCATGTTCTTCTTTAAAAATATAAAATAAAGGCATGATTTAATATATGGGCAGCTCACAAATCGT
>JANZLF010000221.1:42859218-42872493 GCA_026546835.1 Erythroxylum foetidum
ATTATTTTGAAAATGTAATCGATATAATTAAGATATGAAAGAAATTAAAGGATAATCTTGAAAATAAAATTATAAACATACATAAAAAATCACAGATGACATTTATTTTAAATAATTAAAATCCATTTAAATCAAATTTTATTTTGAATAAGAGGGAGAATTATGTAAAGTTTCACTCTTCATCAAATACATTATATGTATATATATGACAGATGCATCAATGCTGCAACAAGAACAAAGGTTTAGTACGGATAGCTTTATCCAATAATAATTCAATAAAATTTTTATTTTTCATTGGGCATTACTTACAATGAGACTCTTTGAGTAGCACAACTTGATATTATAATATACTCAAATTTTTTTTATGTTTGATTGTGCTAGAAACGATTATTGTAGATCGAAGAGTTTGTGAAATTAATATACTATTTCAATTCTTTCAATATTAAAAATCAATTTTACTAATACACCTTTTTGATTCTTTCAATATTAAAAATCAATTTTAGTATTTTATAATATTAAAAAATTTTAATATTTTAATTGAGGAGTGGCAAATTAGCGTTGCCTAGAGCTGCATAATTTACTCATTTGTTAGTTTCACAAGGTTACTGTCATATGATTTGAGGCATTCTTGGTCTCCATTACCGAATGCTTCAAAGTCGTTCAGGATGAACAGTTCGAAAGCGTTCAAGCAAAAGCTGATGACTTAAGAAACCCAGTGGTATCTGGTGTCATGGCCAGATGTAAAAAGAATAATTAGTGGCTAAATGTTTTTAAAATTTTCACATAATAATCAAAACTGTTAAATTAAATTTTCACATAATAACCATTACAGTTCTGAATTCTGATAGTGAAAGATCGTAGAGACAATGCAAAACTACGAACCATCGAGCTGTGTTTTCACATTGTGACAGAATAAACATGGGACTTTGGACCATCTTTTCTTTTTCTTTTGTCTATTAAAATTGTGTAGGAAATTTAGAAATAGCCTTTTATAGTAATTAGAGTAAGGCTGCATTGAATCTTTCCAAATTTTACATATTATATTACTTATCCCATCCTTCAGGGTCAGAATAACATTTCTTCTTATCTAGAAGGAGAGAACAATTGAAAGATTAAAGAAGAATCTTTACCCTCCCACTTTTCATTTGGGCCCATGGATTAGAAAAGGAAATAAATACTAAGTTAATGAAGCCAGGCCACTTAATGAGTACATGATCTTTCAATCATTTATGATACAGTGACAGGTGGTCCATCACCATAAGCTTGGCTTTTCATTTCGTTATGAGCAGCGGAGCACGGAAATAATTTGATAATTGGTTAAATAATTAAAACTGATTAAATCAAAGTTTTTTTTTTCATATACACTCGTTACCAATATTTATTTATTTGGAAAAGTGGTTGTTAATGACAAATTAACAATGGCTCTGTTGGATACATGCACACGCATGCAAAAGGAAATAAACGAAACGACATCGAGGATACTAGTTTTTAAAAGTTTTCAAATATTTTGATTTCCCGCTTAGTTTACGTCTTACAGCAGTTATATATATATCAAAGCTCTATTTCTGTACTTTCCAAGACGTAATAAATAAAAGTTACGCTCTTAGCACTATCTCTTCTTTTCTTCATGGTATCAGAGCCATTGCCTCTGTGGGTCGTCTAAGAGAGGTATGGTTCGAAGGAGTTATGTACAAGCATTGCAGACACAAGAAGAAGAAGGGTCCAGATCAAACGAAGCGGAAAGGAATAGAGCTATGGAGCAAAGATCAGATCCATATGTGGATGACTCCAGTCGAGGGATACCACAACATAGTCGTGAGTTCACAAGTAACGACAATCCAGGTTTGATTCTCGTAAGCTCAGTATTAACCGGGAGAAACTTCATTTCGTGGAAAAGGTCTATGTTACTGGCGTTAAGTGCAAAAAGGAAAACTAGTTTCATTTTAAAAGATGAAGTACCAGATGTTAATTCCGAAGAGTATGTGCAATGGAAGGAATCTGACGATCTGGTTTTTTCTTGGATTATAAATTCTCTATCAAGGGAATTAGCAGACGTTTTTTTATTTGCTCCATCCTCTAGAGAACTGTGGAAAGAGATTGAGCAACGGTATGGAGAGAGCAATGGTCCACTTATTTTTCATCTCCGTCGAGAGATTTGCGCATCACGACAGGGCAGTCTATCCATAGTGGATTTTTTCAACAAAATCAAAAGAATGTGGGATGAATATGCTGTATTAAAACCTACGAAGGTATGTAGATGTGGAGGTTCACAAATTATAGCACAATAAATTTGTCAGGAGGAGCAACTCATGCAGTTTCTCTCAGGATTAAATTCAGAATTCGATCATGTCCAAGATCAAATCTTACTCATGGATCCCCTTCCGTCCATAAACAAAGCTTATTCGATGCTTCTAAAAATTGAAAAACAGAGAGATGCAGTGCTGGATACACAAAATGATTTTGTTAATTCTGCTATTTTTACTAAATCTCAGGGCAATCATCTTGACAGTGGCAATACCAAGAAATATGGAAAGAGAAGTAAGAGCAAAGAGGATAAATATTGCACGTTCTGTAAGAAGGGAGGACATGAACGATCTAATTGCTTCAGGTTGAATGGCTATCCCGACTGGTACAAAGGCAGGAAGTTTGCTAACAAGTTTGGGAAATTTGTAGCTCAAGTCAACATGACTCGCGAGGCACAAACACCACTGGAAGCATCCGATTCAGAGTCATACACGGAGCAAGTTTGCAACCCAGATATACAAATGATGATTCAAAAGGAGATTCAGAAAATTATGAAAGGGAAAATAACACAGGACGGTAGTTCAGGTGGTGCAGAGTTTACGACATTTGCATGTGCAGGTAAAACCCAGTTTTTATTTAATTTTATTAGTCCTGAACCATGGATTATAGATTCAGAAGAAACAACACATATGAGTAATTCCCTATCTCATATGACAAACGTTACAAAATTGCACTGTCCCAAGACTGTATACTTACTAGATGGGTCGATTAAGGCTGTAACTTATATTGGAGATGTGTCTTTTAGTACAGATTTTCAGCTCACGCAAGTTCTTTACGTGCCACAATTTAAACACAACTTGTTATCAGTTAGCAAATTACTCAAGGATCGATGCCTGCATGTTTCTTTCTTGCCTAAGAATTGCATTTTGCAGGACCAGAAATGTGAAAGGGTGGTAGCAGTTGGGAGTTTGATAAAAGGATTATATTGCATCACTCAATCCTCTTTCGATTCTTCAATTTTGCAACAGTTTAACAGCAAATCTTATTCAGTTTTTTCTGTCAGTAATAATTTAGACGGTGGCCTTGAGCTTTGGCACAAACGTCTAGGACATTTGTCTACAGAAAAATTGCAGCATGTGTATAAGTTTCCGCATGTGGATCAGTCGGTTGCTTGCGACATTTGTCACAAGGCAAAGCAAACACGAAAACCTTTTTGTAATAGCAAAATTCAATCAGAAAGTTCTTTTGAGTTGTTGCATATTGATTGTTGGGGGCCATATAAAAAGAAATCTTTAACCGGAGATAGCTATATGTTAACTATTGCGGATGATTTTACAAGAGCAGTGTGGACTATTCTGTTTCGAAGCAAGGATCAAGTGGCTCAGTTAATTGAAGGTTTTTTTAAAATGATCCAAACACAATTTGATACGTATGTGAAGATGATCCGGACTGATAATGGCACAGAGTTTACTGGGCATAATATGCAAAGTATTTTACGTAATCATGGAGTGATTCATCAAAAGTCATGTTCGTATACCCCACAGCAAAATGGGGTTGTTGAAAGAAGGCATAGATCACTCCTCACTATCGCTAGAGCTTTATTAAAGCAGGCCAACTTGCCAACAAAATTCTGGGGAGAAGCCTTACTTCATGCTACCCGACTACTCAATATTTCTCCAACAAAGGTATTAAACTGGAAAAGCCCATATCAAGTTTTGTACCAAAGGATCCCAGATTATGCTCAGTTCAAAGTCTTTGGTTGCTTGGGATATGTGTTGAACACTAACCCACGAAAAGATAAGTTTGATAACAGGTCTTTTCCAGGTCTTTACTTGGGCGGTTCCTCTGGACAGAAGGGATGGAAGATGTACAATCTGGACACACACCAGCTCAGTGTATCCCGAGATGTAAAGTTCTATGAAGATCAATTTCCTTATCAGCCTAGCCATTTCTATCCTCGTCAAAAGGAGTATGATTCCCAACCAGAAGTTGTTTTGCCAAACAACTTTACTGCTGACCCATTGCCAAAGCTTGTACGTGCAGACCTCACTGGAGAAATTACTTGCCATGATTTACAAGCTTCGGCATCACCACATCAAAATTCTCAGCCCGCAGAAACTATTGGGTCTTCAGCTAAGAGGCAATTGACACAGCAACCTCTTGCTCCAAATGTTATACGAAGGTAATCCACCAGGTTAAGTAAGCCACCGGCATGGCTATCTGACTTTGTAGTTAATCAGATCAGCACTAACGCTCCCGCAGATGTTTTCCAATACACGGAGGAACATTCAGCTTTTCTTGCCAACATTGAAAAGATTCGTGAACCACGCTCTTATCACGAAGCACAGACAGACCCAAAATGGGTTAAGACGATGCAAGAAGAATTGGAGGCTTTGGAAAAAAAATCAGACTTGGCAGTTGGTTTCTTTACTCGAAGGAAAACATGCAATAACGTCAAAATGGGTATTTCGAGTAAAGTATGCTCCTGATGGCTCTGTTTCTCGCTACAAAGCTAGGTTGGTAGCTCGGGGTTTTGATCAAGAATTTGGGATTGATTATCATGATAGCTTTTCACCTGTTACAAAGATAGTTACTGTCCGAGTGTTTTTAGCCATTGTAGCAGCCAAACGTTGGCCATTACACCAGATCGACATTAATAATGCTTATCTGCATGGAACACGCGATGAAGAAATATACATGCTTCCTCTAGATGGTTACACTAAAGCCCAAAAGAATCAGGTATGTAAACTCTCCAAATCCTTATATGGTTTAAAGCAGGTGGGACAGTAGTGGAATAAAGTCTTCACTGATAAACTTCTTCAACTAGGTTTTGTCAAATCCATACATGACCATTGTCTTTTTACCAAAACAACATCAACAGACTTCCTAGCGCTTATAGTTTATGTCGACGACATTCTCATTACAAGCACCTCTATATCACTAATTCAGAGTGTGAAAAAATTGCTGAATGATTGTTTCACTATCAAAGACATGGGAGAGGCAAAGTTTTTCCTAGGAATTGAATTGGCCAGATCACAACATGGGATGTTGATATCCCAAACAAAGTACATACGAGACCTGGTGCAAACTGCGGGATTATCACATGCACAACTTGTGACTAACCCATTTCCTTCAGGAGTACAATTGGCTGCCGATTCTGAAGTATATACTAATCCCGAACGTTATCGCAGTTTGGTGGAAAAATTGTTATACCTCGGCTTCACCAGACCTGATATTTCATTTGTGACCCAACAATTAAGCCAATATATGACAACTCCCACAAAACTTCAGATGAGCACAGCACTGCATGTCGTTAAATATTTAAAGGGCATTGATACGATGGGGTTGTTTTACGCAGCTGACAACATCTTCGACCTCCAAGCATATTGCGACTCTGATTGGGGAAGTTGTAAAATTACACGACGCTTGATCACGAGGTATTGTGTTTTTCTTGGAGCTTCATTGATTTCATGAAAATCGAAGAAACAATCCATCGTCAGTAAAAGTTCAGCAGAGGTCGAATATCGTGCGATGGCTACGACGTCCTGTGAATTAAAATGGTTAGCATATCTCCTTGATGAGTTCAAGATCAAGCCAGCTTTACCTATACCTCTGTTATGTAATAATCAAGCCGCCATTCACATTGCAGCCAATCCAGTCTTCTATGAACAAATGAAACACGTTGATATTGATTGCCATATTGTCAGAGAACATTTGGTTTCAGGTTTCATCAACACACCTTACACTTCTTCTGCTAGCCAACTCGCCAATTTACTTACCAAGCCATTAACCTCTGTGCAGATGTATTCCGCATTAACCAAGATGAAGTTATTCCAATGCACTTCATCTTGAGGAGGGGGTGTTGGATACATGCACTGGATACATGCATGCGCATGCAAAAGAAAATAAACGACATCGAGGAAACTAGTTTTAAAAGTTTTCAAATATTTTTACTTCCCGCTCAGTTTACGTTTACAGCAGCTATATATACCAAAGCTCTGTTTCTGTATTCTTTAAGACGTAATAAATAAAAGTTAAGCTCTTAGTACTATCTCTTCTTTTCTTCAAATATAATTATAATATGCATTTTAAAACTACTGAATTATAACAAACTTTCTTTTCTAATAAAGAAATTAAAATGAGTAGAATTTCTAAAGCTTACATTAAAAAGGCGGAAAATTGTCAAAAGATGTAAAATACTGCAGTATCTATGAGTTTAATGTAGAAGAGTATAATTTTAATTTATCACCAAAATTTAGGTGAAAAAATCCTAAAAGAGAGGTCAATTTTAAAATTTACTAGTGTCATTAAGTATATTAAACATAGGGAAAAGTTGTTATTTCTTGAGGTGATATCCAAAGATAATTTAGGTAAAATTAATTATGAAAGTCATGAGAATAACTAAAATGGTAGTTATATAATTGAATTGTTAAGTATATTATTCAAAAAATTAATTTCAATATTAAATATTATAAAATTTATTAATTTCCTATGCTAGGAAAAAGGAAAAAAGCTACATTTAGTTAGCTAACTTTGTCCCACATAAATGTTGCAAAGAAATCATTCTTGTTCTTTATAAACCTTTTTTTCAATGTGGGGATCCATGGATGCCAAATTCGTTTCTACATATAGAAATGGAATTTGTGGACATTTTGCCATCAATTGGTCAAAAGGAATTTGGCACTTCAAAAATGTTAGTGGACAGAAAGAAAAGAGCTATATAAAAGAACATGATAATAAAAATTTTAATGATATATTAAGTGCCTTTTGATGCTTAATCAGTGGCTCAAATCGAGCCATTCAAACAAATAACGTAACCCACTCAAAAGGATTAGGTAGATACTACCCAGGCAGACGCAAATTTATTTTATTGTTCAAAGTTCCGAGTAAAAAAAAAATATTGTTTTGTTAAAATTTGTTCAAACTAATTTCAGTTAATTCTTTTTAATTTAAAACTCGATTAATTTAATTTAGACTTGAATTGAAATATCAGCTCTAAAAAGACATTAGTATTATTTGATTAGTCACTTACTACGCAGTAGATACCATTGGAGAGAACAAATGACCGTCATCTCCGTAATGGATAATGAAAAATTTTAAAATATCACATTTTTTGAATTGTTCAAAATTCAAGCTAAAAATAATATAGTTTTTTAAAATTTTAGTCAGTCCTCCCTAATTTGAATTTTTTTTTTAAAGTAAGAACAAACAGCAAACTAAGACGATGATAAAAAAGGCAAAAACTAACCCAAGCTAATAGGCTTACTCCGTACACCCAAATCCTACTAGCCTTCCTCATCATTGTTTGAACAAACAGAAAAATTAGAAAATAAAATGGAATCTAAACAAGGAGGAGTAACACTCCAGTGATAAAGGTTTGCATGTAATAAAGCCACTCTTGCGAGTGAATAAGCCGCCTTATTAGCAATCTTACGCGTCCAATGGAAGGACAAATGAAGGAAATGACGCTTGAGTGATAAACAATCAAGGGGCAAGACTCCAATCTCTGAACTAATTTACCATAAAAAGGCACTAATATTTTTATGTAAAAACATGTACTTAAAATTTAAGTATTACCACCATAGTTGAACATGGTTTGAGTTTTGTACATGATCTTGTTACGACTATTGTTGTCTGCTGGATTTATAATTATCTAATGCTCCTTGATGCCAACAAGTTATGTCAAATTGTTTTGGAGATAGAAAGAAATTGAGTAGTATGTATGTGTTAGACATATAGAATAAGGGATTTTAATCATTAAAAATTGAACCAATTTGGACGTTTTACAGCGAAGACTTTGAATTGGCTAATTTTTTTATTCAGTTTTTAATTTTTAGATTCGATTTAGTTTAATAGTTTTTGTTGTTAAAATCTAATCAATTTATTAATTAATCAGTTAATTTTTGTAAATTAATTAATTTTTATAATTCAAAATAAACTAATTAATTTTTACTTAATAGTCTCCTTTTTTAATTAAACTTTCAATTCTTATAAGTAAAGATAGTCTTCTTTAATTAATTTTTAAATTCTTTAATTTTATTTAATCTTTAACCTGTCTTATGACAATTTAATATCAGTTAAAATTTTTAAATCTTAAATCTCTTATCTTATGAGTTTAATTTTCAGTTTGATTTTTAAAATATTGTTAAAAACATAATAATTGTTGATATCCTAATTGAGAGTCATTACAATAAATTCGATTAATACAATAAGACGCAATTACAATAAGAATAATTTTCTTTAATATATCTTATTTCTTCTGTAAATGTACCATCAATTAAAGGAGGCCTTCTAAATTGTTGTAAGATCATATGTTTAACTAATGACTATTATTAGATTCAATAACAAAAATTTAAGTTAATGCAAGTAGAAAAATGATCGATTCAAAGAAGCTTTAATTACTACATGTTAGCTTATTGGGGTAGCTTAATTAAAGGGATATATATTATGTAAGAAATAAAAAGATGGAGACAGTTGCGTCGTAGCCAAGGCCACTATCTTGAAAACGATCTTTGACAGACGTCGGTGCAATTCAAATGTCAATCGCTCCCCAAGGCTGTCACAGCGAGCTCTTGCACATGTACTCATGGGCAAGAGTATGGAGGAACAGATGCTTAAGGAGAACAAAAATGAAAGAATATCTTGCAGTTTTTTCAGGAAGACACAACAAAGAAGGAAGTGTTGATTTTTTTTGGTAAGCCAAAAGAGGATAATTAAAGCATAAAAATAGGAGAAGATTAAGCAATTGCAATATTCTGGAGATTAGAAGATCGAAGAGTCCATGTCTAGTTTTCAATAAATCTGCGATACAACTGTATTTGCCTAGTTCCACACTCTACCAAAAGACCCAAGCCGAACAACTCAAAGAAGTAAGGAAAAACAACAACAATATAAAGAGTTGGAAGACCTCTTATCCAACCAATGTGGGACAACCAAATGTCCATGGAAAAGAAAGAAACAACTAATAAAGAAAAAGATATAGAAGCTGTCATTATTCCAACATTCCTCCACTAATGGCAAACTGAAATATAAAAGATACCTTAAACAAAAGGAGGGTATACTTAAGTGTCAATATCTTTTCATTGTATTAACATATAGTGAAGTGAGGCAATACACAAGTTCAATCAGTGAATACATATCTTGAACTAAGAGAACTTTAGATGAGACCCCTATAACACATATTATACGTCAGTTTGTGCAAACTCCACGATATAATACTTGCGCTATTCTAGGCTATGTGCTTACCTTGGGTCTTATGAGTGCTCTAGAAAGACAGCCTAAGTCTTTTATAGAAGGTTGCCTTTACACTCAAGTAGGTGAATCCATCAAGTACTTCTCATTAGCACCACCCTAACGGGCTATGGATCCATCAAGAGCAAGTGCAATCTTTAAGTAGAGTTAGGTGAATCTATCACATCCGTCTCTCGTGGACCACCCTTGTATGGGCTATAGATTCATTAAGAGAGCTCAACCTTCTTTAGGTCAATGTAACACATCATAAAGATGAGTCATGACGAAGAATTTCACTCAATGGGCTTAAGCCCCATCCCCTTCGACTTTTCAAAAACTAATCTCTTCGATAATCCTTTAGTTAAAGGATCCGCTAGATTCCTTTTGGATATTACAAATTCTAAGGAGATAGCACCATTCTTGAGTAGTTACTTCACCAATCCATGTCTTATACGAATGTGTTGCCTTTTACCACTATACATGTTGTTCTTAGCAACTCCAATTGTACTCTGAAAGTCACAATGAAGAGGAATAGCTGTAGACAGTCTACTCCATTTGGGCACATCCGTTAAGAGATTTAGAAGCCAATTTGCTTCTTGACTTGCCAACTCAAAAGAAATAAATTCAAATTCTATGGTGGAACGTGTTATACAAGTTTGTTTTGCAGACTTTCAAGAAATAATACCTCCACCTAAAGGAAATATATAATCATTAGTTGAACTAACTTCATCATTGTTAGATGCCTAATTATCACCATAATATCCTTCAAGCACAAAAGGAAACAATAGTTCATGGTACCTTTCAAATACTTGAACAAGCGATGAAGTGCATTCCAATATTCATTACTAAGATTATGAGTATACCGACTCAAACGTGAAACAACATAGGCAATATTAGGTCTAGTATATTTCATAAGAAACATGACACTACCAATAATTTTGGCATATTCACGTTGTGATACGCTATCACCTTTGTTTTTCATGAGATGAATACTAGAATCATAAGGAGTTCTCACTGGTGTAACATCAAAATAATTGAATTTATGCAATACCTTATCAATAAAATGAGACTAACACAATGAAAAACTATTCTCTGTTTTGGAAATTTTAATTCCAAGAATTACATTAGGCTCTCCTAAACCTTTCACATAAAATTGAGAAGATAAAAATTTCTTAGTCTCATTAACTACATCAATAGTAGCACCAAAATTCAACATGTCATCCACATAAAGACATAAACATACATTCAGCTTCTACTACTTTAGAATAAACACAAGAATCAAAAGCGTTAACAACAAAATCATTTTGGGTCAGGGTGCTATTGAACTTCTCATCCCACTATTTTGGAGCTTGCTTAAGGCCATACAAGGACTCCCTAAGTCTACAAACCTTGTTTTCTTAACTAGGTACCTCAAAGCCTTCGGGTTGGTCTATATATATTTTCTCCTCTAAATCTCCATTCAAAGAGGCTATTTTCAAATCCATTTGATGTACAACTAAACTATAGATGACGGCTAGGGCTATTAGAGCACGAACAATGACAATCTTAGTGACAAGTGACTAGGTATCAAAGTAGTTAATCCCTTTTTTCTAGTTAAAACCTCTCATCACAAATCTTGCCTTAAACCTTTTAATGGAGCCATCATGTTTGCGTTTCCATCTGAACACCCACTTACCACTAATGGGTTTACAACCATTAGGTAACAAGATTGCTCATAATATTCTTGAAATCTGCTAAGTCTGAATAAATAAGCTCTAAAAGTTCTATCTTTCTACTTGTGACAAATAAAGGTTTCTTGGTATATTTGGCCTCAACACATATTTGACACTTAGAGAATTCTTTGGTCTTTACTATAGGTATTAGGCCCATTTCTCTAAGTCTTTTAATCAAGGCAATGTTCAAATATCCTAGTCTACTATGCCACAAGTTAGCAGACTCAACAATATAAGCAGAAGCAGAGGTACTACCATTCACTAATTCATATTCAACATTGAGTACGAAAAGAACCCCCCTATGAGATATCCCTTCCACATAAACTCCCCATTATGAGAGAGTACAACCTTATTAGATTCAAACAAAAGTTTCAATCCAGCGTTATTCAATAACTAACCAAAAACTAGATTCCTACGCAAACTAGGAACATACAAAAGATTATTTAAAGATAAAATTTTCCCAGATATCAGCTTGAGTAGAATCTTTACTTTACTGAGGATTCCAGCAATACCAGAATTGCCCATATAGACGCATTTGCCATCGGCAGCCTCTTGGAAATCATCAAACAAGTCCTTATCAGTGCACAAATGCCTTGAGGCTCCTATATCAAGCACCCAATCAGTCTTGTTAGCCACCAAATTTGCCTCAACAACAACAACAACAATGATATCATCATTTTTAGTCGAGTTAGCTTGTGGAATAGTTTGTTTCTGGCCATGCTTTTGTGCACCTTGATGTTGCGAGCATTAATAGGCTTTATGGCCAAGCTTACCACATACAAATTACGTAACTTTGGACTTATGAATTTTGGAGTTCGATTTGTTAAAACTTTGCTTTTTTGCTATAATTCAATTTCTTCTTGTTCTTTTCCTTAAACCTATCTTTACACACGTCAACAACAGATTCAACAATGTTAGCGTTAGTGTTATTAATAGAAAGATTATCAAGCTTATTTTTAAGTCGATTGGCTTCTTTAGTTCTTATGTGGCTAATTAATTCTTGAAGAGTCAAGTATTTCTTCTTATGTTTGAGTTGGTTTCAGTAGTCATTCCAAGGGGTAAAATTTTCTAATAGGACGTTAGCTTGAAGTGTTTCATATATCTTCATGCCTTCATTGAGTATGTTATTAACCATGTTCTCGTATTCGTGCACTTGTTCCATGATTGATTTATAATCAACCATCTGGATCTGCAATCACATGCCGACAACATATTTTTTCTTTCCAACATCATTAGCCCCATACTTCTTCTCAAGAGCATCCCTTATTGATTTGGCAGACTTATTGGTGTAGAAAAGATCGAACAAAACATTACACATATGACTTAACATATGCCCATGAACTAGTTTATTATCTTTCTCATACTTCTTAAACTCTTCGGCTTTATCCTTGATCGGAATTGCAAGAGTAGCTAAAGAATAACTATTTGGAAGTGCAAGCGGAGCTACTGGCACAACCGACGGATTGTTGAACAATAAATAATCAACCTCTAATTGTTTAAAAAATATTAGCAGCCTCTAAGACCAGTGCTTGTAATTGGCTCCATCAAGTGGTTTGAGTTTGGACAAATTGGGGAGGGACTTTGTGAGATTGAAAGGGGCACTAACAGCCTTTGATCTTGAATAAAATGTTTTCAAATTGTAAGAAATAAAAAGACAGATCAACGAAATAGATAATTGCGTCGTAGCCAAGGCCACTACCTTGCAAGCGATTTTCGAAGGACATCGTTGCAATTCGGATGTCGATCGCTCTCCAAGGTTGTCATAACGAGCTCTTGAACACGTGCACTGATGGGCAAGAGTATGGAGGATGCACACAGATGCTCAAGGAAAAAAATGAAAGAATATCTTGCAATTTTTTCAAAAGACACAACAAAGAAGGAAGCATCGATTTGTTTTTTTTGTAAGCCAAAAGAGGATAATTGAAGTATAAAAACAAGAGAAGATCAAGCAATTGTTGTTAGAGTAGTGCCCTAAAGGCAATCGCCTTTAGCGCGTTTTGTACAAAGTTGTATACATACTTTATGAATAAATAAAGAAAGGCATATTTCATTAATTTGATGTTCATTATTTATGAACTGATATTGATCT
>JANZLF010000221.1:42880424-42892777 GCA_026546835.1 Erythroxylum foetidum
TATATCGATTAATAATTATTAAATTTAATTTATATTAAGTAAAATTAAATTATTCATAATTCTTATCAATAATTCAATTAGACTAATTAAATATATAATAAATTATTCATAATTTTATTTAAATTTAATGTATATTAAATAAATAAGTAATATATATTTAGTTGATATTAAATAAGATTAAAAAAAGAAACAGAAACAAGTTTTCACAATTTTAGAAAACTGGAAAAAAAATCAAAACCAAAATTGAAAATAAAAAATTCAAACAAATAAGTTTTTTTTACTTCAATTAAAACAAAAACAGAAAAACTGAAAATAAAAACAGAATCAAACATACCCTAATTAATCTCAGATCTTTTATACAACTCAAACATAAAAACAAGAAGAGTGTTATTACCAACAAGCTCTTATTTAGTCCACAATCTCCAAGCTATGGTTTCATTATTCCAAGGTATGGATGATAACAGGCAGGGCTAAGCCTCTGGACCCTCTTGACTTGTGAATTTAGTTTGGTCCTAAAAGCTTTGCGGCTCAAGTATAATCTGACTTTTTTAACTGATTCATGAGCTAGCTCAGATTCGAGCTAGACTGTCATCCCTATTCAATGGTGTGCAAGAGTTGGGTTGGTATCACTCTAGTATAAGCTGCAAACACCAAGCAAGAAACAGCAGGCCCAACCCAGAACACCCAGTGACCATTCCACAAATGTCCACCTCTCACAACTGCAGGGCCGAAACATCTCGCCGGATTCAGCCCAGCTCCGGCGTACCCTTTGATGGCTGTCACGGCTGTCGACACATAGACAAGAAGTCCCAAAACTATCCCCAGAATGACACATACAGTGACTCGACCCAACCCCTTGGCTTGTCTATGATCAAAAGCCATCAACACAGAAGCAAAAAGAAACACAAACCCACAAATGATCTCGAGCCAAAGGGCCTGTCCTTTCCCAATACCAATCACCGCAGGACCATGTCCACCGACACCTGGTGGTACAACCACCGTGAGAGTACACCCACCAAGCGAGAACGTACTCTGAATGCTGGAGTTGACCACAGCTTTTAGAGCTAGTGCACCCAGAATGCCACCAACACATTGAGCAAAAATGTATATGATGGTTCTTGACAGTGGAATGAGACCGGTGAGGAAAGCAGCGAAGGTGACGATAGGGTTGATATGGCCACCTGAAATCGGGAAGGTGGCAATCAACAGAATTGCGATGATAATGGCCACGAGGATTGAGAAGATCAAGTTGCGCATATCAGTCCCTGTCTGAATGGTCGATATAGCTATGGTGTCCAATGCAAAGACGAGAACTGCTGTGCCCATAAGCTCTGCAACAGAAGCTCTCCATATCTGCTAATCGTAAAGGCCATTGTTCTCATATCATGTATATGGTGTTGTTTTATCAGCCATGAAACTGTTTCCTATTTTTATCTAACAAACACTATAAATATGTACGGAACTTGAGAGACCAAAGTTAGATTGAATGTACATGTGATTATGTAGTGATAATGTAGCGTTGATTTGTAAGAACTTAGTACCGTCGAAGAGAAAAACTCTTCCAAGCCTAGTATCTTTCTAACAGTAGCTGAACCCTTTGGCTTCTTTCCTCCAACCGTTGGTTGCTGATCAGACCTGCAAAACATTAATCATACAACCAAGTTAAAGTGTTAAACGCCTATGGTTTTGAGGTTTTGAAACATAAAACAGACAAACTCCAAGAAAGTAGGAGAGAAGGGTAAACTATAGAATCACCAGCATTAAGAAGACACTTACATTGGTGTCGAAGCAAACAGCCGGACTGTGTTTTTGCCAATGACATTTTCTGCATCTCCAACTATGCCTGCGTCGACCTGCGAAGCCATGTTTTATTGATCTGTTTCCTCTTCTTCTTTGCTAAGCAAACTTCCTCTGGAGTTCTCAAATGTATTTATAGAGGCAAAGGTAAGATATGTGAGACTTGCACAAGTTGCCAATTGGAATAGACAATAGACCAAGTACATGTAGAGTTGACAATATGAGCTCGGCCAACTAGAGTTGATTGAGTTTAAGATCAGGTTAAGTTTGTAGTTTGGTCCGAAGTATTGTCATAAAAGTCCAAGCTATTCAGATCCTCTAATCAAAATGATGTCATTCAATTTAATAATTTAAAACAATCTCATTTTTAGTATGTAAATTTAAAAAATTTTAATAACAAAATGACCTTATTTTAATCAATTATATCAAAATGATATCCTTTTAAATGACCCTAATTAGTGAAATCGACAACAGACACCATAAAATATTTGGGTTGATTGAGATTTGGGTTGGCTTGAGAATTGGAGACTAATGTAAACTTCGAGCCAAAATATCTAACCAAGTTAAATTTTATAATCAAAATGAGGTCATTTGGTTTAATTATTTAAAATGATATCATTTTGATATATAAATTTGAAAGGATAGCTAATTTTAAAGTATTAAATTTTTTGAAAAATTTTCAATTCAATATTTAAACTTTTAAAATTTTTAATTGAGTGACAAATTTTGTAAAATATTAATAATTTAGTTTAAAACTTTAATTTTTACTGATGTAACTAATAAATAGATATCCATATAATATTAATAGACATGTCACATCATCAAAAATAATTTTTTGAATTGAGTTTTGAAGATTTTAAAAGGTTAGTCATCGAACTGAAAAATTTAAAAGCTAAGATACTAAATTAAAAAAACCTTAAAAGGTTATACACTTTTAGATATGTTACCCCAAATTTAAAAGATTCAAAAATAAAAAAGATATTATTTTAGTCAATTACAAAAATAGTGTCTGCTGCTTTGAATGAATTCAAGTAAATATCAAGCCAATAAAAGAATTATGATTACTGATAAATAAATACTTTAATGTCTATTGTTGAGCAACAACTTAGAAGAATTATAATATATGTCTTCTGTATTATGTCTTGACCATGTTTTGTAGTTAGTTTGATTAAAAATTAAGTATCAAGTCAATAAATTATTGGGAAATAAATAGAGATGGTAATGAAATCGGATAAGGTGATATGTACGTTAGTCCAATGTTCATTAACAGTTATTTGAACTTAGATGAAACCTCATCATATTTGATTCATTTGAATCCAACTCTGTTGTGAAAATCGACCAGAATAAAGCAGGTTCACAATTAAATATGACTGAAGGAATAGTAATAAACACACATATTATACATGAAAAACTTCAAATTAGGGTAAAAATCATAAGGTTAGAAAAATTTTACTACCGAAAAAAACTAGAGAATTACAAGAAAAAATTAGATCAAAAAATACACAAAATATTTTTGTTTCTCTTTCTCTTTCGTTTCTCTCTCACCTCACGTCTCTCTTCTTTTGCTTGCTATCTCTTTGTTCATCTTCTGCCTATTTATAGGCAGAAGATTGAAGATATGGTTGGCCAAATTAGCCAACCATTCTTTATTGTCTTATTAGGCATGTTAGACTCCAAATTTCGATGCCTAACATGTCAACCAAGTTTGACAATTCTCCCATATGAAGATATGATTGAGAGTCAATCAGATCTTCATACTATTCTTTCTACCTTGTTGTTTCATGTTGCTTGCGTCTCTGTCAGGCCACATGAAGATCGACATCACATAAACTTGTCACCATTAATTGCTTTTGTCATAAAATCTGCCAGGTTATCTATTGTCTGAATTTTTTACATGTTCATCGTTCCTTCTTATACTTTCTTACGGACGAAGTGATATTAAACTCAGCTGTGTTTTATCTTTCAATCAAATGTTAGATTCTTTGCAAGATGTAAAGCACTCTGACTGTCATAATACATAATAATATTCTCTTGTTTATTTCCAAATTCTTCCAACATCTTCAACCACACCGCTTCTTTACTAGCTTGTGTAGCTGCTACATATTCTACTTTTATTGTTGACATAGCCACAGCTGACTGCAATTTTGAAGCCTAACTTACAGCTCCTTTAACTAGTGTAAACACATATCCTGTAGTAGATTTACTTTGATCAAGATCACTTACATAATCATCATCAACATATCCTTTGACAGTAAAATCTGATCCTACATAATATAATGCAACATATGAGATTCTTTTGATATATCTGAGAATCCTCTTAACAATATTTCAATGCTTTCACCCAAGATTTGTCATGTATTTACTAACTACTCCCACTGCATGTGCAATGTCTGGTCTTGTACAAATCATAGCAAACATTAAGCTTCCCACTACTGATGCATACGGTACTCGAGACATCTTCATCATCTCTTCTTCATTGCTAGGACTCATACTTGAATATAAATTGAAATTAACAAGAAGAGGGCTATAAATTGACTCACAATTTTGTATGTTGAATCACCGCAAGATCTTCTTCAAATAATTCTTTTGAGAAAGTCAAATCTTCATATTATTTCTGTCTCGATGAATTTGCATCCCCAGAATCTTATTTGTTGGTCCCAAGTCCTTCATTTCAAATTCCCTAGACAACTATGCCTTTAATTCTTTAATACGATCATTATTAGGGCCTGCTACCAACATGTCTATATACAATAGCACGACTATAAAATCATATTTCTTAAACCTCTTAAAATATGCACAAGGGTCTACATTCAGTCTATTGTATCCAAGGCTCATGATGAAGGAATCAAATTTCTTATACCATCACCTCGGCACCTGCTTTAAACCATATAGAGATTTGTTCAACCTGTAAATCAAGTTCTCTTTCCTTTTTTCTTCAAAACCTTTTAGTTGGAGGATATAAATTTCTTCTTTAAGATTTCCATGAAAAAATTCAGTTTTCATATCTAACTGCTTAAGATGTAAGTCAAATATAGCACACATTGCCATAACTACTTATAGTGAGTCGAACTACATGAGAAAATATTTTGTTAAAATCAATACCTCCTTTCTGAGCATATCTTTTTGCCACCAATCTAGCACGATACTGCTCTACTTGATTGTTACCACTCCGCTTGATCTTGTAAGCCCATTTATTTTCAATAGGCTTTCTTCCTTGTGATAGTGATACTAGCTCCCACGTGTTATTTTATGTAGAGCTTCAATTTCTTCTTGCATTACTGTCATCCACTGAGATGCATCTGAGCTATTCATTGTTTCTTGAAGAGTTGATGGCTTTCCGTCCTCAATTAAAAGACAGTATGTAATATTGCTCTCTATAATATAATCCGAGTGCCAGCTTGGTGTTCTTCTTATGTGAGTTGGTCTCTGAGTATCTGGAACATCATATTCAACTGGTTCTTGCTCCTCATGATCTAGTGCAACTTCAGAAGAATCATTTTGATCAACTTCTCTATCCACTTGTACTGTTGTAGTTTCTAGATTCTCTTGTACAGTACCAACATTTTCTACTTGCTCTTAATCCTTATCTTTTATGAAGATAACATTCCTGTTGATAACAATCTTATAGGTAGTGGAATCTTACAGATGATACTACTTTATACCTTCAATATACCCTAAGAAAATTCATCTTCTAGATTTTGAATTCAACTTTGTAGTTTCTTAGGTATTGAACATGACATAGGCAGGACTTTCAAAGATATGCTCCATCGGTGTCTTCAACTTAATTGCAGTTAATGGAGCTCAATTCATCACATAACGAGCAGTATTGACTACTTCTATCCAGAATTTTTTAATCTAAGCTTGCAGTTCTCAACATCGCTCTTACTCGTTCCAACAAAGTTCTATTTATTCGCTCTGTTACTCCATTTTGTTAAGGAGTGTATGCCGTCGTGAACTGCCTTTTGATGCCTTTTTGATTGCAGAATTAATCAAATTCTTTACTAGTATATTTGACTCCATTATTTGAGTGTAAACACTTAATCTTCTTACCAGATTCTAGTTCCACCCACGCTTTGTAAAATTTGAAAGTTAGAAATACATCTGCCTTCCTCTTGATAGGAAACACACAATATCTCCTCGAATAATCATTAATAAATGATACAAAGAAAGTTGCTCCTCCTAGGGACGTAACTGGTTCTTGCCATACATTAGAGTGAATCAATTCTATAATTTCTTTGCTTTTAAACTTTGATGTGTTGAACTTCAATCGATGTTACTTACTCAATGCAATGCTCACAGAAGGGTAGCGATACCTTTGTGAGACCTAGAAGTAGATTCTTCTCTGCGAGTATCTTCATTTCTTGTTTTGAAATATGTCCAAGCTATTTATGTCACGCCATTGTAGATTTATTATATGGACTAGTCACTGTTCCGGATGTCTCTCCTTCTTACAAAGTTACTCCCTTTAGCATGTACATATTTGCAACAATCTTATCTGTTTTCATAAATACCAGCGCTCCTTTAATCACGTTCATTTTTTAATCTCAAATCTGAAACTAAGATCATCCAGTTGTCCTATTGATAACAAATTCTTCTTCAGGCCCTCCACATGTCGCACTTTTTCAATAGTCTGAGTTGTCCATCATACATCTTTAAATTGATGATGTCTATACTAATGACCTTCAAAACTTGATCATTACAACTATGCACATATCCCTCAGAGACAGATTCCTACTGATGGAATCATTCTCTTTGAGAGGTCATATGAAAAGTAGTTGCTGAATCGAGAAGCCATACATCAACAAATCTTCTCTCACCTCCAATTGTCGTTGTTGCTTCACTGACCATTGCACCTCCATTATCTGAAATATATGCTACTTTTTCTTGAGGAATAGAATCTTTTTTTATTTATATTCCAACAATCCTTCTTCAGGTGCTCTTTCTTGCTATAATTGTAGCACTTGAAATTCTTCTTACTCCTCGATTTTGATCTGTCATGACTATGACTTTCACTTGAGCCATATTCCATTGATCTTCCTCTCATCACTACCATAGCCTCCGCTTATTGCAAATTTACCGGCATGTCTTCCTTACTTTAGTATCGATTTTCTTCTTCTAGAATGCAGCTGCAATATTGTCGAAGACTAGAGTGTCTGTGTTGTTTATTAAATTGATGACAAGTTGATCATACAAATATGGTAAACTTTAGGGTAGAAGTTTCACACGTTTACTTATCTATATTGTGTGTCCCAACAATATGAGTTAGGAAAATAGGGTATTTGAAGTATTTAAGTGCTTCGTCACCGAAATAGATTCCTCCAAGCGTAAAGTGTATAATTTCCTCTTCAGAAAAATTTTGTTGTGGAGTGATTTGGCCTCGTACAATTTTGTGAGGTAATCTCATATTTCCTTCGCATTCTTCTTTTCCTCTAAGCTGGATAATACTCTATCAGCTAAAGCTAGGTGAAGACTAGCTACAACATTCTCGTCCATCTCGTTTCATTTTTTATCTGTGACTCCAACTAGTTGTTTACTAATGGTCACCAGATAATTATCTTTCCTCAAGATTGTCTTTATCTTCAACTTCCATAATGAGAAATTACTCCCATTGAACTTTTCAATCTCAAATTTTGTTGTCATTACTTCTATCACAAACAAAATTTAGATTTCACTATTCACGTGAATAATATTCGTATGTATGAATAGTACTGTACTCGTATGTATGAATAGTTTCGTATATGTGAATATTACCGTACACATGAATAGTAATGTATACTTAAATTACAATAACTGCACAATTTAATGCAAAAATAAATTTATAAATAGTTGTCACCTTTTGAGGTTATTATTCACCAATTTTTACTGTGCTCATCCGAACTCCGAACGGATTACGCTAAAAAATTCATCGTAATTTTCTCATCTCGCTCTGATATCACTTGTTGTGAAATTCGATCGAATTAGAGCAAGTTCACAATTAAATAGGATTGAAGGAATAGTAATAAACACATATTTTACGTGAAAAACTCACAAATTAGGGTAAAAATTACGATAAGGATAGAAGAATTTTATTACTGGGAAAAACTAGAGAATTATAAGAAAAGCCTAGACCCAAAAATACACAGAAAATTTTTGTCTCTCTTTTTTTTCTTTTCTCTCTCACTTCGCATCTCTTTTCTTCTACTTGTTATTTCTTTATTCATCTCCTACCTATTTATAGACAGAAATTGGCCAACCATTTTTTTGTTGCCTTATTAGGCATGTTAGGCACCAAGTTTGACAAACTCAATGTCAATGCACTTGACCAAAATGAAATTATTTGATTTTTAAAAATTTCCAACATATAAAATAAACAATTTCTAGAACTTCCAACGTCCATACGATGGAGAGGCCTCCTGACAACAGTGCAGGACCTAAAGGCATCTTTCAGGGTTGGACCACCATAACCACTTCAATTTTTACACGAACTTGACCGAATTTTTCTTCAAGTTCTCTCGTCGGGTGATTATTCCCACGCAATTTTGATCGATAGTGCATCCACTTGAGGAATATGTTGTTGCTTTACCATCGTGTGTCACACTCTTGACCACCATTAATGAGCCTAGCTAGGTAGAGATTGAGATATAGGTTATGACAAATCACGAGCACAACTCACAAGCCCTTTCTAGGGCCTCCATTCATGTAAAAGTTGAGCTACGTTTGGACTCCATGTGGAGGGAATGTCACCAGGAAAGAGACGTACGATAACGAACGCCATAACAGGTAGCAGGTGGAACTTTGTGGGATCCCAGAACAGACTACCTGTTCCATATTTGAAACACGGACAAATGCAACGAAAATTACAAATGAATATTGGTATCTAGTCGATATCTTATGTATGGATACATCAAAGAAACGATCAAGAACCATGCCAAATAACGAAGAATCGAATACCATTCACTGACTGATTAAGATAGGTTAATCATATTTGATCGTATGCATAAATAGGCCAGCTCACGGATTCGATCAGTGGATAACGTAATTGCTGTAATTATTCTATCCATGCAATTATAAATTTGTTTGTATATTAATAAATAACTCTATCATAAGCCAACATATGACACATTTTATTTGACATTTATATGGAATAATGTTTTTTTTCAAAATTAAGAGACAATATAAATCATTCTCCATAATTTTATTTATATTAAGATGTAACATAAGTTTATTATTTTCTTATCCAATCTCAAACAATACATTAACAATAAGATTACGTTAAAACTTTTCTAAATAAATATATTTATAAAATCAAAGTTTAGATAAAGATGTGATAATGTTAGGTGATTTAAGATTTATTAGTATAGTACTCAACTACATTCTATGTAACTAAAAAATATAGTGAATATAAATTATGTGTTGTAAAATAAGATAAATTTAACACAAAAAATATGAAAAGTGATATATTCAAGTTTCACAAGAAATTGTGTAACATGTCTTGACCATGTTTTGCAGTTAGTTTGATTAAAAATTAAGTATCAAGTCAATAAATAATTGGGAAATAAATAGTTTAATGTTGTTTCCTCATAATTTCTCCATCTATTTTCTTATGATGCTTAACTTAAGTCAACAGTTCATACAAGCAATATATATATATATATATATATATATAACTTCAAGTTATCACCAACATCACATTCCTTTAGTTTTGGGATCACAATCATGTTAAAGTATCAAAAACGTATCTTGATTAAATATATTTAATGATTCTTAATCATGTCATGACTATATCTTCTTGATGTCACAACATCTTTAACATCCTCTTTTTAATAAAAAAAACATCTTTAACATCCTTCTAGTTTGGATTTAGCCTAGTTTTCTTCCCCTTTTTTTTTTAATTTAGCATCTTGTCATAAGATTCGATACTAATATCAAATTCTTTAAATAGGTCCAATTCTAATCCAAAACCCAATTGAATTTTTAAAATTTTTAAATTTCTAAGATTTTTAGGCTTTTCAAACTTGGAAATCGTTAGGATGGTAATTTTTGTTTGACATGGACCGGAGTTAATTGGCAACTCATTTCTTTTCAATTTTCGAGCCCGATATGATCTTGTCCAAAGTCTAAATATGTCAAATAAAGTGAGTCATATTTAAATTTTAAATTTTAAATTTAAAAGAAAAATAATTATATTTAACCTAGCACGATCTAACTTTAAAATTTTTCTAGTCTAGTCAAGTTTAGAGTCAAGCTCAAGTTTAACTATAAATTTCCGGATCGAACTCAAGCCTAAGGAGACCTGAACAATAGTAGAGCCTAACATAATCCAAACTCCAAAATTTTAAAAACATGTCTGCAAAACTTGATCAACTCAATTTTCAAACTCAAGCCAAAGTGTCAACTATGAATCCTTCAAATGTAAGGGAATGTAAACTTGTTATTTCAATTTCAACATGGAATCCGATCCGAACACTTTAATGAACTCGCGTTTCTACTATATTGAAGCCAATCTATATGATAAAATTTGAACTTTTTTAAAACTTTTGACCTGAATTTACTTAATCTAGGGGTAAAATCTTGTGCTAAATTGTTACTAAACATGTCTAAAAAAGGAACAAGAACAATGAGTTGTTGATGGTGCGGAAGTAACATGTCCGACTAAGAGTACGTAGCTGTTCTACTTCTTCGGAAAAGATAGTGACAAATATGGGGAGATGATATAGAGCAGGATGCAAACGATGTAAATAGAGATGTAATGAATCGGAGAGGGTATAGAACAGGATGCACATGTTGTGAATAGAGATGGTAATGAGATCGAATAAGGTGATCTGTACGTTAGTCCAATGTTCATTGACAGTTATTTGAACTCAGTTTGAAGCCTCATCAGATTTGATTCATTCGAATCCAACTCAATGTTAATGTAATTGACCAAAATGAGATTATTTGATTTTTAAAAAATTTCGAACATATAAAATAAAGCAACATCGTTTTAATAATTGAGGGTAGAATTTTAGGTCCGACCTAACCCGATTCCAACTTCGATTATTCGAATCTAACTTATTGACTTCCGATCGAAGTCACTAACTATGAAATATTGATTCAATATTGAAAGATGTAACATGCAAATAAGGGAATGGTAACATATTTTTACAACCATAAAATTCACGTTTGTTATTTTTTGGATGCATAATGACTAAATTATTGACACTATTGAGGATGGCAATTTGTACCCGATTTTTCAAAAAAAATTGAGCTTCAAGTTTGAATTGCCCAACTCGACTCTTACAATTAAAATGATATTGATTCGTATTTTTATTTTTAAAAAAATTTGGAATGAGCTAAATTAAACTCTGGCTAGACTGAGTCCGACTCGAGAAAATAACAAATGATATTACTTACAGATACTATCTAGGGATGCCTCGAGTCTAACCACAGTATCATATCATGGGATCAACTCAACCTAACCCGACCAACATCCTAAATAGTATATGCAAGTAATATCTTGTGTTTTAAAACAATGATTTGACAAAAAATTATTTCAAATCCTAATAAACAAGTAACACTAACAAACTCAACTTATCTCCACTTAAGTTTTGCACATTCTCAAGTGAAGAAGTTTATATTCTAAGGTTTTGGTAATCAATTGATTTCTTTTCAATATACATTAAGGAAAGAGTGCAAGTTTAGATTTTTTATTAAGAAAATTTTGCTAATTAGTTAATTAATGAACTATGCTCAAGGTAATGTTTTAAAACCTAGACCGGAAGTTATATTGGTAAGACAAGAAATTTAAGGTTTAAAAGATTTAATCGATATTAGACTATCATAAAATTTGCTAAAATTTAAATAAAATTTAAAAATTTAAAATATGATTAAAAGATATTATCCTTACCTATTGAAAGTTTTGAGGTTTAATTAAAAAATTATTAAATAAAAATAAAATAATTTATTTTAGTTTATAAGAATTTATTAATTTAAGAAAATTAACCAATTTATTAATAAATTGATTAATTTTTAATAACAAGAGCTAATAAAGTAAATCAAACTTGATATTTAAAAATTAAATTAAAAAATTAAACGATTAAAAATTTTTACAGTTGAATCGGTCGAATTAATTGAAAATTTTAATCATTGGTTATGTTGAACTCTTATTCTATTACGAGGCCAAAAACTATGCTAACATTGTTACAAACTAAAATATAAAAAAAATCAAAACATACTCGAGAAAATTTTTTATCTAAAACTTAATGTTCTAAATCTATTTAAAATTGAGTCTAATCAAATTTTATCAACCATTATAAAAATAAGGCTTAATATTTGTCTTAATTTTAGACTTTTTAAGTTTTTCTTTAAATTTTAGCCTTTCATTATATTTGAATTAAAAATTTTTAATTTTTTAATTTAAACTCATTCTCAATTTAAACAACTCAAACTTTATATACTAAAATGTTAATTATAAATTAAAAAGATTTTATTATACAAAATTACATATAAATCTTGATACTTTTTGGTTCTGCCGGATTCTGGCCGAACTGATTATCACCATTCTGATCCATGATCCTTATGCCCGTTGAGGGAGTTTC
>JANZLF010000221.1:42920351-42933328 GCA_026546835.1 Erythroxylum foetidum
AATTCTACAAAAATTAAGTTTATAACTCTAATAAAAAAGATAGAACATTAATAATAATAATAATAATAATAATAATAATAATAATAATAATAATAACAATAAGAATAAGAATAAGAATAAGAATAATATCAATAAGAATAAGAATAAGAATTATTATTATTATTATTATTATTATTATTATTGTTATTATTATTATTATTGTCGTCGTCGTCGTCATCATCATCATCAATAAGAATAGCAAGAAGAAGAAGAATAATAATAATAATAATAATAACAACAACAACAACAACAACAACAACAACAACAACAAAAACAAAAACAACAACAACAACAACAACAACAACAACAACAACAACAATGATGATGATGAGGATGAGGATGAGGATGATGATGATACATCCAAACATAAAATATAAGAATTTAAATGAAGTTTAACAATACAATTCAAATAGAGCAAAAGAAATGAACATCATCATTTAAATCAAAGATTTATAACAATTTAAGAACGACGTCTAACTGCCATTAAACTAAAAGCAATATTATCACGAATAGTCGCCATCTCTCGAGTTCTATGTTCTTCAACGCTTTATTGCATAGAGTTAACTTCAACATCTTGAAATACATCTGAAGGTATAAATTCAGGATCTTGATCAATGCTGTTAAAATCCGGGTCACCAATTGTACTTCTTCTAATATAGTTATGTAACACAAAAGCTGAACAAATTATTCTATTTTGATCCATCAATGAATACTTAGGCATTTTCTCTAATATTTTCTATCAAGCCTTAAGAACATCGAAAGCCCTTTCAATACAACTTCTCAATGATGAATAAGCTCGATTAAAGACTTTTCGAGATCCTTTTGGATTTGCACCATGAAACTTTGATTGATGATATCTTGTCTTTCGATAAGGTGTCAAATATCTTTCTCTTTTCGGATAGCCTTTGTCAACCAAGTAATATTTACCTGAGTGTCCATAGAGAAAATATAATTATTATAGATGACATTATAAAAAATATAAATCATGAATAATAACTCCTACAAATCTTAAATTTACCTATCGGTGTTTTTGAAAATTTAAGCCGCAGATTACCAATTGTATTAAGGAAAACACAAGAATTATGTGTTGATCCCTCCTAACCCGCTAAAACGTACGTAAATAATAAGTTAAAGTCACATGCTACTAATAAATTTGTAGTCGTTATTCCTTTCTGTCCTCTATATCTCATTTTATCCTTTTATACAATAACTACTGCTCTATGTGTACCATCAATAGCTTTAATGCAATCCTAATAAAAACCAATAACCATAAGATGATAAAACAACAATTTTCAATGTAAAATATAATGAAGGGGGAGTAAGAACATATTGAATTACCTTTAAAATGTGGCATATATCTAGCATCATTGGCAATTTGTTGTGGAATTTCCTTGAATTTGGGATCGTTTGGTATAAGTAAATGCCTTGAAAATCCATCCATGACACTCAAAACTTCTTTAAAAACTCTACTCACAGTTTCGCCTAGATGTTGAAAGCACTCATGAGTATCTCTATTAGGGAAACCTTTACTTAGGACATATAAAAATAAACTGACTTTCTCCAAAATAAACATCCTATCGGAATGTCTCAAACCATAATTGTTTTCGAAAACCATGCATAATTGACGAATTGTATTTTGATTCATCTTAAATGTATTAAAACAGCATTTTTCATGACTTTTAATAATTCATTCATTCATAGTTCTCCTGTTTGATAGGAAGTCATGCATAATTCCTTGTATATGTGGTTAAAAAAATACATACCCACGTAACCCGTTACACAAGCGACCGAGTCCCAAAACTCAATCTCATTGCCTAAAAATTGCTTAATTTGTAGAAATTGCATAATTTGCATAACATTATCATCCATACCTATAAATCAACAAGTAAAATTATATTCTAAATAAACATAACACTAATATTTTTAAATATAAAGAAATAAATAATATAACATATAATAAAATTACAGATTACTAATAAGATAACATAATATAATAAAATAAGTTAACCAAGTTCATAATGTCTTAAAGCATATCATGTCAATATAAGTGCACAAATAATAAAAACAATAAACTATACATAGTAATGCATAGATAGAAACTATTTTTAATGTTTTCCATACTGGTACATAAACTTTATGTATTCAACTCTCTTTGTATCATCTGGTAAACCGAAAAAAGGCCCTTTTTTGTAGATCTTCAATCAACAAGCAAGCAAAGTAAAATTCAGGAGTAGCAGTCTCTAAACTAGGCAAAGTACATGATTTTTTCGAAGCATTCGTAACATCATAATGTGATGCACCTGTACCAGTACTTTGTGACGCACCAATATTTATCATGTTCAAAATTTTGCAATAAAAGTATTCATCTTCGTTGTTTTACTTTGTCTCTCTTGAATCAATTGCATCATATCATCAAGTCTCTCATACATTATTGCAGATCTTCCTACCGTTTCAGTGGAATCAGTTCTTGCACACTTGTTGCTTTGTGAACCTTCATTCTCCAAAGCCCTTTTACATCTTCTTCTCTCACTCCCTTCATCATGTGAAGCTTGAGGGGTAGCAATAGGAGTAGATGCAAGGGTCAGGGTGGTTTCTCTCCACACCTCTTCCCAGTCACCAGTCACTTGATAATTGTTTAGACCACTAGTTTCTTCTATATTCTCATAATCATAATAGCTTGACAATTGATGATGAACATTATAGCTATCAAGTGGAGAAAGAACATATACTTCCTCAACTTCTCGTTGTTCTTGTGAAGCATCAACCACTGGATAAAATGTAATTTCTCCTCGAGCCACACATCCAAAAAGTTGATCTAACTTACAATCAAGCTCAGGTTCAAACCCTTCCTCTTTAAATGTTTTAAAATTATTGTTCTCCTACACAAAAATAATTAACTCATATTTAACTATTTATTTATCATTAAAGAAAAGGAAAGTAACTTAAAAATGGGCTAACCTTAATTCAAAGTCCACCGCTCCTCACTAGGAGCAATTGTTCCTTGACATAGTCCCATCCTAATTTGTTTCTTTCCCTTTCAACTGTTTCCAAAGACTCCATCTAGTTCTCGTCCAATCAAACTTATTTTTAAGCTTAGTTTTATCCCATTGTAAGTTGGTCACTTCGTGAAACACTTCCTCCACTTTCTTCCATGGTATCTTTTGACAAATAACCCCACCATGTTTTCCCTTACTCCTTTGAATATATTGGTTACAAAGGTCACAAAAGAAAATAAGTATTTCTTTTGGCTAATGAACCCTGCCTATATCATTCCTCCTTGACTTTCTCCTTTATTTCTTTTTTGAGATTATTTCATCTAATCATACAAGTTCAGAAAAGATTATATACTTGTTAATCAGTTTGCAATTGGTTTCACTGGTGAGTTACTTTAATTGGTTACTATTAGACTATTCCAATATAATAATTATTTAAATACCTTTTATCATCGATATATTTTAATTAATTACTTAATTTAAAATTGTTTAATCTCTTAATTAAAATTGAGTAATATAATTAAATTGCAAATATTATTCAAAAATTATATAAAATTTTATTTTAATATCATTTTATTTAACCAAAGAATTATTAAATAATTAAATAATATTAGAAAAATAAAAAATTATATATATATATAATCATGTTATTAATTTTCTATTTAAAGAAATGATGACCCCTTCAATCACATGCAACACACTTAAAAATAAATTAGCTTGAATCAATTAGCTTTTACACAACTAAAAATTGATTTATATAACTTTTGAACTTTGGATACTATTGTTTTATGCGATACAATATTATATGCGAATATCCTTTTAATTAAATAAGTGTGTGTGCGTGTGTGTCTATATATATATATATATATCTTATTAATTTTTTGTTTAACGAAATGATGGCCCCTTCAATCACATGCAACGCACTTAAAAATCAATTAGCTTTGAATCACTTAAAAATCACATGGAATGATCTTCTACATTATGCTAAAATCAATTAGTAACAAACATTTCAATATCAACAAATACAAATCCTGATCAATCCATGTTATAAAAGACATTTGTATTAGTAATAGACATTTCAATATCAACAAATACAAATCATAAGTTCTAATCCTTACCACTCCCCCAGGGTCTTGACACCAATTAAGAACCAAAAATGATCACTCGCCAACTATATATCTTGGGCCACCAAACTTTCAAGTTGATGCTCTGTTAAAAGAAAAGGTTAGTGTTAATGCCTTTAATTTAACGGCAATTCAGCCTCTGTGATTTTCTAAATGATTAAATAAAAGCAAGTGGAGCCAAATTCATATACACAAACAAAATTAAGCTCGTCAATCTTTTAGGACTATACAAGTTAAATATAGTTAGAATTAAAGGCTTCAACGCAAATGGGTCTATATACACTAAATGTGATGTTACTATAACTATTCAAGCACTAATACCAAAATAACAACAAGTTTAAGAAACAATCTTTGAATATTGACACCATGAATGAAAACATAAGTTAACACTTAATACAACCCAGGAGATGATAAAAAAAGTCTTTTCTTTGATTAATGAGAACCAATAAAATAAACCCAACCTTAATCGATCTCAGTAATTACAAAAAAAACAAAGTAACAGGCAGTATCCACACAAACCCGATAAGAACCCAAAAACATATGATTCAATCAAAAAACAGAAACAATCCTCCTTTCAATCAAATAAGGCATGATCAAAATATAGAAAGAACAAAACTTACAAACGAAAACAAAGAAAGACAGCAATGGTAAGATCCAAGTGAACCCATAAGGAATCAGTAAAGAATCAGAGTCACTGATCAAGTAATGTAAGATTGTGTTAGCTTTTCCATTTTAAAGGTAAAAAGAGACAGTGGAGTAGTTATGAGTAATCAATGAAGTTATAAATAAAGTTAAATGCAATAAATACAAAGAGTAGATACTTTCTACAAACACTTACATTATACTTCGGTTGACACAGTTTTACTACAACAAATCCATATGAACCTCAACTACTATCAGACTTCATTTAATGAAACTAAATCTATCACAGATTTCATTTATTAAATCTCATGTTGCAATTCTATTAAATCAATTATAGCTAGAACCATCAATCAATAGCATAGAAAGCTAGAACCATCAATCAGAAGCATAGATAGCTACCTTAGTATGACCAGGCATGATGAACTTCCCATAGAGGCTATTGCTCCCAACTGGGGTATCTGTCTTTCAATCTGTGCAAGTAACTTGGAACGTAAAGCTGATTTAATAATGGGCGACAAGCCTTCATACAATTGATCCCTTATGTTTTGGGGAATTGAACTTGATCTTGTAACCTGAAAGCATCAAGATTATCTTTAACAAAAATACTTCAAACTCAGTAAACCATATTATTGTAAAGCCATAAGAGTATATACAACAGGACTTATGTACTTAAAATCAGGTTAATTAGAAATGTCACTATACAATTACAGATCACAGTCCCTAAAAGAACCATTTTGCTCAGTTGAATTTTGTAAAAGCTTCCTGCTAGTTTGACTGAAGGCAATGAAGTGTGCTGCCACTCTACCAGTCGAAATACCAATTGTCTTATATCATGTGGATATCAATTTATCTGTAATTTACTGAATCTGAAAACCTTGGTAAACTTAGTTTATACACCTAAGGTTTAGCATGATTTGATGTTTTCCCGGAGAAAGGAGTTATAAGCGATCATAAACACTTACACATGATACAGGATTAAAGTCTCAATGTCACCAACAAGTAGAGTAATAATAGTACTAGACCAAAAACATTATGATCAATTCCTTTTTTTATCAATAGGACCTATCTTTTCTTTTAAATGTAGAACAATAATTAATAATGGATTATTTAAGTAATAAGGGTAAAAACATACAGATCCTTTTTAAATGATAGAGAAAGCTAAATGCAAAATTATGAATGAAATGATTGAGAGAGATCAAGCTCACCAGATTATTAATTTGCATAATTATATTCGCATAATGCAAAGACAAGCCAGCAGGTCCCAGTTATTGCCAACTGCTTTCAGATCCTTGGAACGATACATGGCCATCTACAAATAAGAGCAATCAACTTCAATCATTAAGCTGGGGCACCATATTCCACTTAGAATCATGTGTATCTAGCTTAAATCCTACTATTGCATTATGCACTATAGAAAAATTTGTAAGGATCTAGAGAGCACTTCTTACCAAAGAGTATGCCACCTTGTAATAGTCCATCTTATATCATCAGAAATGCACTACAGAAAAATTTGTAAGGATCTAGAGAGCACTTCTTACCAAAGAGTATGCCACCTTGTAATAGTCTATCTTATATCTACCATTCTGATGTTGCCCTCTATCATCCATCTTTTACTTGCTATAACCACAGAACCAAGAACTTGGTTCATGCCACTACTTAAATTGATGTTTCAAATCTTAAGATAGTAAGTAAATTTTCCCCAAAATAATATATCTTCTCATTTAGAAAAACAGAAAAGAGAAAAGAATCAATCACATTTTAATTCTTCTGCAAAAATTCAAAAGGTCTCCAGCAATCTAAAGACGTAATAAAATGGCCCTATAAAAGAAATCCAAGAGCGAATTACCGTAAAATCTAAAGTTAAAAGCTAACATTATGAAATAAAGACCCATCAACCAAACAGAATAAGATAATAAAAATATAATAATACACTAAAATTTCAACAATAAATGAGAAGCAAGCTTCAACTGAAGGTCTAAGAGAAACTACAAGAACATAAAGAGAATGAAACCAAAAGATGAGCAAGATGATCCTAAAAGTTTAGGTTGTAAAGTAAGAGGCACATTCAATATGTGTTTGTGAGGAGCTGGGGAAAAGTTGGATCCATATAAAAATAAAATTATTGCCAGTATTAACATTTCAATTTTGCCTAAGCTTTTCAACCATGTTAAAAAAGCAAAATACAAAGGTTTGGTATAGAAGTTGAGAGGTCCTTTAAAACAAGCTTCTGCTGTTAGGAGTAACAACTACATAACAAAATGGTTGCACATACAATTGCAATCAGAAACCAGGCAATCATATTCACTTAAGTGACTCCACCACTTATGCCAACTGTGAGCTTTATATCACTAACTTGATAATAGTCATTGGATAGACAAATTTCCATCTAGTAAATGTTGCTAATTTGCAATGATTAACAAATAAAGTAACCAAGAACCAAATAACAGACATCAGGCCACCATTAAAATCAACATCTTAGCAATTGAAATCAACATCCAATATCGAATTTAACAATAAATTATTTTTTATAAATTCCATTGACAAATACATCACCTAAATTCCCCTAATGTAATAGGACACTAATATCTGTAACTCTTTACAAGAACATTGAAGTGTATAGTTCATCTAATCATTTTGCAAAATCATGTATCTCATAAATACTACAGAAACCTAACCAGATTACTCTTAGCTAACTTAACATGTTTCCCAAATCCCAATTACACCCTTTATTTAATACCAGATCATAAAGTGAGCACTGGGACCTATTAGACCTTATTTTATTGAATAATAAAGGAATGTGATAATAAAGAGAAGAAAGGATAAATAGACCAAAGAAAGAGTTTTGCAAGCGAATTAAATCACTCTTTAACTTAGAGGGTTAGCTTCAAGAGGAAGCCACCTCTTAGCAGACAAGCTTTCATCTATAATTTCCATTTCCTCATTTTCCACTTTGGGACTGAACTCCTCGATGGGATTGAAATCGACTACAAAGCTTCTCTCCATTTGGTCTACTCTTCTTTATTGATGCGTGGGATTGAACGACGACAACACCATGGATGCAAGAAATGTGATAGATGCAAGGAAAGAGCTGAGGAAAGGAAGAAGACTATAGAAAAAACAAGAAATGAGACGGTGAAAAAGAAAAGCGTGAGGAGGGCAAAATCGACATTAAAATAAAAATATCAGCTGATTACACTAAAACGCTCCTATAGAGAAGCTTCTTTAAAATCAGCTGATTGGGTTGAATCAATTAGCTGGACCCAACAAGTTCATAACCAAACAACCCAAACAACTTTTCTTATAAAGTCAACCAGCTGATTTAGGTCAATCAACTTGTTTTGGCCAATCAACTAACAACTAAACGAGGCCTAAATCCACGAACAATACTAAAGCCTAGGTTTTGCACATTTGTTTTTCTTTTTGGAATAAAAACTTGGTTGTGTTATGTAATGGCTATTAATGAGTGGTTATTATTATCATAAATAGTAAAAAAAAAGATTAATATTTATATAAAATAAAAAGTTTCTTTATTTAATAATAATGACTACTAAATACTAATAACTTCTGAATAATCCTTTTTTTCTTTTCTTTGGTATATTAGACTGGCTAATGGTCAAGGTTAGATTGGGATTTAACTCGAGTTAAATTTGCAGACTGAATTTAAATAAATGTGTTTTATTTAACAACAAAAAGTAATAGGCTAAAATAATATTATTTATTCATTTTACTAGAATTTTTAGTTGTGTTTAGGTCAAATAGTTTGAATTTAATTGAATTTCGAGTTGAATTAAGCCTGAGTTAAATAGAATAAGATCAAAAACTTCAAAAAAATATCTTTTTTGTAACAATGACTCTAAGTCATGGCTAAATGGGAGGGAGATGGTCTATACCCTCAATTCTGTCCCCTCTGTGCCAAAGCAATCATACACGTTCAATTTATTGTAATGAATGGCTGAGATGGTTTGAGTACAGGGTGACCAGAGCCGGCTTTGGGCAAAGGCAACCAGGACACTTGCCCAGGGCCCACCATATAAAAGGGCCCTCTTAAGCATTTAATAGGTATTTAATGGAGGAACGATGGTGTTGACTAGTGGAGAAAATGTTGCTTAAGGGAGAAAATGTTGCTTACAATGTTATCAGCATTTAATGGTTGCAAAGCACTCTTTTCATCTAAGTCTTAAGCTTTGAAAGTAATAATAGCTGCAGAACCTAATTACAACGTTATTAGCATTTAATAAGTTAATGTTAATTTAGAAAGTTAACGTTAACTTGTTAATTATAAATAGTGTTGAAATATTTGGGTTATATTCTTACCTTTTAATTTCTTTATTTTCATCAATATATGTATTTAAGACACTCCAACTAAAAAATTAGCAGCAAAAAATTTCACGGTTCTATCTTCTGAGTTCTGAGTTCTGAGTTCTGAGTTCTGAGTTCTGAGTTCTGAGTTCTGAGTTCTGAGTTCTGAGTTCTGAGTATTATTTAAAGGTAAAGTTTCTGATTTTTTAATGTATTTTTAGCTTATTAAATATTTGAATATGTTATAATTAATTTGTTATTTGTCATTAACATGGACATTATATTAGCATTTTAAATCATAGCATTTACATTAAATGATATTGCATTTATTTTTGTATCTTAAATGATATTGCATTTATTTTTGTATCTTCTTTTTTATTGTTAGATTACTTATTATTTATAATAATTTAATATTAATAAACAATTTAATTTTTGTAATTGTAATTTTCGTTATACTTTGCCACAAATAATGTAATAATTGTTGGATTTGTGTTCTTGTAGAGTTCACTTAAATTTAGTGATAATATGACTAAATCAAATAATTTAATTTACTCAGTTCAAAGACTACATAAACGGTTTTTCTTTATTATAAAAATACGTATGATTATATTAAACATGTCGTAATAATAAATAATAATAATAATATTCAATCATTTCCATGGCTTATAAAATAGGATAATATTTGACTTGGGAAACTTAGAATATTTAATAACTTATTATTTACTATATTTTTCCTAAATATGTTAATTTCTTGTATTTTTAGAAATTAGTGTCTCTATCATTAAATTTTTCTCTTTGTTTTTTATTTTGCTATTTATTTTCCCCTCTACCATAGGTATAATACCATTTATATATCTTTGTGATATATTGCGAATCTTTTGGAGTTTGGTTGTACCTGCATACTTCTTCCAGTTCCATATAAGTGCTTTTTTTTTCCAATCCAACTGTGTTATAATTGGTTTATATTATGTTGCCTAAAAAGCATTTGTCTGAAATTGAAAAAAGGAAAAAAAAACAAGTAGCACAGTTGATAGAGTCCCAAAAAGGAACAATTAATAAATTTATTAAAAGAGTAGACTCCTCTAGTAAGAGTCCCAAGGAATTAGGTGAAGATAGTTTTGAACAACATAAAGAAAACTTAAGTGATGAGATTCATATTCATGAGGATATTAGAAATTTGAGTGAGCATGATCATGTACCAAATGAACTTTAGAAAATTTAATGGCAGATGAGCAAGTAAGCCCTATATTGGATATTTATGATACAAGAAATTGGGATAATCTTGATAATAAAGTAAGGGATATTTTAGTTAAAAAAGGCCTATAAGATAATTGAATCTTGTGTTTCCTTTAGACAACATCGCTCGTCATTTTTCATATTCTTATTATTATAGAAATTTGAGTAATGGAGATATTAGCGATAGAAAATGATTGGTTTATTCTAAACATATAGATAAAGTATGTTGTTTTTGTTATAAGTTGTTCAAATTTAATAACAAACAAAGTGTATTAGCAAACGATAGATTTAGAGATTGGAAGCATCTTAGTGAGAAACTTAAAGAACAGGAGAATTGCATTGAGCATATGACTAATATGAGAACTTGGAATGAATTAAGAGTAAGATTGAGCAAAAATTAAATAGTTGATAAAGATTTGTGACAAGAAATTGTAAAGGAGAAAGAACGTTAGAGACAAGTTTTGATAAGAATAGTTTCTGTTGTGAAATATTTTGCTAAATATAATTTGGCTTTTCGATGATCCAATGAGAAACTTTACCAAGATGTTAATGGTATTTTTTTAGGATTGATTGAGATCATTGCTGGATTTGATGTAATAATGCAAGATCATATTAGACGTATTCAAAATTATGAAATTCATCATCATTATTTTGGTCACAAAATTCAAAATAAGTTAGTTTCTCTGTTGGCTCATAGTGTTGGAAGTTCTATCATAGGAATCATTAAAGAGGCGAAATAATTTTCTATTATTCTTGATTGTACCCCAAATTTAACTTGTCAAGAACAAATGAGTTATTAGTACGATGTGTGAATATGTCAAATAAAAAATAAAAATAGAGGAGTACTTTTTAGAGATCTTGAAGGTAGATGACACATCTGGATTAAAACTTTTCAATGAATTATTGAATGCATTTAATTCTCTTGACCTTAATGTTTATAATATAAGGGGTCAAAGTTATGACAATGATTCTAATATAAAGGAAAAACACCAAGGGATTCAAAAGCAATTACTTAAAATAAATTTGAGAGCATTATATATGTCATGTGCTTCTCATAATTTTAATCTTACTCTTAGTGATATGAGACATTCTTGTGTTAAAGTTGTTTCATTTTTTGAAGCTGTGCAACGTATATATATGCATTATTTTTAAGTTCTCCAAAAAGGTAGAAGGTTTTGCTTGATAATGTTTTAGGCTTAACCATGAAATCATTGTCTAACACTCGTTGAGAGAGTTGAATAAAAAGTATTAAAGCTATTAGATTTCAATCTCCTATAATAAGATTGGCTTTGATAGAATTATCTAGATCTTGTGATGATGCCAAGTCAAAAAGTGAAACAGTAAGTTTGGTCAGTGTATTTAAGAGTTTTGAGTTTTTACTTGGTATGATATTTTATTCGCTATTAACATGGTGAGTAAAAAGTTACAATCTAAATATATGTGCATTAATGTTACCATAAAACAATTAGAAGGTGTGATGATATTTTCTGAGAAATATAGAGATGAAGGGTTTGCTCCCAGTATGATTATTGACAAAAGTATTGCACATGAGATGAATGTAGACCTACATTTCTAACTAGACTTTGTATTATTAAAAAAACACAATTTGATGAAATTGACCACAATGGATAAATAGAATTAGCTGAGGATTCTTTCAGAGTTAATTGCTTTCTAGTTGATGTGGATATGGCAATTACCTCGTTGAAAAATAGATTTAAACAGTTAATGATGTTTGATAATATTTTGGATTATTATTTGATTCAAAGAAGTTGAGGTTATTAGATGATAACGAATAAAGAGAATGTTATACTAATTTTACAACGATATTTTCGCATGATAATGTGTCGGATGTTGATTTAAATGATCTTTTCTTGAATTAAAAGTGCTGCATATGACTTTGCCAAATGAGTTAGTGTCATCAGTTGAAATTTTAGAATTTGTTAAAGCTGCATAATGTTATCTAAATGTTTCAATTGCTTATCGAATTCTATTAACTATACCTGTAACTATAGCATCAGTTGAGAAAAGTTTTTCAAAGTTAAAATTATTAAAAGCTACTTGAGGTCATCAATGTCATAAGAAATGCTGAATGATTTAGCTATGTTATGTATTGAGAAGAATATGTTAGACAATATTGATCTTGATAATATTATTAATTAGTTTGCATTTAAAAATGCACAAAAAATTGTTTTTCATAAATCATAATCATTTGTGTATTTGTTAGTGCAATTCTCTTAGTATTTTGTAGTTTAATATTGTTGTTCGATTGTTGCTATTGCTATTTTGTTGTTACTATTACTATTTTTAGTGATTTTATAGTTATTGACACTTGCAAAATATTATTAACTGATATTATGATCATTTAGTATTTAGTTGAGTATGTTTATATGCTTGTATATTGTCGATTTATTATGACCTTTTTTTAAACTTCGCATAAGGCCTATAAAATGATAGGAATGACCCTGTATATATTGCAAAATTACATCTTTAAGATTTTTCATATATATTTGTGGATAGGTCGGCTGTGCTAGGCCCAAGCCCAGGTCCACGCGTCCACGACCCATTCGCAGGTGGAAACCTCCCATGCATACGTAAAGACCTAAACCTAGCATCTATTCCATATATAAGGTACTACTTTGCCATG
>JANZLF010000221.1:42933428-42970667 GCA_026546835.1 Erythroxylum foetidum
TTCTTTCAGGGTTAATTACTTTCTAGTTGTTGTGGATATGACAATTACTTCGTTAAAGAATATATTTGAACAATTAACGACATTTGATAATATTTTTGGATTCTTATTTGATTCAAGGAAGTTGAGGTCATTGGATGATAACGAATTAAGAAAATGTTAAACTAATTTTACGACGACTTTTTTCTCATGATAATGTGTCATATGTGGATTTATATAATCTTCTTTTAGAATTAAAAGTATTACAAATGACTTTGCCAAATGAGTTAATGTCATCAGTTGAAATTTTAGAATTTATTGAAGTTGTAGATTATTATCTAATTGTTTCAATTACTTATCGAATTCTATTAACTATACCTGTGACTGTAGCATTAGTTAAGAGAAGTTTTTCAAAGTTAAAATTATTGAAAACCTACTTGAAGTCATCAATGTCACAAGAAAAGTTGAATGGTTTAGCTATGTTATGTATTGAGAATGATATATTGGATAATATTGATCTTGATAATATTATTAATGATTTTGCATCTAAAAATGCATAAAGAAATTGTTTTTCATAAATCATGATTCTCTATGTATTTGTTAGTGTAATTTTCTTAGTGTTTTATAATCTAATATTGTTATTTGATTGCTACTATTACTATTTTATTGTTACTGTTACTATTTTTAGTTATTTTATTGTTAATGATATTTGTAAGATATTATTAACTGTTGTTATGATCATTTAATATTTGGTTGAGTATGTAGACTTATAAATTGAGTTATTTATGTTTTATACAAATATATAAACTTAAGTATATTATCAATTTATTGTGGCATTTTTTTATTTCACCCAGGCCCTATAAAACGATAGAAACGGCCCTGAGGGTGACATAGGATAAAGGGAACAGAAGATCAGTTCCAGCTAAATGATAGAGATACTTGGGAATAACTAAATTCATTAAATAATTATTTTAATGTATGGTAGGAAATTTCTAAAATGCCTGAAGAAAATAAAACAAAATATCCAACATTTCTCCCTCGAATATGCATATGCTGTCCTCTCTTTTTGTTTTTCAAAGAAATATTCTAAAATATTTACACAAATTGTTATGCAGACTATATCACTACCTAATTAAGTAATGTTTGGATGTATGAATCTTACCTACCAATCTGCAAGCATGAGTTTAAATATACTAATGTTGATAGTTATTAATTAAAATTTGGATCAAGTAAATTACAAACCAAAGCAAAAGTTCAAAAAGTTGGCCATGTCTCTATTATAAGCATTATTTGGAAAATGACTGGTAATAATTACATTTATGTCAAATAAAATAATATCTCTTTTACTATTTTTTTAATATGGTTTCACATTCGACAAACTTATAATTAATATCTCATTTAAATATACTAATGTTGATAGTTATTAATTAAAATTTGGCTCAAGTGAATTACAAAACAAAGCAAAAGTTCAAAAAGTTGGCCATGCAGATAAGTGAAATCATCAAATCTAACCCTTCTCATGTCCTTTGCCTTTCTTATCGATGTTCAGTACTTCAGTTCCTCTCTTTTGGGTCAATTCCCGATAACAAAGTAATATTGTTCTTTTTAAATACATGAATCCACAATTTAAATGTCCATTAAATAAAAATTTAGCACTATATAATAACATACAAATTAGATATATCGATTGTGCCTGTTAATATATATCAAAAGACAAACTCAGGTTGGTGATTATCAACGGAAGTTAGAACTCTTGACCATATTGTAAGCATGAATTAAAGAGTAATATTTTTCAAGAAATGTGTATATATCAATGTTTTAAAAATTAAACTGAAGTCGATAAAATAAGAAGTCTAAGAATTTAAAAATTCAACCGGTATTGGACCCTCATAAAATTGGTTAAAGATTGAATAAAATTGAAGTATTTGAAATAAGATTAAATGAGTATGTCTTTGATTTATAGTTTAATTAGAAAAAGAGACTTTTAAATGAAAATTAATTAGTTTATTTTAATTTATAAAAATTGATTAGTTTATAAAATTTGATTTATTAATTAATAAACTAATCAAATTTTAACAACAAAAGTTATTAAAGTAAATCGAACTGGGAAGTTAAAAATTAAATCAAAAAGTTGGTCGGTTCAAGATTTTAATGGATAAACTGCCCAATCCGTTTAATGATAGACATATATAATAATATGTAAATGATGTATTTTAATTAAATTAATTTACTAATTAATAATTCAAAATTACAAGACATACTCGATTCATTTAGTGTTTACAAATTTAATTTCAATAATTAAAATAAATCAACTGGTTTGTTTAGTTCAATGATGAAAATTTTGAACCGATGGACTTTTCGGTTCGGTTTTAATTATCTAGTTTGATTATTTTTAATAACGCTTATTGATACAAACTGACACGTTTATTAATTAATCAATCAATTTCATAAACTAACAATTTAAATCACAATAAATCAATTAATTTTCTTCTAATATTCTCTTTTTTAAAATTAAAATTTAAATTTTTTATGAATAAAGACATTTTTTATTATATTTCAAAATTTTTAATTTTATTTAATTTTTAAATGATTTTATGATGATCGTTTAACTTCTAGTCCATTTTTAAAACATTGTTTAATGTAACTATACTCTTGATCAATTATAGAAGGAATCTATTTTTTCCCAGGAATTATAAAACATTGTTTAATGTAAATATGCAATATTATCCACATTCCTAGCTTTTATCTGTCAAAATTTAAAACCCTTACGATTGGTCCACTCAGACATTACATTCTAAACATAGGTTTGTCAGTTGGAAGGTCCAAACTTCTTGTTGGCCACCTTCCTGTATCTCCTAACTGGCATTTGTTCGGTTTCTGTTACTGTTTTTGGCCAACTTAGCATATTATGAAGTTTAAGACCTTAAAGTTTTGAGATTTGTGGTTGGATCAGTCTGATGAACTTGGTACGTAACATTCTTTGATAAACAAAGTTCAACATGTTCTAAGTAACAGAATAACTCCAGGAAGGAACATAAAGCATGAGCACAGGATATTTAACCTGTGCTGTTCAACATGTTCTTGAAAAAAGTTAAAAATTTTATATTGTTGATTTATGATGACTTCGATTATCGTTGGAATTGTAGGAAGAAATTGATAGTGTCCAAAAGACTGATGTTGCTGTAGGTTTGTCTGCATTCTGAAGCATCTTTTTAAGACCTGGTATTTTTGGAGTTCCAACTTGTCAGGATATGCCGAGTTGATATTACCGACAATGATTAGTGCTTCTTGGCGGCTTTATTGTTGTACGTAGGTGAACTCTGATGGTAACTGAACCTTGAAGTTGATGGAGAGCCTTCCTTTCCTTGTTCAAACCGTGCAAAATTCAGGTTCAGAATATAATAACCAACCTGAATCTATCCCATTCCACCGATCTCCAAGAAAAGATGAAGCTATTCTCGTCCTTTGCAATGTTAATTTTTCTCTGCATTTTTTCAGGCAACCATTCTTTATCCATATTTGCTTCTTCAGTTTCACAGATCAGGAGTAGAATTTGTTTACCCTTTTGGCTGACCCTGCAGTTTTTGTGACTTCTGCAGATTGTTACGACCCTTTGGATCCTGATGGAAACATTACAATTACTTTTGATATCCATGATTGGACAAATGATGGATATGTGGTGAGTCGAAGCTTTGCTTTACTAGAACTTCCAGGAGTTGTCATGGTACCTGAAGAAATTCCAGGAGTTTTCAGCCTATACTTTAGATCACAGAAGTTCTTATGTTACCACATTAATCAAATTCCTGAGTTCAAGAAAATTCAGATTTGAGATGGTTCCTGTCAGGAGTCTAACATTCTTAAGTTGGAATTTTCTTTCAGGCAAGGGCAACCATCCAAAACTACTATCAGTATCGGCACATCGAGAGTCCGGGTTGGAGCTTGGGATGGGCGTGGACAAAGGGTGAGGTTATCTGGACAATGTCTGGTGCATTTGCCACTGTACAAGGGGACTGCTCATCCTTCAAGTACCGAATCCCACATTCCTGCAAGACTAACCCTGTTATTGCTGATCTCACTCCATATACCTCGCCTCAAAACATGTCGGAAAACTGCTGCCGTGGTGGCCTGATCTCTGGCCATGCCATTGATCCGAAGAGATCTTACTCCATCTTTGAAATGACAGTTGGGAACTTGGAGCCCAATTCCACTGGCTACCCACCTGCCAACCTTACATTATTGGCACCAGGTCCTGGTTACACCTGTAGTCATGTTTCGGATGCTGATCCCACCAAGTCTTCAGATATAGGGGGTAGAAGAGAAATCCAGGTTTTTAGTAAGTACTCCATGTGTGTTTCCTTCATTTTCAGAGAGTTTTAAGTCTTCATTCACACAAATTTTCATCTGATTAGATGCATCATGTTTCTGTCAGGAACCTGGAAATCAACCTGCACTTACTCTAGCTTTTTGGCTAGTGAAACGCCTAGTTGTTGCGTCTCACTCTCCACATTCTATAATCCGAAGGTTAATTCATGTCCTGAATGCAGCTGTGGATGTAAAGGACCAGGACAAATGTCAGGTCAATGTATAAGGTTTGTTCAGCATCTCGATCACAAAAACTACAGGATCGAAACACACGCTTATTGGGAGAAGCGCTGGTTTATCTGCTAATCTAAATATTATGATTCTTACTCTGTGTCTCTGGTATATCAGGGATGGGAAAGAGTCAGACATTGTGGAATGCAGTGATCATATGTGTCCAGTTAGAGTCCACTGGCATGTTAAGACCAATTATGTGGATCATTGGAGGGTGAAAGTGACAATCTCTAACTACAACTATGTTAGGAACTACTCTGATTGGAATTTACTGATACAACATCCTGGTTTCAGGATGAACACAACTGTGTACAGCTTCAGTAATACAATGCTTCCCTCTGCTGGCTATTCAGGTACATGATTAAGACCCGAAATCAAATGAATTTTCCTCGTATTACGATGGGGACCATTAGAATCTTCCTGTTCAATCATATCAGTTAAAGGCCTGTCAATTTTCACAGATGAGGTTGCTCTTTTCTGGGGATTACCTTATGTTACAGATGTATTGGTACAAGTTAGTAATGAGCAAGCCGGATCAGTCACCACCGATATACTAATCAAAAAGGACTTACAAACATTCACCTTAAGGAACGGATGGGCAATGCCTCGAAGAATATATTTCAGTGGAGAGGAGTGTGCAATGCCTCTTCCAGACACTTTTCCTGCTCTCCCTAATGACAGCTCCAGGATAAGAACTCTTCAGCATCTTTCCCGTTTCCTTCTAGTCTATTGGACCTTTCAAACACTTCTCATCAGGATTTGATACATAACCTGAACATATCCTTGTTATCCAGGATACAACTTGCACCCAACTCATTGAAATTTTTTTAATTAGGTATGAAAGTGACAGAAGTTTGAAGCTGCACATGTTTCTGCAGAAGTTACCCTTTCCTATCCACAAAGTGTGAGGAATCTGGTGAAGAAAAATCTTGTTTCAGGAGTCCCAAATTCTTCTAATATCCTGGAGAAGAATTCCAGGCCAGTTCTGTTCTGATCATTGGAAGCACATAGTTGAATTAGCTGCCAGAACTAGCAATGAAGTGGATTGTCAGGAGGCACCCATAGAACACTGACAGTCATTGGATTCCTGAGTATCTGAGTAGTCCTTTTTCTAAAGGAGACAACAGTCCCAAGTTTCCAAGTTTTTAGACAATTTCCTTTGGGCATGTACCAAAAGACTTTGCTGAATTGTAGAAATAAAATTAATAAGTAAACATTATTATTTATGTATACACTAAATATACTGTCATATTCACGTAATAATTTATAAATAACTTGTTTTAAATAAATCACTCATCACGGATTTAATTTAATTGATATTTATAAATTCAAAAGGTCTTATTTTGCCTAATTATTATTAAATAGGTGAATTAAATGTTATATCAATAAATATTTTTTTCTTTTAAAGAAAATAAATAAATAAAAGCAAAGTGATAATAGTCTTTAGTGGATCCACAAGGCCGTGTTTGGTTAAAGCTCATATGAGCTGCGCAATGCACAGTAGTGTTCTGTTCCCAAATTTAACATAACTTTCCAAACAGTCTCCTTTTAGTCTTTCTTACAAGGCCGTGTTTGGTTAAAGCTCATATGCGTAATGCACAGTACTGTTTCTGTTCCCAAATTTAACATAACTTTCCAAACAGTCTCCTTTTAGGCCTTGTTTTCCCTACTTTCTCGCCAACGCTTCTCGCGAGAAACAAACGACACAAAACACATACGTGCTGAGGGAGAGGGAGAGAGAGAGAGGGAGCAAGCGGCGATGGCTCCTCTTGGCGAGAACGGAGACGCTGCAGAGGAAGCCATGGTTGGTTCAGATGAGGAGTGCCGCCCAATTTCGTCTATTCTCATCATCATCGGTACTTCTCTTCAGTTTCTGTGGTTTCAATGTCTTCTTATCTGGGTTTTTACTGTTGATTTTTTATTGAACTCTTTTTTTTTTTTTATCTTACTCTGAGTAACAGCCATGCAAACGGAAGCTATGCCTGTGGTGAACAAGTTCGAGCTCAAGGAGGAAACTGACTCTTCGTAACTTCCATTTCCCAAAATTTGAAACCTTTTGTGTACTCTTTCTATGAAATTTTCCTTAAAAATCATTTGGGTGATTCTCTAATCAATCATAATGCTGCTTAGTTTCATTTGATTTTCGTTTCCATTAATATCTATTCATTTGTATAGTTTATTTCACCAATTATCCGAAGAAAGTCCTTTTCATTAGTATTTTGTGCTTTGTTTTTGGCTTATTATTGGAATATATTTGTCATGTGCCGTTAGTGAATATTCCATATATAGAGGCTGGGATCAATAATAGGCTAAGCATGATGTTGCAGGTTTCCAAGTGGGGTTCCTTGGGTTCGATACCATGGTACTTATAAAGATCTTCAAATTGACTTAGTCTAGCCTGGAAAAGACCCCACTTTGGGTAATTTTTTAATTTTGCTTGTTGGTTTCTTAGCTTCATACTTATTGAAGATTCTATAAGCATCCTTCTGTTGTGCTCTGATGACCAATTCCTAGTTTCTACTTCAGATCATGAGTTACCATTACTTGCTTTATTGGGATCCTTAGAAACTGGGATACAGTTTACCCTTTGATTCTTGGTTCCCAGTGGTTTTCTATTCCAATCATTCTTCATATTGTTTTCTTTTCAGGGGTTGACAGTGTTGGCACTGTTTCTGCATCTCTTGTGACCTATGCTGCTATTCAAACATTAAAGCCAGATTTGATTATCAATGCAGGAACTTGTGGCGGCTTTAAGGTGTGTTCTTGTTCTTTTTCTTGCCTATTTCATTATGTTCTGATGATATAATTGATGGTCACATTTTCATTTAACTTTCGAATTCGTAATGCCATTTGGCCAGTGGATGATCTTTTCTTTCAAGGTTTAGTGCTATGATTCACCTTATGAACTCTCTGTTCTGGTTTCTCTTTGAATAGTTACCTTTAACTAAATGAGCTTTTCCTTCATTAATAAAAGAACTCAGGTGTAGGAATATATTTTCTGATGATATCTACAACACAATGATACATGTCATTTTGAATCTGATACATGCCATTTTGAAACTCTTTGGCACTAATGTTGACATACTTACAGGCCAAAGGAGCATCTATTGGTGATGTTTGTCTTGTGTCTGATGTTGCTTTTCACGACAGAAGAATCCCTATTCCTGTAAGTATTGCCTACTTTACATGATGTACTTCCTACTTCATTAGCACGACAAAGGCAGCTGAACTGTTATTTTTGTGTTCTGCTCTAATCAGATTGGTCGTTCTCAAATTAAGTTAAAAAGTTGACAACCGAGTTATTTGCTTATTTTTCATTTTCTTGTTCTTTTTCAGAAAAGAGACAAATTATGTAGAATACCGACATTTCCAACCTAAAAACTTAGTGTAGTGCGTAAATCACTAAACATCCTTGAAAAATCTGGTTGCTTGGGGTCATAAATGTCAAGAAAAAACAATAATAGGCATAAATAATCTAACTCTTGGGTGATGTTTGGTTTATCAATTTAACCAATGTACTTTTTGAAGGAATTACTTCAGTAGTCACGTCCAACCAGATTTTACTGGTGTTTAGTGCATAATTTTCAATCAACGACTTGTTACAGGTTTTTGATCTGTATGGGGTTGGTTTGAAGAAGTCCTTCCCGGCACCTAATCTATTGAAAGAGCTTAATTTAAAGGTGGTTGTGTCCTTTTTTCTCTGGCATGATTTCTTTGCAAAATTTCTGGATGCCTTCAATGATGTTTAATATGCATGTTCTTATTTCAGATAGGTAAATTGTCCACTGGCGACTCACTTGATATGTCCCCACAAGATGAATCATCAATAATCGCAAATGATGCTACCTTTAAAGATATGGAGGTAAAGCTGAAATTCTTTTTATGACATCTTTGATGAATTGTCAATGGCATCATTGCTTTCCAATAAACATAGAGTAGGAGGAATCCTATTAGTTTATTGTGCATCCATACGCAATAACTTGCATCAATGGCTAAAGATTCTATCACTATTTTCTTAGAATTTAGATGCTTTATCGTCAATATGCTAGAAATTTGTGTTTCAGGGAGCAGCTGTTGCCTATGTTGCTGATCTTTTGAAGGTCCCCGTAATATTTTTGAAGGCAGTGACTGATATAGTGGATGGTGACAAGCCAACCGCAGAGGAATTTCTGCAGAATTTGGTTGCAGTTACTGCAGCGCTTGACCAGGCAGTCGCACAAGTAGTTGATTTCATCAATGGGAAGTCTTTATCAAAACTTTGAAATCATTGATATTTGTTTCACGATTTATTTGTAGACACATATGAGGAAGTCTGTCATATGAACCATCAACTCTTCCTTAATATTTTAGATTGTTAGAAGAATTATGATGTCTAGTGAAAGAACATCCGTAATTGATAGTTTGCATAAGTCTTTGGGTAAAGCACCGCAGAATGCATGTTGAAACTATTTGCTTTATCAGATTGCATCTATACTAAATGATTGTGCATATTATCGGTGATTATGAAGTGCATATCGGTCACTGTAACACGGTGGTTGGTTGCTTGTTCATTTTTATTGTATTCTGAGTTGCTTTGAACTGGCCTTTTGAATGTTCAAAGACAGCTACCTTATTATACTTTGACATGGTTGAACAGTTCTTTTTAACTTTCATATTAGACCAACTGACCAAGATACAGGAAACTGGTCCGAATGTAAATGTAGGAAACTAGTCTACACTGATTAGCATTTGGATGACATAAGTTGATTCAGTTCTGAAACTATGTTCCAAATGCATTCATCAATTTTCCAGTATTCCCAGACACGCAACTCACTCGGTCATGACTGCAATGGAAAACCGCACCTGATCCAGAACTGGATGAGGCTCCTCAGTCACACCACTCCGGAAGGAATTCGAAGAACGAGTTTTCCTCCAAACACACTGCAGATCAAACATAAGGATGATAATGAGAACGAGCAGCAATTGCAGGATAGCATTCTTTCACGTTCTTCGGAATCAACATACCTTTTGACGTAATAATAACAGAAATCTGCTAAGATGAATGTCTGAACAATTTCTGAGATAAGAACCATACAAGGCCACAATCCATGCCCCAAAGCAACCAGTAAGTGTCCCCGGCTATCTAAAACCTGTTCCATGTTCATAGAAAGTGAGAATTTGAATTCAGAGAAAGTTGTGAGTAATCATTTCATAAAAACCACAAATAACAGAAAAACATTACATCCAAAGAAAGAGCAACCTTATACGGACACAAGAACATAATAAGAACACGCAGAAGCTACCACGACATGATAAAATGTTTCAAACATAGGGGATGTGTCTGAAAAAATTGTTAATAAAGTAACATTTTCTGCCAAGAAATGGACGCATGAAATGAATGTTTGTGTACATATCAAGTAGCATTAGTACATAATCATGCAATTTATTCAACACAAACACAGGAATCACAGTATATTAAGTAGCATTAGTATATAATCATGCAATTTATTCAACCCAAACACAGGAATCACAGTCCAATGGGGAAATACGCAATCACGACAAGGCACCTACAACATAGCTAGTATGATAGATAACAAAATGGTAATGCTTATAGGATTACTGATGGGATAAAAATGCTTAAAGCAATCTCGAAACCGTTTTTAGCATAAAAAGTTCCCTATTATGATGCAGGAACCAAAATGCAAGTTCTACAAGGTAGGTTAGATACAAAGTAATGTCAGTCTTGTCTCACGAGGTTGACTGCAATGTACATTAAACCAATCTAAGTCCTATCTTGACATTTTCTATTATCGGGGCAGAAATAATTGCGTAATAGATAGAACTAGCTCCAAACTACTTAGAGAAGATCTGACCATCCTTCCCATTCAATTGTCTAAAAGTGGAGATAGAATTCCAAGATGCCGACTAATAATGTCCTCAAATCAAACCATAGATTTGGATATTCAACATTAAGAACAAACCTGAAGAACCCAGTGAGCACAACTTAGGAACCTTGCAACACCCAATGCAAATACATAATGAGCAGTGAATGGCTCAACAATCTGAAAGCAGCCAAACATATAATTAGTTTCCAGGAATTCCTGAACAGGTATCTTCCATGATGTGAAACCAATACCTTGGTATTCTGCATAACCCGCAACTGCGGTACTACAGAAACAGTCTCCAGGTAGACACAGAATGCCCATGAGATCCTGTTCAGTACATTATGAATAGTCGTCGGGTGAATCAATAAAGCCAAAACGGCACAAGGAACCACCTGCAAAGGAAAAATAAGTACAGGAGTCAAAGGTATGAAAATTAAAGAAACATCCCTCAGCAGCAAAGAAATCATCGTTAACATCATTGGCTAAGACTACAACACTAGTGAATAGACTAGGAAACCACCCAAAAGGATGTAACAACCTCGACAATGTTACCAGGTATATGAATAAGTGAACAAAGGAGGTCGAAAAAGAAGATAAAATGGCCAGGTGAATGGGGAGGAATCTAATTTGAACATTACGGCATACAAATAGGCACAAAATCTACTAATAGAGATGGAAAGCCATATTCCAATCCTATATGACAGAAGCATTTGTCTGAAAGAATTCTAGACCAAAGATTGGTCAAAAACAAATTCACAAGAAGAATCCACACCACCTCATCAAATGTCTTGAGTTTTAAAAGTAGTACATACCACATAATATAGTGCAAAGTTGTCTTTCTCCTCCATGTAACTAGACCTTAGTTTGAAACGGATCATATAAATAACCCACAAGGTTGTTGCCAATGTGGCCAAGTCAAGTAGTGTGTGTATATCATATTCCATAACAAAGCTGCAGTATAACCTGACAGCTAAGAAAAGAGCTGTCAGCTCCTGCGTTTTGAGTGATAGGCCTGCACATCAAACAAAAAGTACTAAATTTAGCCAAACTAAACTGTATATGAATAATTCATGAAAGCTACTGATAGACTACAAATATCAGAGGAACCTAAACAAGTAACAAAGTTCTAAGACACAGACGCATTGCATATCAAAGAAAGCAACATTTTTCCTGTGAAGTTTTAAAGTCACAATGAGTAACATGAGCTACAAAGTGAATAATCTTAACTTGAAAAAGTCATTTCACTTTATCAAAACATATTAGATAATGTTGAAATGACAGAGCCTCGGAACACCGGGCAAACAGCTAGAAATTCTGCGGATGGTGCAATTTATGGATTCAGCTTACAATGCAAAGAAGTCACTTGGCACTAGCACACAAAACAAATGTCATATCACATAAAGAATCATGTAGCATTTGTGCAAGATTTTCATATTTCCCATGATTGGATTTTTGTTATTGGTGGAGTTTTAATCCAAAAAAAAATGAAACCCTTCTTTTCTCTTTCAGTTGCACCCTACAATTGCAAACAGAAAGAAGATTTGAATCTTCGTGTGGAAAAAAGTTCATATCTTTTTTCAATTTTCAACTCTTAATTTCCATCTCCAGCCTAAGCATTTCAACTTTCTTAAACAATCCCTCTCCCAGCAAGCCAACAAACTCAAAACCATCATTAAACAAGGAAAGCAATCTTATGAACTCAACTAAATCCTTAAAAGACCACGCCACATTAAAAAGGAAAATAAAAACTTCCCACAATTCGAAGCACTACCGGACATATCATCACACAAAACGAAACTTTCGCGCCACAAAAACAGCCAAAAAAAAAGGGTCCAATAGAAAGCTTCATTCACAACAATCATGATTACCTGCACAAGTCTTCTCCTGCATGAGCTTGTATATAAGGACGCAGATTCCAATAGAGTGGACAGCCTCAGCAGCCACGAAAAGGTTGTCGTGATCATGAACAATGGACCTAAGGAGGACCAAAGCCGCGATACCCGCCACCATCGCCAAAAATGTCTTGACTTTCGGCGGCTGTCGCCGGACCCATGTCGAAACGGCGTGGATCGGTTTCTTCTGCGCCTTCATCGGACAAATCTCCCTGAAAAATTCACCGGCGGCAAAAGGGTACGTCAGGAATCGATCGTCTCTGGGGGTGGTCAACTCGGTGTTTTGTTGGTATTTATTAGTGAGACTTTGAGAATGTGAAGTTGACAAAGAAGAAGAAACAGAGACATTGGTCTATTTTGTGGAGATTTTATATTTAGATATTTAATTTTCTATTTTATTTCTTGTATTATTACAAATTTAGCTTTATTTATTATAGAAGTGAGCTATTTTTAATTAAAATATTTTATTGAAAAATAAAGAGTGATAATTGGCATATTTTAGTTATATATAAAAAATCTAAAAAAGGAAAATGATTAGTATTTACCTTTAAAAGTCTCTATATAGGACTTATAAAATTATAAGATTTAGATTCAATTTAATTTAATTATACTTAAATAATATTTAAATTTAATTAATTATAAAAATAGACATATTCTCAATCCTAGTAATATTATTTATTGTTTGATTTTACTAAAGGATTTAAATTTAAATTCAAATTTAATTTAATTGTACTATAAATTTTGTTTAAATTTAATTAATTATAGAAAATAAATTTGATTTGAACTTAAACAATAAATTTTATTTAAATTTAATTAACATATAATTTAATATTTAATATTTTAAACTTAAAATAGCATATCTAGAAGCTTAATAATATCATTTATTGTTTGATTTCACTAAAAAAGGATTTGCTCATAGGGGAGGTGGAAGCTAAAATTCGTAAGACATTGTTTAAGTTTTAGTGAAAATTTGATAAATGCATACTTATTCTTTGTTATATATATATATATATATACTTTAGAGTAAATGAAAATGAAAATTAATAATTCTATTAAAACTTTAATTTATTGTAATTTTTAATATTTTAAAAATCGAACCGAAAGTTAACCAGTAAAAAAAGACATTTAATATTTTAAAAATTAAACCGATACTAGAAATATGATTTAAAGTGATTGCTTAGTAATAAGATTTTAAAATTGAACTAAAAAAATTTTAATTTAATTTATAAAAAATATTGACAATTAACTCTTTAGTTTTTAATAAAAAAATTATTAAAATAAATCAAACCATTAGCCGATTTATATTAAATTTTTTAATCATTGCTAATTTTTGGTTCTTTGAATCTTGCACTAAAAGACTTTACTTTTTTTTTCACATCATAAAAAAGATCCAAAACAGCAATTATCAGAAGGGTATTTCATAGGATTCACAGATATGCACTTGGTCCTTCCTTTTTAAGGATATCTTTGTCTGAACTCAGGATGGTTACATGTGAAATGCTCAAGGACAGACATGAAGAATATCAGTACATCTATCAAATGGTTTCATTACAAGGTCCAAGAACTAGATCTTTTGATGAGGGGTTTCATCTGTTTGTCTTCCTCCAATGCTACCATTCCCAGATGAGAAGGGTCTTCCAGCATCAGTTTTGCCACCAAGTAACCTGCAATAGACCATGTCTGGTTTTTCCGTGCCTGCTTCCCGATATACCGGCCAAGCTTCCCGTCGTAGTACTCGGGCCAACTGTCTTTCAACAATCTCATCTCTGCAACTTCAATGGCTCGCCTCGCAATCTGTGGTCGTCCGGTTTTTATACATGCAGCAGTCAGAAGCCACAACAGCACTGCAACAAAGTTTAGCAATTGGCAATGTACATCTAAATTAGAAAATCTGTGACCAATGAACTATTATAAAACGCAACAAGAAGCAGGTGAAAACTGCAAATTCTTCACACCCTCAGGAAAATATGCATGAACATGCAACATCCAAGTCGACTACGAAGTTATGCAAAGTACAACAGCACATTAGAATAGAAATTGAATCCTAACGATAAACGAATGCAGAAGCATACTTGGCCAGGATCCACCATTATGGTAACTCCATCTGGTGTTTTTTGGATCACATCCTGTGACAATCCTCCACTCATGGCTCTCTATGGCCGGAAAGCATACCTTTAGTGGCATTTCCCCAACTAACTCCTCCCACCTTGATTCTATAAGATCCATGATTGCGGTGGCTTGTTCTGGGGTCGCCAAAGATGATAAGATAGCAATGCAATTACCCAAAGCAAACCAGCGGAAGTCCATTCTCGCAGGACTAACATTCCCAATAAAATAACCACCATAAGTTGGCATAAAGTCAAAAATCCATTCTGGGAGAGAATCAGGTATTACATTGAACTTGTTAACTGCAGTGTGGGAGTATTCCTCCGTTTTATATCGGTATATATCGTTAAGTTGCTTCAGGTCAATCCAATAATAACTCCGCATGTGATAGCTTAATGCGTGAAGGCGTTTAACAATTCGTTCAACAAACTCTTTCCCCTCATCATCTTGTTTCAGTAGAAGTAAAGCGCTACGTAAAGCCATGAAGAAGAGTGCTTGAATTTCAATCGGATACCCATAGACATCCTGATGGTGTAAATGACTGAAATTAGATACATTGATAGAATATAAACACAATGTGTCCGAAAACTTTAAGTACAGGAAAAACTGAAACATATGATTTGCTCAAGGAATGAATCCAAACAACTGGAAAAACATATATCCTTAACCTAGCTACTTGAGTTAGCTACATATCTACTTCTAGCTGTTGTACAAGAAAGTCATATATGATTGGTTATAGAATACTATTGTTCTGATGAAAACATACCCTGCATCCTCATAGTTTTAACAGTTTAACTGGAAAAACCAAAAGCCATCCTCTGATTTGACACCTGAAATCAAATTCTTGGATTCACATTTTAGCAAAGTTAAAATTCAGCGTGATATGTTTATTCGACCCTTAACCTAATGAGATAGTTTGTGTTAAAATTCTGTTCGTAGATGGACAAACCAACATAAACAAGCAGAACTTACCATTCTGCGATCAATCATGCAGCAACCATCAGCACAGAGAAGAGTTGGGAATGTGTCAAAACCCTCTGACAGGCATAAACTTAGTATCAGTCGCATACCCTTTTGACATTCCGGGAGCTCAGCCAATGATATGTCACCTGTAGACTTGGTATATGCCCGAAGCAATATAATCCACCAAAATCCAGAGTCAACGGGGGCCACTCTTCCTATTGCACTTTCCCCAAAATCTGCTATCAAGGTCTCACTGTTCCTAACTGGATCATGGAGTACTTTAAAACTGGCAGGCATTACTCCTTCTCCTAGGTGGAACCTGTCAATCTTTTTCTCCCAAGACTGAAGTCGAAGTGTTTTCAAGATGAAGTTTTTGACAATCTCAAATTCTCCATTCATCAGAAAAGCCAATGCGCTTGGCACAAAGTCCCTCACAAAAACCTGCAAATAAGAATCACAATAATTTAGCAGCTTTAGAGCAATTGAAACTGAGACAACTCGGAAATATATGCGAGACAAAAGTCCCCGAAGCACACTATAGATAGATTGAAAATGGTCAAACTACCAATTCAGTAGTAAATTGAAGTCAAAGTTCCTTTGAGTTAAACAACTTATAAAAAATTTTAAGACTCATACCTGATCATAATTGAGTTTTTCATCAGAATTATCTAATGCTGCAATCGTTCCAACAGGTTGGCCGCGAAAATAAACTAATGAACGCCTCAAAGCATCCCAAGCTTCGCCCACCATGGGATGCATCTGAAAACCCGTCTGTGACATTGGGGAGTTAAACCCTGACCTTCGACTAGGTGAGTACACAGACCTTCTACTAGGTGAGTACACAGAATCATAATGGTCAAGCAGTCGGGAAGAGTTGTCTGCTCTTAACGAGAGACGAGGAGACGTCCCAATGCCCAACTCGCTCAGCGTCAGCGACTTTTCATCACAGGATCTCTGTCTCTCTATATTCAGTGGCCTTGGCCTCTCTAATAACTTTGAGAACTCAAAGTCCTCAATTTCAGCCATAGTTTTAAGGGGATCGCCATGTTCTATATCTCCATTCTGAGACAAGTCTATAGATGAGATAGACATTTCAAATGCTTTTAATCGTTGTTTTGGTAGAGAATCAGCCCGAATTTTTGACTATTGTGCTCAGTAAACTGCAATTAACATTGGCAAGTTCGTTACTTTAGTGCAGTAAACGTAATTTTACAATGAATAAAAAACAAAGATTCCATTTTTGCTGTCAGAACACATTTAGAATTGAGAAGTTGCTCAAAGTCGAATTATTTCACTCCCACAGGACATGCAAAAAAGTCAGAACAAAAGGAAGTAGAATATCCTGTAAGAACCAAAACAACCATGAAGTACAAGCACTATATTCAAGTGAAGCTCAGTGCATGATTTATCCATGTTCCACTAACCTGAAATACTACCACCAACCTTAAATGGACAACAATGACAAGAATTTTCCAGTTGAAGATCAGAGAACCAGACACACCTTTTCTCTCCAACGACAGATACCAAGAACCAAAGCTCAGAGAGAAAAAAAAAAAATGAAACAGACAAGCTCACAGTGAGAGCGTCAGCATGTCAGCAAATGGGGTTATAAAAAAGACTCGTTCTTGAGGCAAACAAGTGGTCCCAAATGCTCAACCGGACTAGCCAGTAAAGATGAAGAGGTAGATTGGCAAAAAAACGTGATAAGCAGGTGAGCTTTGCAAGTTGTGGGATGTGTACGGCCGATAGGGACTCCTGCTTTGCGTGGGACCTAGTTGTTACTTCTCACTGTGCCCGTGAGATTAAGATATGGAAGCTAGACATTAATGAACAAAGTCTTTTTGGTAACAAACTTGAACCGTCAGTCACTTACCAACATGCAACAATAATACCTCTACTTGTCTTCAACTTCAGCGCAGATATGTCTGATAGTGCACGTGTACGGTGGCACCATATTCGAAGAGACTCGTGTAGGTGTGATTTGATTTGGGGTATGTTTTGCCCAACTCAAGAGGCCACTCCAGTTGACTTGGTCTCTTTGCGAGAAGCATAAACACATAGATGGAACTTGTTACAGAGAGATCACGAGACACAATACTAAGATTGTTAAGAACCAAGAACCAAGTTCATGCACTTAAGTCACCGGAAATTTTATGGCAACTGGTGCAAGCATTCTGATCTCAACATCAACATAAATCTGAAAAACAAACAAAAATGGCAAGTGCCCACTGACAGGTACATCATTACGACTACAAAAGATTAGATTTTGGTTTATTTGATACATACAGAAGAACATTAATTAGTTCATGTTACTTGAGAGAAACCATTTTGAACACAAATGCTGAGAAGAAAGAAACAAACAACAATGTAGGGTATGAAGTAGACCACTCTGTCACGCACTCACTGCTGAATCAGGCAGCACCAGCCGCCATTTTTGTCCTGCATAGCTCTTTTGTATCGATTTCATTGAGTACAAAATTTGGACCTTTGCATGAGTAGAGGATTGAAAAATGATTCCTATCAAGATTAGACCATATAAAACTCAAAATCAAATTTTTTTTTAATAAGTTAAGTCTATTTTTGTAGGTAGGATGTTATAATGTTTGAATTAAAAATTTTAAAATAAGTTTAATTCTTGATTTTAGGTCTAGATTTGAGTTAAGCTTTAGGTCGTTTTAAACTTTTGTAAATTTCTTATTTTATAAGTTTTTAATTATTTACTTTAAATCAAATTAATATAAATATTTAATTTTATAAAAGTGGAATAATATTTTTTAATTTTCAATTCGAGTCTTACAATATAATAACAATAACAACAACAATCTAATAAAAATTTCGGAAATAAAAGTTTCGTTAATCCCGAAATCATCTAGTAAGCAAGGACGGAAGTATATCCTTTCAAATTTTTAGTATATACTATAATTTGATTCCTATAGTATAAAAATATATTTTTATATTAATTAAAATGAATAATTAAACCAATATTATCTTAAATAATTTGTTAAAAATTAAATTTTTGTTCTTAATTTTAATAAATTATATTATCAGCTTATATATATATATAATATCATTTAAATTTAATTACTTTTAAATTTCAATGCATAAAAATTAGATGTGTATTTATAAATAAATAAATTCAATTGAGATAATATGAAATATTGATTTAAAAATTTTAAGATATTTAGAGTAAAATTATTCCATAAATCTAACAAAATTTTCTTATTGAATATATAAAAATATACATAAAAATAGTTTTAATAATTTTATGACGAGTTAATATTAATAAATATTGATAGGTACTATTGACTTAAACGCAGCGTTTGAATCATAAATCTTTTTTATTTTCTTATATTATTTTCTAAGAAACCAAACAAAGTTACAAAAAGGGTTTATGAGTTTATGACCGTTTGATTAACAGTCTAAAACCCTACTGTCGACGTCGAAAATTTCCGGCGACCTTCAATGGCTGATTTACCGGCGAAGAAGAGGAAGAGGAAGCTGAAAAGCTCCGACGAGAAACAGCGACCTGATAAAGCACTCCGTTTTGATGACTCGAATAAAGTGACGGAACCAGAGGAAGGTTTTGGTTCGGGAGAGAAGGGATTGGAAGAACAAATTAGAGTTGGGCGTGCGTGGAGGAACCTTCAGCTTATTCTTTCGCTTCAAAATAAAGAAATTGAGCTGCAAAAGTTAGTCTTTTTTAACTTTCTGTTTGGTTCATGAGGAAGTTGATTAAAAGGAGTGAACTTTGAGCTATTAAAGGAAGTTACCGAATGTTCTGTAGGATGCTATTAAGTGTTTGCATAATTTTGGATGAATTTGTGAAGTCTACCATTTGTGTTTCTTTTATATGTTTTTAATGTATATGCAGGAAGCTTGAACTGGCTTTTGATTATGTGAAATCGAAAGAGAAGGAAGGAGAAGTTGATGTTGACGAAGGTCACCAAACAGTGAACTTATCTCGCCTGGTGGTTTTTCTCAATGATTGGGTTCAGTCACTGTTGATTTCTGGTGATAAGAAGGGGAAACATGATGGTGTGAAGACTTCTTCTGGAGTTTCTGAGGCGTGTTTAGATTACAGGTGCTGGGTGATCTTTAAATTTTCCCTGGAGGAGGCTTTAAGATTGCAACTTTCTTTAAGTTTCTCACGAAATATTTTACGAGCAATCTGGCGTATTGCAACAAGAGCATTGTCTTTACTAGAGGAAGTATCTTTGCTATCAAGAGAATCTTTTATCTTTGGTGAAGGGTTTGAATTATATACTGTTGCACTTGATTGCATTTCTCTGTTATTCTTATCTCATGGTAACTTGTCAAATGAAAACTTGGACTTGTGGATCTCAACTGCCCGTTCAGTTCTTGATCTTGTATGGAAAGTTTGCGATGAGAATCTTGAAAGTGCAAATGCTGGTACTTTTGCTTTCCGCTTCTGTATCTTAGTTCTCGAGCCATTCGCCAAATTTTTGAGGGTCCACCCCCTTCGGAAAAATAATTTTCATTGTTTTTTGGATGAGCTTTTGGAGCCATTGTTGCATTTGCTGGTCTATTTTAATGGAAGAGATCATGCTTTGCCAGTGGGAAATGTAATGATTATGGTTGAGGAGGTTATTTTGCAAGGGTTATTTCATCCAATCCACATTGATGGATTTCTTAGCTTACGCAGTTCAGGGAAGTACCTGTCATCAAATGAAGGAAAAATAACAGATTCAATGTGTCTCATTAAAAGTTACCACAGGCATTTGTTTGATAAACTACATAGAATAATAGCTACAAAGAATGGACATATACTCAGTGGCTTGGGTCAACTATTTCACTTACTAGTTAATAGAGTCAAAAGGCCAAATAGAGTATCGTTGCTCTCTGAAAATACCAAAATTGGTAAATCCCGTGGCTCAGCGGAGTTATTGGTTCATTCCTTTGATAAGCTACATCAGAGTAGTGATGCAGTTTTAGATACTAGCTCTGGCCCTGCTAATTTGAATGCAGAAAAAAGAAATTCACTTCTTGAATTTTTTGTACAGATTATGGATCCGCTTTTGCTTCAGATGAATGAGTTTCTTCATACTCAACTGGAAGGTGACTGCCTGTTTTTGGATGTTCACTATGTTCTAAAGGCTATCAATAGTTTGCTTGCTACCTTTTTACATGAACAATTGTACTTAAAAACAGAGGATGTCTCTGAAGGAGCTTACCTGAATTTCTTGAAGAAGATCTATGATATTGTTTTCTTGTTTGCCACCAATATACTTGGTCTGCCAACATTTAATGTGGACAACCAAACGCAGAAGGTTTTGACTTTAGTGGCAAGGGAGCTACTTATTGCTGTAGGGTACTTTTTGGATATCGAATATCAAGTTATTGGTGATGATTCAACCAAGTTATGGGTAATGTTGATATCTTTTTTGGCCTTTGGCCAGTCCTTTAAAGACGTGCCCGACCATAGCTTGTTAATTTCCCAGGCAGTTGGACTTGGATGTCAGCTGCTTAAGCTCTATGGCGAACTTCGGCAGGTTTGTCAAACTGTCTCCACATTGGCATAATATATCTACTTTTGATCAGCTGTGACATTCAAAATTGTAGCCTAATGTGATTCTGTTATTTAAAATTTTGCAATTTACTATTCTGTTGTTTGTTCTGTGCATTTCTCCATTTTGTTCTGGTCATGCGCTGAGGTTTGAAGAGTTATGAAGATGTTCATGTGTGATGTGTGATCAAACATTTTGATATCTAATGTACTTCATTTACTTCAGGCTAATATCCTGTCTCTTTCTGTTTCATCTGTTTTATTTCTACTTTCATCTTCTTCTAGAACTATTCCTCGAGTATTTTCTTTTTAAATCCTACTCTCTTCTTATTACTGCAGGTTAACAATACTATTTATGCATTTTCTAAAGCAATAAGACATGTAATGATACCCAAGAATGTTTGCAATGGTGGCCCAAATGATGGTTCTTTTCTAATCACCATAACATTACCTCTTGAAGCCTATGTAAAACCTGTAGGGATTCTTTTAAGCACTAAAGAATTTAAGCTGGCCTTCCATAATGTTATCAAGTCCATACCAGAAGGGCAGGTGAGTGAAAGTATTCGACAGTTAAACATAGATGTATCAGAAACCATGGAATGGATGAATGATAATTGTTCAGCTGGTGACATCCCAAAGTCTGATCCGCAATCAGAACTTCTTGGAATAGGATTGTCTGAAGTGTATGCAGTCGTGCTAGATTCACTGAGCACCACAGTTGGGAACTGTAGCCTCGTTGGGCAATCTGTACAGGACCTGATAACTGCCATTCGTCCCTACATGAATATTTTGATTGGACTGCATCGACATAGCTTCGATGAATCTGAGACTTCTGTCACAGGAACAAATCCTAATGACAGCCTTGCTGGAATCAAGCATCGTATTCTGAAAAGGAGATTGTCCACCCACTGGATCATTGTGTTCTTTTTTCGTTTATATATGTCCTGCCGAAGCCTATACAGGCAAGCAATCAGCCTTATGCCTCCAAAATTATCAAGAAAGATGTCAGCTCTGATGGGAGATTCATTTTCAGGACACAGTGGAAGGGATTATCTGGAGAAGACAGATTGCAAATATGAAGGCTACTTTTCCTGGATTATTCAATCTTCAGTCTCTCTTTCTGTGACTATGCAATCTATTTCTGACATTTATCTTCAGGATAGCAATGAAGTTTGCTCTCCTCTGGTTTATCTATTGCATGTTATGGCCATTCAGAGGCTCGTTGAGTTAAACAGGCAGATAAATTCTTTTGAGTATATCCAGAAAAAGGTTGAAAATGTTGTTCAAATGGAATTGCTTGATGACAATGGCTTGTTACAATACCATAGCAGGAGAAGAAAGTGCAAGAGACACATCTCTGTTTTGAAGCAGGAGGCAACTGGTCTTACTGAATTCATGATCAATAACCTTTCATTAGTGGGTACAGATCAACTTTCAGTGAATTCTGATGATATGCCTTGGATTGACTGTTGTGACCATACTTTGCTTGAAAGTGATATATGGGATTTAGATGTTTGTTCTTTGAACAAGAAATCATTGCCAACAGCAGTTTGGTGGATTGTTTGCCAAAATGTTGACAGTTGGTCCAATCATGCTAGTAAGAAGACTTTGAAGCTGTTCCTATCGCATCTGATCAGCACTTCCCTTCCTCTTATAGCTAGAAGCTTTTCAAAGGCTGAAGAACACCATGTCAAAGAAAATGCTCTTTGTAACAAACTCACTGTCAATCATATCTCAGCACTTCTTCTCACTAATTCTGATTTTTATGAACACAATGTAAGATGCAATTTTAAATTTCAAATTCTCCCTATATTGTTGCCTAACATGATGCTGAAGGTGCCTCTTTTTCTAGTTTGTTAGCAGACACTTGGCATCAAGGTTCTGTGACTTATTGGAGAAATCAGTTGTACCATTGTTTGGGAATAATTCAATTGGTGCTGTTGACTTGAAGTCATCACCTAATTGGGAAGAGGTTTTAAGAACATTTGAGCAGCCATCTATTATTGGTTCAGGCAGCAACCGTATACATGAAAATGTTGCCGAGGAAAATGTAACTTCCCAGTCAACATTTGAAAAGTCTACTGATATTTCTCAGGAATCAACCAATACACAATTTACAGCTTGCCAGAGTTTGTTGAGTCTCTTGTGTTGGATGCCCAAGGGATATATGAGCAAAAGATCATTTTCACGTTGTGTGACTTACATACTCAATCTAGAAAGGTTGACTTCAATTGTAGCTCCTCATGCTAATAAAATATTATGTGTTCTTGAATTATAATTTCAAGCTATCTACTAGATACTCACAGTCAATGCAGGTCTTCTCAATGTCACAGCTCATAACTATGAACCACTGCATTAGCTATTTGTAGGACAGAAATTAGACTATGTAGTTTATGCTGAGATTTTTTAGGCTTATGTGGTTTGATGCTTTGCTTACATGTTTATACCTTGTTTGGTGCAATTATTTATTGAATTTGGGTTGATATGATGCGGCTAATTTGCAGGCTTGTCATTGGCAATATATTAGATTGTCAAAGAGTGTCTTCCACAAATAAGTATGAGCTTGTAAGGCTGCTACTGTCCTGCCGAAGGGCCTTGAAATTTTTAATAGTGGCATACTATGAGGAAAAGGCACAGTTGTTCATGCCAGTATTGTCAGGGGGTTCTTTACCTATTTTATGGTTTTTCAAATCCATGTCTCTGGTTGCAGGGCTTCAAGATACACTGTCAGATGGTTCCTATGATGAAATTAGATGCATGATATATTCATTTATGGATCAGACATCGTATGCAATCCTGACAATAAGCAAGTATGAAAGCATTTGTGCCTTTCAATCTCTCTGTGCTGAGAAATATTACAGTAAGCAACTGAATTCTGATGATGATAAGGGACCAAACAGTTCAAGTCAATCTGATCGATGTTTGGGTTCCTTCAAAGACGTAGAATCCTGGAAAAACATTCTTGTTCTTGCTGAGAGTTTGAAGGAACAGACACAAGACATACTTACATCTTTGAAGGATGACCCACACAATAATGGAATAGAACATGGTACCAGTGTTTTAAATTTGACCAAAATATCCTCCCTAGTTTCTTGCTTTAGTGGGTTCCTTTGGGGCCTAGCATCTGCCTTGGACCTTGCAACTGCAAGGGATAGAGATTGTAATGCCAAGTTGATAAAATCGCAGCATGAGCCTGCAGCCAGAATTAACCTTTGCATTAATGTCTTTGCAGATTTAATTAGTTTTTCCTTGCACCTGATACTTAGAGCAGGTGTTTACCCCTTTGAAAATTTATGTGATGCTCAAAATTTTCTGGCATCCCAGCATGATATTTTGTGCCTTGTTAAACTGCAAAAATCAGTCGCGGCAACAATCTGCTCAACATCATCTAATCCTGGCAATGACTCTCAGACTATTGATTTGCACAGACAGGGGTTGGGATTGGAAGATTCAAATTCTATTGCTAGTGTTCTCAATAAGATTGACTCTTTTGAGTGCCAATCAGTAAATGGGTATTTGTTGGAAAGCTTGCTAAGAGGTCATCACCCTAAAACAGCAATTTTAATTAGGCAGCTTTTGGTTTCTTATGCAGCAATTGCAAAGTTAAATTTGAAGTTTGGATTCACTTCCTTCTTGTCCATCTTGATACCAAATATTATCGATGTATCTCAAATCATGCTATTGAAGTTTGTGGACATGGATGTGGTGCCTCAGCCTTTTCCTTTTATTTGGTTAGATGGTGTAATGAAATTTCTGCAAGAATTAGGGAGTCATTTCCCTTTAACTAATCCTTCACTGACCCGTGATGTGTATGTAAAACTGATTGTATTACACATAAAGACCATAGGGAAATGCATATCTTTACAGGGAAAAGAAGCTACTCTAGAATCTCATGAAACAGAGTCAAGTACTAAGATCCTGCGTGGGCATACAGGATCCACTAAAGGGTCTCTTTTTCACTTGAATGAAATTAAGGCTAGGTCACGCTTGTCGTTTAAAGCATTGATAAAAAGGCCATCGGAGTTGCATATGTTGTCAGCTGTTCAGGCCTTAGAAAGAGCACTAGTCGGAGTTAATGAAGGTCATACTTCCATCTATGAAATAACTACAGGAAATGCAGATGGTGGAAAAGTCTCCTCAACAGTTGCAGCTGGAGTTGATTGTTTAGATCTTCTTCTGGAAAATGTTTCAGGTAACTTAATGAACATGTGAAAGCATGCATCTCTTTCCATTATTCAGTAACAAATAGCAAGTGTATACACTGATCTTTTAACTGTTGTTATCGGATTTGCTTTCCAGGTCGCAAACGTTTAAGTGTTGTTAAAAGACATATTCAGAGTTTAATTGCTCCTTTGTTCAACGTTATTCTTCACTTGCAAAATCCATCAATTTTCTGTCGCATGTCAACTGGAACTAAGGGTGATAATGATCCAGATCCAGGAGCAGTCATTCTGATGTGTGTTGAGATTGTAACAAAAATTTCTGCAAAACATGCTTTGTTCCACATGGATACCTGGCATGTAGGGCAGTCATTGGGCATACCTGCAGCGCTGTTTCGAGATTTTGGCGAAGTCATAGCTTCTAGATTGTCAGTTCTGTCCAATTCATTCCCTTCTTTGGATAACAAAAACCATGATCAAGTAGGAGGCATGCCTTCCTGTGCTCTAGATCAGCAATTCACTGTCGGACTATTCACTGCAAGCTGTCGATTATTGTCCACCACTCTGAAACATCATTACTGGTAATATTATCGTCCTTAGTTAAAATAGGGTTTAGGCTTCAGGGGTGTAGGGTTTGGTGAATTAGTTATCCGATATTAAGCCACAAACAGTTGATGTGCATAATGAAGTAAAAGTTATATGATGTTTGCTTATTTCATTGTGTTTTGGGGTATGAGGAGGTTTTGCTCCCCCATGCTACATTGTATTGTTCTATCTAATTCTTGGAGCTCCATCCTTCTCTATATTGTTTCACACCTTTTTTTTAATGTCAATGGTCATGTTTTTGTCCATCTTTCACTGTTTTCTTGTTTGAGTGGAATGCAACAGCATATTGTTATTTTACCAAAAAAAAAAAAAAAACAGCATATTGTTATTAAGCATACTTAAAGATGCTGTTCAAGTTTTTGTTTGGTGACTTATGTATTTGTGTTAGTAAGGGCATAAATGCGGTATTGTTGTTTCTTTTAGTACTGTGCAGCGTGAATATATTTTTAGTTTTCAGTTCTCTTTTAGCTTATGGTATCCTGCTCTTCTCCTCCTCCGTCTTAATATTTCTCCAAGATAGGCTTATCTGCTATTGTGTGATTATACGGTGATTGTAGTGAGTCAGAAAGGTGCATTGCTGTACTTCAAGAATCTGTTCGCATCCTTCTCAGTTGTTTGGAGATGGCAGATATTTATTTAGTTACCAGGAAGGATTACTCTTCATGGGATACTGAAGCTGGTGTAAGAGGTGCTTGTTCTTTGAGAAGGATTTATGAAGAGGTTTGTATACTCGTATTGAATTTCACTTACAATTTTGACATATAGCTCGAACTTTCAGTATATAGGACAACATTATTACAAAATGGTCCATGTCTTAAATGTTAAGAGCTTCTTCCTCGTTAAAATTGCTTGAGAGCCTGCTACAATACACACGATTTGGGGATAGTGGCTGAGATTGTATATTCTGATTCATGGAAGAATTGTCCATAAGCTCAAGTTTATAGGTTGGAGATTTTATGACCAATAGGGCAGATCTCACGAATGGTAACTATAAGATGGCTACCAATGGACTGAACCACAGTGAAGTCATGACACCTAAACTATGCCCATCCCCTGTTTCCATTTCTATGACCAGGCGAGAGATTGTTACTTTACCAAGGAACTAAACTGTGACATTGCAACTCCCATCTTTCAAGTTTATGGTTAATATTTCATCTTTTGAGTGAGGAAATGGGATTTTGACTTATGGATGGCAGAGTCCATTGACAAAATGGCACTCGATTGGATGTTTGACATGTTAGCTTAAAATGTTTATTTCAGTTTTGATTCTTGGTAAGTTTAGGAAGAGCCTTCTGTGTTAGACTGGAGTCTCTTGTATTAAGTACTACTTTAAGCCAAAAAAGGATATATGCGCCTCCCACAATTAAGCTTACAGTTTCTTGGGAACATTTTATCCCCTGTAAAACTTAACATTTCAAGCTGCTGGGCTCGGACTGGACTTTTCTATTTATCTTGCTAGACAAATACACGGAGCATTCTTCCGTGTCTAATTTTGTTAAACCGAGCTTGAAAATGGATGCTTCCATTTGGTTTTTATGCATGTTACCATCACCATTTGCTGGCTTTTGTTTTAAGTTTGGACCAGTGTTTGCTAATTGTGATTTATCATGCCTAACATGAGTTCTCCCTGTCACAGTTGAGGCAGCAAAAGGATGCATTTGGTCAACATTGTTCTAAATTTTTGTCTGATTATATACGGGTTCATTCAGGATGCAGTGGCCTCAAAGCAGGCCTCAAAAGGTTGTCTCTAGCACGATGCTTTCAACTTGTTTATAATCATCTATTGCATACCGTGATACTTATAAACGGCTTTACTTTTGAAACAAAAATGGAGATCCTGTGAGGTACTAACTTTCTTTCTTGGCTAATGTGTAGGGAGATTGATGAAGCTTTGAGACCAGGCATTTATGCTTTAATAGATGTTTGTTCAGCTGATGATCTACAACATCTTCATTTGATCTTTGGAGGTAAACAGACTTGTTACTTCCTCTCGACTTCGAAGGAAATATAGCTACAGTCTAAACTTTTGTACTGGAATTTCTGATTTTGCAGAGGGTCCTTGCAGAAACACACTGGCAACTTTACGACATGATTACAAAATGAATTTCCAGTATGAAGGAAAAGTCTGATTATCATATTTCCTGTTCCATTGATGTGCATTGTTAAACCACAAATCTTGCTTGACAAAATCCTCCATCCTAAGAATACCTTTTGTCTCATCTAACTAAATTAGCATCTGTCTGTTGTGCAAAATTTCCAAGAGGCTTCAGGATTGCTACTTCTTGTTGCAAAGTGATCCAGTGATGGCCCTAGTTGGGTTGCATAAATTATTTGAAGTCAAATAATATTGCAACCCAAAGTTAGAACCTCGTACAGGATGCTTTTGTTCTCTTGAAAGAGCCAGTGGAAATTGGAATGTAATAGGCTAGACAGATACTAAACTTGTAATCTATCTTATCTTTACTGATCTTCTGTATATCAAACTTTCATGAGTGTAAAGCAATCAATTCTGTAATGGTAAAAGCTTTTATAAAGTTATTCATGATAAGGAATTTGGATGGCATTTGTGTAGCAGATATCAATAAGGACTCCCATGATCCATAAAAAACTAGGTTGGAATCTGGGTAGCCCGAGCCAAAGTTGGCTATACTTCAGACGGGGGAATCAAAGCCACTTGTTTTGTTCACTAGTTGAAGAACTATGTGATCAAAACAATGTCGTTTGTCTGAAGTCTGATAAGGCTTCAGAACTGTCTGCAAGCTAAAAAATATTAAGGCCCGAACTCGGCATTTACCTGTTACCAACCCTGAAAAACAGCTCAATGGACTCACTAATCTGATTGTTTCAGGCTATTTCCATGCCAGTTCTTGTTGAATGCTTACTGGTCAATCAAACTTTATAATGACTCCTGGATGCATGTGGCACTATTATGCATCAGAAACTTTTATAATAATAGTTCCTGCTTAATATCAGGAACTGTGATGATAGATAGGATCTTCCCAGATTATCCTTGGCCAAAAGATTCAAATGGTGGTATGAGATGGGACCGCCACTTAGCCTGAAAACATGTATCTAAGTTTCAGGGATAGTGGTTTGCTTAATTCACCCCTATTGGCTTATTAGATTTCTTTTAGGACAACCATCATCATCTTGTAGAGACCTAAATTTTGTTTTGGGATAAATGATAAATTTGATATTTCAGATAAGCTTGGCAATTTTGGCCTCGGTTGATTAGGTCACAGATCAAAACAGTTCGACCCAACTAGGTCACAGGTTGAGATCGGGTCCAGTCAGCCCGTGACTCGATCGGAACAACAAAAATAATGTTATTTTGTAAATTTTTATGTCGTTTAAGTAGTTTTTTTTTTAATTTTCAACAAAATTCCTTAATTTATATTTCTACCAAAATACATATAAGAAAGTCAACGCATGTGAACCAACAAAATATTGATGACGTTATAATTCAATGTGATTCGTAAACTTACCTCAAATCAATTAGACTCAACTTAAATCAATAATTATAATAAATTATCAATTTAAAACAAGTTTTAAAAATTATGTTGTTTTTTTATATTAATATCATTTGATCAACGAGTAGTATTTACATTATATTAATTTTATTATTATTTTTCAACGGAATTACAAGGGTAGAGATATTTTCAAAAATTATAAATTATAAATATTTTAAAGAAATTTTATAGATTAAGATTTTTTGGTCATAAATAATTTTTTTAAAGTATTTTAAAAATTAAGATTTTTTAAAAGTTAATTAAAGCTCTTGCCTTTTACTCAAAATTTACCAATTTTACACAAGCCCGAGTTGGTAGGTTTTGGGCCTAGCTCAAATTTGAGAAGATCGACTCGGCCCAGTTTAAAAATAATTCTCCAAAATAATGTCATTTTTTATTTAAATCTATTTTGAGTTGGATAATTAAAGTTTGATCGAGTTTTAGGTCGAGTTCAAGGTAAGAAGGTAAGAAAAGAAGAGGGTGGGATAGATCCAAGTTGATCCGTTGCAATCGCTGGTGTCACAAGCACTTGCTATAAATATAATGGGCCTAAGCTTCACGACAACCGCTTGAAAAAGAAGAAAAAAGAAAGGCTAGAATGCATTACAGGAGAAGAGCCTCCATTTTCGATGTTTTCACACTTAATCCTCTGCCGTATCCAGTTCTGTTGATCTTGGCAGTCTTGTTCGTCTTTCTTGGCATGTCATGGTTCTTCAACTATGAAGAAATGGAGGAGACAGTTGAAGTTCAAGCGAACTGGGTACTTTTTGTCACACCAGTACTGTTGCTACTTCTAGTTCGTTGGTTGTCTTGTGTTGAAACTCCTGACATGTTCTACGCTTTGTCACCCTGGGAAAGACGCCGCCGGACTCACCACCTTCCCTCGGAGGGAACCTCGCCGTGGGTGGTGGCTGCTTTTATTGTGTTGCTCCTTGTTTTGGTGCAGTTCCAGTCTTCTTTTCTTGATAGCTGGCATGTCTGATTAGCATGGCAGACACTTGAAGAAGATGCTTCTGTTAAGAGGGTTGGACTAGTTGTTTAGATCATGTATAAGATTGTTGGAGTCAGATCTTCAAAAGTTAAAACTTAACTATTGTACTTGTCTACGTTGAATTGTCGATCCAAAGCTCAATCCCACCTGAGAGTCACCAAGAAAATAGGAGATAAGAGGGATTGATGTTGTTTAGATGCCAAGAAACTGAGAGAAATGGAAAGGATACATCTGAAATTATAGAACTTTACTGTACTTTATTACAGTATTTCTGAGAAATCAAAGATTTGAAACTTTTAAGAACTAATTACAATCTTGAGTTTCCAAGCTACAACAGGTTTAGTTCCCATTTCTCTATTTTACCAAAAAAAGTTATCAGAACTCTGTGTTTAACTTTTCAATGTGAGAACCTGAAAATAAGTTTTGTGTTCTGAAACAAACCTAGACTTGTAGCTGCATAAGTCACTACTGATGTTGCTGAAACTTCAGAAAGAAGAACAATTGATAGTTACTAGTGACGTGTAACACTAGACATAGGTTCTTAAGTTTCAGGTTTTCATAGATGACAAAACTATATTGTTGTGATAATCACCTGGAAAGAACTGAGGGGATTCAAACCAAGAAAATACTAAATTGGCGACCTGAAACCCATCTGGGAATTCACTTTTCATTTGAGTTATTTGGATCTGTTCATGGTGGAAGCAGAAAATCTTTGCAGATATGACCGTGGCAGTGAAGGTATGGTCTGGCAGAAGAGAAAGAAGGGTCTCAAGCTGAAAACCTATGGCCTCATCACACCGCAGGTAGTTATGGGCTTATGTTAGTTTCCTGACAGGAGCATGTTAGCCTATTAAAGCTAATTATCCATTTAGAAATTCCTTGCAAATTGCCAGTAAAACACCTTGAAGATTGTATGGCTAAGTTGGGATTTAACACTTCGAATTCTTTGAGAATGGAGCTTTTAATCAGACAGATAGTAAAGAAATGGTACACAAACTTTCACTCTTGTTTCAGAACTGTTTAGACACAAAGAGCCTGAAAGGATTATTAAGATTCCGACCCTTCATTTAGGTTTTTTTTAATTACTTTATTAGATGTAGTTACTCATTCATGATCTGACATATACAGAATGAAAGCTTCATTCTTGATTATACACAAGAATTGTTGACAATACGGATGTTAGTGATGATATGGATGCGAACGATGAAGCCTATAATTGAGCAGCCAATTGGTAGGGTAGAGAGCCATCCACAACACCACTAAAATTGGCAACAAGACAAGGAATATCTGCAAATTGGCTAATCTGTGTTGCTCCTGAGCCTTATGACCTTCTGTGGAACGGGAGAGCCAAAGCAGAACCGCAACAATCCCAAAGATGGTAAGTAAATGGAAAGGAGGTGTGGAAACGGAAACCAAATTCTGACCTTTCAAGCCTTGTTTCCACTCAGGACCTCTCCTTCTGGCATAAAACCATTCCATATCTGACTTTTTGCCTCTCTGTAATGTTTCATACAAAGAGTGGAAGGCTTTGATTTGCTTTAAATATCAGAGTTTAGATGTGGAATTTATGCCTTGAGTGTAGAATCTATCTACTTATCCAACTTTTCCTTTGGCTAATGCACACTCAAGTGTTGATGCTCAGTCTATATTATTCCTGTGAATGAGACCTTAAGATCAAGCAATTATAATGAAAACTCTCTGAAAGAACCTAGCTTTTTCTTTCCAGTATCTAGCTTTTTTGCATCCTGACTCACAATACAACAGGTTCACACCACTTGGAACAAATAGAGTTTAGCCCAATTGGGAAAGATGGCATTGTGTCGATAACCTGAATCGAGTCCGGCACTTATTTTGAATTGTTAACTCTGATCATTTCCTAATACGAACTTAGAAGATAATAATTACTAGATAATAACAAGGAAGTGAAAATTTTTGATCAAACATATTGAGATTAAAGACTATCTTTGCATTAACAAAAGTATCTTTTCATTCTCTTGCTATCATAAATGTTGATCTCAAATTTTATTTTCTGAACTCTCAACAGCTATGGAAAATTGCACTGGCAGGCCACAACACAAAAGGAGGATCCCAAGCATATGAGAACTTGACAGAACTTGAAGCCTTGAGGGGCTTCCCATTGATAAGGAGACAAGTATCTCCTTGTTCCACAAGGATTGTTGAATTAACATGTTCAGTGCTCTGAAACCCTTTGCAGGTCAGTTTTATTTGGCTTAAAGGACATGGGCAGTTGTTGGTCACTTTCACATTCCATTGTGGCTTACCTAAAACCTGTTTTCCACTTCTTATAGTACCAATGGTGATGTTGTTCAGATACCATGCACAATAACCTGAAATGTTCCCTTCACTTGTTTCAAGTTGGCAACTACAGAGCATGTCATTTTGGCAAATCGGTAGCCCGAGTTGATTGAATTTTAGGTTGGATTCAAACATAAATTAAAAAATTAAATTTTAAATTTTAAGCCGGGTTCATAATTAACATTTTGAAGAATGGTAAAATCTAAGTTAATTAAGTTTTGAATTGAACTCAAACTTAAATTTAAAATAAATAGGCTTTAAATTTCAAAGATTCTAAATAAATATATCCCGAAGCTTGAGAAAATTCATAAACTCAAAAAAGATCTAAAATTCGTTAATTTTTTTGGGTCAACAAAGTTAAACATAATAAAAACTATTAATTTTTTTGACAAACCGAATTATGAGAAACAAGATGATTATGAAATTAATTGGTCGAAAAAGTGGGTCAGACTGAATTTAAATTAAAAAAATTAAAATTTGAGATTTAGCTAGAATTCACAATTTACATTTAGGCAAACCGTAAAATCTGAATTGACTAAGTTTTGGCAAATTAGTAGACCCTGATTTAATTGAATTTTAGGTTGGATTTAAACTTAAATTAAATAAATAAATAAATTTCAAAGTTTGGTGAAATCTAAGTTGATTGAGTTTCAAATCATGATCAAACTTAAATTAAAAAAAAATAAGTTTCAGCTTCTAAAGATTCAATTTGAACCCAACCTAAAACTTGAAAAATTTTAATAAACCTAGAATTGAAATCATGAATTTGCATTTCTAAAATTTATATAATATATAGATTTGAGAGTAAGGACGGATAGTATTTGTACCTTTGCTAGTTAGACTGCAGATGAGAATTGTCACGTAAAGCTTGGTTAGATCAGCCATTGCAAGAGAGCTGCTGAAGTTTTCCTGAAAATTGCTTTTATCATATGGAATATTTAGTTGAGAATTGGAGTTTTTCTTCTTCTTTTTTTCCTTTTATGCATGAGTAATTGAAGATTTTTTTAATTAATTGCTTTCACTAAACTAATCATAAATTCATTTGGTATATTAAATGTTTGTTTTAAACTTTTTACTTAATTTTGTCTATGTGTAATCTATAATATTAGTAATAGATGTAATTAGATTTTATTAACATTTTTATCAACGTTTTCAAAACCGGACCAAAAGTTAAACCAGTAATACAAAGGTTCAATTGGTATTAGACTTTCAAAAAATCGACTAAAGATTGATTAAAATTAAAGAATTTGAAATATGATTATCCTTACCTATCGAAGAATTTGATGTTTAATTGAAAAAAAGAGGTTGTTACATGAAATTTAATTTATTTATTTTAATTTATAAGAAATTATTAATTTATAAAAATTGTCCGATTAATTAATAAAAAGATTAGTTTTTAACAATGAAAGTTATTAAAACAAATCGAAATTAAATATTTGAAAATTGAACTAAAAAGTTAGATTATTTAATATTTTTTCAATTGAATTGGTCGAACCAGTTGAGTTTTTTAATTATTGGTTTTTGTTGATTCTCAAGATTTTTTTATTAATGGTATTGCTTATTTATCACATTTATTTTTATATTTTAATTATTTATGATTGGTGGAAACTTTTCTATTAACTGATTTTATTAAATGAATCACAATTCATTGTATGCATTAAATGCCCTTTAACTTTTTACTATATATTATTAATATGTAATCTGTAATATTAGTACTAAATGTAATTAGATTTAATTGAAGTTTTTATTAGCTCTTAACTGCTTTTGTCTCATCTAAGGTATTGTTTATTGATCATATTTTTTTATTTATTATGATTAATTACGAGTCCAACCATATATACACTTAATATTTTATTATATATTTCTTAAGATGACATAAGTTTTAGTATACTCTTAAAATATCAATGTTTTAATAAAGAAACCAAAAGTTAAACCGAGAACGTAAAAGATTTAAAGTTTAAAAGGTTCAACTGTAATAGACTGTTATAAAATCAGTTAAAGATTGAATAAAATTAAAATTTTAAAATATGATTAAAAAAGATTATCCTAACCCTTCAAAAAATTAAATTTTAATTAAAAATATATTATTAAATAAAAAATAATCCTTTTTAGTTTATTTTAGTTTCTAAATACTTATTAATTAATAACATTGAATGATTAATTAATACATTAATCAGTTTTTAACCATAAAAGTTATTAAAATAAATAGAACCGAAAAGTTAAAAACTGAATCAAAATTCAAGATTTTTACTATTGAACTGGTTAAATCGGTTGATTTTTTAATTATTGCAAAATATCATGCTTAAAAATCCTATAAGGTGCATATTAGATTTAGGCATTTATAAAATCATACTTATTTCTAGAAAATTTTGAAGTGTTGAGTATATTTCAAAAAGAAAAAAGTTTCAATGAGTATTGGTAATTGTAAATCCATAAATAGTAAAAAACACTATTTTTATCAAATAAAATTATTATTGAAATTATTATAAATTATTAAATAATCACTTAATTACGAAGTAGTTCGGGCATTAGCCTAATTATATTATAAATCTTTGATGATTATTAATGGCCATTATTACTAAATTAAAAAAATTGAATGAATAATACTATTTTTATTATGTATAATAATGACAACTACTACAAATTATCTTCTTTACTTTATTTTACTATTAAAAAAAATCATCCCGTTATGATAATATAGTTTTTGGTACACTTAACAGCTGAAAATGGCACTGACAGGCCACAGAACCAAAGGAGGATCCCAAGCATACGAGAATCGGACAGAACCTGAACCCTGAACTGAGTTCCCACGGGTAAGGAGATCAATGTTTTAAAAATCGGGTCGGTAACTAAATCGGAGAAGCAACTGATTTAAGGGTTAATGATTTAACCGGAATTCAACCGTGGTCGAACCGGTGACTAATAAATATATAAATTTTTATTTTATATATTATATATATAAGATAATTTTTTAACATATTATTTATTTATTTATTTATTTGTAAATTTAACTTAAACCTTCAAATTTTAAAATATACAATTTTTTTAAAAGCTCGCCAAATACAACACAAAATAAGATAACAAACTCACTGATTATATTTCATTAAAAAGATTAAAAAAAGATCACTAATTATAATATTCATTTAAGTTAAAATCATCAAAATTAAGGCATTTTAAATGGACAGGTCGGTTCTTTCTTTCATCGGTTCAACAGTTTTTACCGATTCGACCGCAAAATGAACGGGTCAATCACTCACAAAAAATACGGGCTAAATCGGACCATTTCATGCTCCGATTCATCGATTCTCCGGTCCGACCGACCGGTTCAATCCGGTTTTTAAAACCCTGAAGGAGGCAATTATCTCCCTGCTTCAAAAGGGTTGCTGGATCAACTGGTTCTGTGGTCTGAAATCCATGGCAGGACAACTTTATTTGGCTTATAGAACATGTGCACTTGTTCGTCACTTCCACTTTCCACTCTGGTTTACCTGAAACCAGTCTTCCACTTCTCACTGTTCCAATGGTGGTGTTGTTCAGATCACAAATGCAGTAACTGAAGGTTCGTTCGTTCGTTCGTTCTTCAGTATTCTCAATTTCCATAGAGTCAACCCAAAAAATTTCTTATTCATCACGAAATAATCCAATTCAAAATCAATAAATTAAACTCATTTTAATTTATTTTTCAACTTTTGAGTAAAACATAAATTTAAAAAACTGGTTTTTATTGAAATTTGAGTTAGATTTGAGTTTTGAGTTGGAATTAAGCTTAAAAGGACTAATTTTGTGAGTCTGGATGGAATTCAAGTTTTACGGTATGGCATACCTCAAAGCGACTCGGTCAACTAAAACCAAAATAATATTATTTTGTTTAAAATGACTCGAGCAACTAAGAAAAGAATAATGCCATTTTGTTCAAAAAATTAAAAAAATAAACCGAACCAGCTTGATACCCAATCTCGAGCTTGCCTGATGCCTAAGGTTCGGACACAACCTCATCCGTTACTATTTCTAATTAGATTTCATGTCACAGATCCTAACTCTAATACCTATGTTCCAATAAACTTCTTATTTCCTTCTATTCATAATCACGCTGCTGCATATTATTATGCTTCTGCAACAGACAAGTTGACAGAAATCAAAGTGGAGTACCATTAAAGCTTTGAAGTTATGACAGAACAGGTTAAAAAGGAAGGTCCTGTGAGCATGAGAAATCATGAATTCCTGTTACTCTCCCTCTTTTTAAGGATAAGAAAGAAAGAGTGCGGAGTGACAGGTTAAGGACTGGTTTTAAGTACCTTTGCCAGCTAAACTCAGAATGAGAATTGCCACAGAAAGCCTGGTGAAAGCCGCCATTGTTACTAGCTCCTGAAAAACTTCAGTACCGAGTTAATCAGTAATGGACGATTCACAGTCTCTCTTCTTATATTATGCACGAAAATTGGTTTCTGCAAGTTGGATTTTTACCAGCTATTGCATTCCAAATCTTGTATTGATTACTTTGCCTAAACACTCCACAAACCAATGTCTGAACATTAAATTTTTATATTTTTGCTAAATATTAACTTCGTTTAAACGAGATTTATTTTTAGAAAATAATTATATGGCACCACAGATCTATGATTCTAACGCACCTAATTGATTTCCTTTTTACATTAGCATGTTATTGGAATGACAATCTGGACTTGGTTCACACCAAACTTTTGTTTGATCACTGAAAAATCAATTAACCAAAACAACGT
>JANZLF010000221.1:42994453-43009286 GCA_026546835.1 Erythroxylum foetidum
CAAACTCATACCATTCTCAAGCTATCTAAACCAAAATCTCTTTAAAAAATTCAAAGATAAAAAATCTTCTCTTACCTTAATCTTCTCCAAATTCGAAATTTCTTGGCTTATATTGGAGCTCTCATCTTTTTCCATCTTTTTCCCTCTTGAACAAACATAAAAAACCCTCTTAAAATTGTAGAAAAATCGAACCCTATCATCACTCTTCTTTTCTTTTCTTCTCCACCGAAGCTTCACTCTTTCTTTCTCTTCTTTTCCTTCTTTTCTTCCTCATTTTCGTGCCTTTCTTCCTTCTTAAATGACAGCCCACCTTATTTGTCTTTAATGAATGCAAAATGACCCATTTGTCCTTCCTTAAAAGCCTTATAACTTAAAACCTTAAGTGTTTTTCCAATTTTGCCCTTTATGCATTTCTAACACTTTACTTTCTAACACTTTAATTTAACTTAATTCAATCAATTTATGCTATAAGCTCTTGCTCAATTTAACATGCTAATTACTCACATTGACATGCTAATTAAATCCTCAAAATCATAAAATATAACAAAGTCTCAAATAACATTAAATCATGATTTGCTTAGGGCATTTTTCAAATCATCAAATTGAAGGAATTTGATAAAACTTCCTTCTAGAGAAATGTTCCTCATTGTCTCAATTTCATAACGCCACTAAAATAATTCAATTTGGTTCACTACTCTAAAAGTTACACCTCAAACATTTCAGACTATTCTTATGCTAAAATATTTTCCAGCACTTTACTTCCATCCAAATATTGATGATCTTAAAGGCTGAATTAAAATTCAATGTCTTCATAAAATTTGTAGCCCTATTTCTATAGTTTAATCCAAAGTAAGAATCACCTCATTTGGATGACTAGATCAAAAGTTATTCCCAAAACACTTTCAGCTCTTACTAATCCAAGACTGAACATTAAACCCAACTACAATTCAGAAATTGAAAATCCTAGAGTCCGAATTAAAATTCAGTACCTTCAGGTAACTTGTAGCCCCATGTCACTAGTGTATTTTGCATTAAGGATCAATTTAATTGGAGCTCTACCGATCGAGAATTTACCAAAATACTGAACTATGTTCAGAAAAATATCTAACTTATACTCTTTTAATCAATCCCCTCACTTTGATTCAATCAAAATTTTTAAAATTAAACTTAAAAAAATCCAAAATTTTCATGGAGAGGTAAAGGAATGTCTTGGGAATCTAACGCTTTAAAAGTCAGGTCAATCGGATGTCGGACGGAAAAGTTAGAAGCAAAAGAGTGAAATATATTGAGAAAATTACTTTTCTTAAACAAATAGGAAAGTCGCGATCAAGTGCATGCACGACCACGACATTCAGGTAGTCCAGCAAAGTCGCGATCGTGCGCGTGCACGATCGCGACATTCTGGTGATCCTGCAGAGGCGCGATTGTGCGTATGCACGACCACGACACTCGAGTGGACTTTCTACTCTTTCTTCTAAACCGACATCTCAACTTTTAAACCCCATATCTTTTGACTCAGAACTCTAAATTTTACAAATTTGGTATCATTGAAAAGCTGAAAGAATACTCTACAACTTTCATGAAGGATAGAAAAATCAATTTAGCCTCTAAGGGAGTCAAAACCTACTTCAAAATTCCTATCCACTAATACTCTTCCCAAATAGTAATAGCAACATATAAAAATTCATAACTTCCTATTTCATAGCCCAAAATTTCCATATATCAATGGAAATATCAAAACATAATCTAAAACTTTTATGAAGAACTTCAAAGCAATTTCAACCTCTAGCTAAGTCAATTTTTAAATCAAAGTTTCTGCCAGGAATTTGTTATCCTAAACAACATCCAAACTTCTAAATTTCAAATCTTTCAATTTCTACAATCAAAAATTGCATACTTTATAGCGTTGGAAAGATTGAAAGACAAGCTACAACTTTGATGTAGATCACTTACTCCAATTCAAGCCACATCAGTACAAAATTGGCCTCAAAACACAGTATACACAAACTTACCCTTAATAGCATTTTTTAAAAACAAAGCAAAATAACCTTAACTTTGAAAGATCATAACTTTCAATCCCGATATCGAAAAATGTCGTACCTTATGGCGATATAAACCTCTCAATAGAAGCTACAAGTTTTTTGAAGATCATTTTATCACATTATTCCTAAATCAATCCAGAAAAATTTACAAAGATTTCAGCTCAAAAAGTCAACTCTGCTACTATTCATCCCAAAAAAATCAAACTTTCTTAATTCTCCAAATTCTCACTATTTAGTTCTTGCTTTTCAACTTCCATTTCAATCAACTCATTTACTTTAACTTTCATAACCCATACAAATCTAATCAAATATCAAAGTCATCAAAACCAATCAATTCTTTTCTCATCAATTTCCTTAAAGCACAATAACATCTATAACACAATACATATACAAAAACACTCATTTTATACATTTAATATTTCTAAATTCTACTAAAAGATCGGGGTCTAACATAAATACCTAGGCCTTCCTTTAGCCTTAAGGAGACTCAATTTTAATAAGAGTATAGCACTCATTCAAAAGGTATAGAAAAGGATATTTTCTTGTCAAAGTAAACAACTGTTATATGTAGGAAGAATGTAATTAGGCAAATCAGTTCTAAGAAGTTAACCAACTTACACTACGAATCAATTCCATTAAGTTGACTATTCCCAAAAATTGATTATTAAAGAAGTTTGAGATAAGAGATGCTAATACCATGCTTCCCTTTTGGGTTAATCCCTACCAGGAAACATCTACCTACACAAGCTCGATCAAGAGATAGGAAGGATCCGGCAAACAAAAGGATTGTAAGACTTTCCTATAAGAAAATGAGGCATATAGAAGCACTTTGATTGGTTGCCTGTTCCTATAGTTGTACTTGGGATTTAAGAAAACTCTATAGATAGTCTTTAACCTCATTGTAAAGAGGCAGTCCTGGAGAGGGAAATACAATTTCAGAGGTGAAGCGAGGGAATGCCATTCTTTTCCCTAAAAGGTAACATTTGTATAAGGGGTATTAATGTAATTAGTCAAATCAGTTCTAAGTTATCTTCATATGCGTTGGGCTTCACAATTCTTCCTAGTTAAAAAGGGTATTAAGACCATTAAAAAGGAGATCAGATTTTTTTTCTGGTGTCAAGGAAAGGAAGGTCAATATAAGGCTAAATTTAATTAGAGGTCAGTTTGTTAACCCCTAAAAAATAGGAGGATTAGTAATAACCACTTGTTTAATAAAAGCCTATTAGGTAAGAAGGTTTCGAGAATAGATAATATTTATGGGTGAAATAGTGGGTTACTTATGTCTTAAAAAGAAAATGTCTTTAGAAAGTGGAAAAGGAAACATCTCATTCCTATTTTATTGTATAAGACTTAAAGATAAGGGATTCGATTCAAAGAACAACAAAATTCATTATAGGAAATGGGAAATGGGAAGACATCCTCCATCTTTTAAGATAGTTGGTGACTAATGGCCATATTAAATATATACAATTGGAGGACGATGTATATAGAAGAATACTAAGAAATGTTATAGTGGAAATATGGATAAAAGACAATCATTGCTATAATATACCAAAATGGCTTCCTAACTACAACCCAAACTCAGGAATAGAGGACATGTATGTTTTGTAAGGCCCCAAATTATACCTTAGTTGAAATGTTACATGTCCATGAAAGTAAAAGTGTTAGGTGTTGAAATTGTGATATGATTGTGAATTACATATGTCTTGAATCTATAGTCCATTAAACCATAATTAGTAACTTGGAATTAATAGATACCATTGGAAAATTGATGTATTAAAATGTATAATTAGACTAGGGAAAATTTGTCAAGCGGCAAGAAAAATTGGTACATGGAAATTTGAATGACTAAGCCTATGAATTAGTGACATTTTCCATGTAAAATTAAGTAACAAATGGCATAGTTAATAAATTGACAAGTGGTAGCAATAAGTGAGTGACAAATGGCCTAATATATTGGTGACATTTAGCAGTTCATATATGGGACAAATGAAGAACATTCATAGTGACATATGCTATTACAATTTGATGACACTTAGCATTGGATGAGACAAGTTTTTGCTGGATTAATTTCCGTTTTGTTCATTCTTCGCCATCTTTATCTCTCACCACCGAAAACTCTTATTCACTCACTACTCCTAGAATTTTTGTTTCAATTTGGATTATCATCATTTGACATCTTTATAAGATATTGTAACAAGGAAGTTCGACCTTGTCATCTTTTGTACTATTGTCTTCTTGGTGTTAGGATCATCCTGGTTTCACTTGGATTTTAGAGTTGTGTTTATTTCTTGGAAGGCTAGTTTGATTTGTTCTTTGGAGTTGAAATTTGAATTTGTAAGGGTATTCTAAACTTGATATCATATATTAATACAAGTTTTGTGATGATTGAATTGGTATGGAACATGTCTCATGATGATGATAAATGAGTATTGGAAAAGTGATCCCCGAATGGCAAATTCTATTTTGATTTTGATGCATAAAAGATCATGGATTGTGAGTTACCTAATGAATGATTTTTGTATTGGAATTGAACATGAATTTGATGAGGAATTGATGGACATTTAAGTTATAATTGAGGTATGGTACATGGATTGAAATGAAGGTGCTTAGAATGTGGAATAACGGTGCTGATTTGGAAATTTGCAAGGAAAAGGGTAATCCACAATCATGGCACTCATCCCACGATCGTTGGCAGATGCATTAGCTTATGTCACTATCGTGGAAATGTACCCCATGATCGTGGGAAAGGTCTTAACATGGTAATCCTTGTTTTATGTAATTGATGAAATATGGTAGGATAAAATATTATACATTGGTATAATTGGAATTTGTTAAGGCTTGAAATGAACTTAATTTTATGTGAGATTAGTTGGTTAAAGATTAAATAAAGTTTAAATTATTAATTGGGGTAACAACTTAAGGAAGGTGTTATTTGATATCAAAGTGTCTAATTTTGGAACTTATGAGTTGTTAAAGGAATGAAGTATATTTATGAATGCTAATGTGATTTAAAAAAGAAGAATAATATGGTAGTTATGAATGTTTCTGAATTGGGAACTTATGTGAGTACATGTAATGTGTAATTACTTAATGTATCCATTCAGAATTATTGAAAATGCTTATGTTAATAAGGCATATTGAGTTTGATCAATTGAGAATGAATATGTTCAAGTTGAGCAAAATGGAATAAAGTCAATGAATATGTTCAAGTTGAGCAAAATGGAATAAAGTCATATGTTTTGCAATATATCTTTTATATGAGAATTTTGAAATGTAACATGTGTTGTTTAAAATTACTAAGTCCTAGTTGTGGGTAAATAGGCATGCCTAGAAGGGTCTACAACTGCTTCTGTGACACTAAGTTATCTTCTGTACTTCGACACTTCGATGTCTTCTGATATTGAAACTTCGATGTCTTCTGATATTAGACACTTCAATGTCTTCTATTACTGAAACATAAGTCTCTTATGTTCTATAGTACCAATCATAGGTTTCTCCTATTCTGGTCTCATTACCCACTTCTATAAGAAGGACTAGCAGGCTAATCTGTTTATGTTCTGATATTTGATATGTTTTAATGTAAGCTAAATTATGTTCTGAGACAATTAAATTCTATTCTGACACAAATAAGTCTAATATGATACAAGTTATATTCTATTCTGACACAAAGATATCCTGTTCTGAGATTTTGAGTTCTGTTCAGAAGTAATGATATTTTTTCCGATACTTACATGTTTTATTCTAACATAAGAATATCTTGTTTTGATGTATTATAATATGTTCTGATATAAATAATGAGATCGTATCTGATATAAATTCTTGATTCGTAAAGCTATTAATTAATTAAATATGAGATCGTATCCAAGTTATTAATTAATAAGGGTTAATTCAAATACATGTTTTGGTTAACTAAACATAAGAGAAAATAGGTAAGAAATTTACCACGATGAATGCTGAACTAATAAATTGGTTATTTTTAGTATCGATGATCAACGCAAGTTCAATAACGAAGGAGACCGAAAACTAAGATTTATTTCCATTGATTGTTAAATTCTCATTATTTTGTTTCTAGTTATTTTTTTATTTCAATTTCTATTTAAATTCTGTTTAATTCAAAAATCCAAAAGTCCCCCTTTTTCATAACCACCGGCTATTTTCATTTTCTAAACTTTACACGCACTATCTGTTGGATCGACCTGGACTCACCACTCTACAGTAGTAGTCTAGTTATTTTAATTTTGGCTAGCGATACGATGCGCGGTCAATGCATTTGGTTACTCCCACTATTTTATTTGAAATAATAGCCCTCACTACTATTCGGAAAGATTACTTTAATCTTTGTAATGGGCTAGGATCCCATTCAAATATAGTTGATCTTGAGTTTGTTCAACAAACCAACTAGACATAAAAATGACAATATTAATTATAAGATTTTTTATTATAATTAAATTAAACATATGTTTCTCTTTTTTTTTCTTATGCAAATTAAAGATAAATTCAATGATCATGTTTTGAACTATTTCGAAGATATGGTTTTCTCATGCTATCTATGTGAAGAGTTTGTACTATAAATGCACATATTGTTGAATTGATTTGCACAAAGAATGTGTAGAGTTGGCCTTCAAAATAAAATACTATCTTCGTGAACACCCTCTTTCTACCACGGGAGGACAGCTTCTCAAAAGATTTATATGTGATAGATTTCATATCTACCATGAAAATAACACGTGTTATCACTATGAAGAATGTAGTTTTCTCCTTGACAGGATGTGTTCTCAAGGGGTCTCTTCCGTTGGCATCCGTTACCATGATGATTTATTTTATGATAATTGCAAAGAGTGTGGTAAAGTTTGTGATGCAACTTTTTACTGTTTTCTGAAATGTGATTTTGATCAACACATTGGTTGCTTACCAACTCCCAAAAATGTTAAAGAGTGTATGCCATGTACATCCTCTCACTTTAATAGATACAATTGTTGAAGAAAAAGTACGAAATGAATATTATTTTTATGCTTGTGAAAGTTTAAGGAACCTAAAACACGTTGCAAGAAATGCTACTATGTTACTGCCTTTATTTCTCAGCATTAGAAGTTCCAGTCACGTGCTGAATATAAGGGGTTACTTAATTAGTTAAAATTACAATTCTGTACATATAGATTATTGTTTGCTTTTTTTTTTTTTTGTCTTTTAGCTTGTGTATAAACACGTGTGGTATACATTTTTATGGGTAAGAAAAAGCATTTTGCCCCTTACGTCCCTCGATTCTTCTTTTGATATTCTCTGGATTCTTCTACTTTAAATATGGTATCAAACAAAGCTAGGAGAACCCTGGTTTCTTTGACTTTTCTTTCAAACATTCTTTCATTCGATTGATTTTGTTTTGTTTTTCATTCTTGATGTCAATCAATTCGGGAACGAGTTGTTCGATTCAAAATATACAAATAATCCTCTCTATTTGTATGCTTCTGATAATCCATGTTAGGTGCTCATCAATAAATTTTTTGATGGAAGTGGTTTTCAATCATGGAAGAGGTCTGTGAAGATTGCACAAGGAATAAATTAGGACATATCAATGGTTTCTTTCCCAAACCAAATCTTTCAGAAATTGGGAGAGAGTGAATGATATGATAACTTCCTAGCTTCTGAATTCGGTTGAGAAAGATATAGGTGATAGTCTTTTGTATTGTAATAGTGCAAGAGAACTTTGGATTGAGCTAGAGAATCGTTTTGAACAAAGTAATGGAACTCAATTGTTTAAACTTCAAAAAGAACTGATGTCAATTTCTCAAGGAGCTAGTAGTATTACTGCATATTACACTCATATAAAAAAAGATTTGGGATGAGCCACTTAGTTTATGTGTTATATCACCTTGTGCATGTGGAACTGCTTCACAAATAGCAAAATTCCAGTAGGATCAAAAACTGATTCAGTTTCTAATGGGATAGAACGAAAGCTATGTGGTAATTAGAGGAAATATTTTGATGATGAAACCATTACCGACAATAGCACAATCTTGTGCACTTTTAATTCAAGAGGAAAAGCACAGAGAGGTTAATTCAAAGGTGCAATTTGTTAGAGAAAATGCATCTTTTCATGTAAATGTTAGTAAAGGAAGGGAAACTTTTCAGAAAGGTACTAATTGTAACAGAGGAGACAATAAGAATGTGGAGTGTAGATTTTGTAAAAAGATACGGCATACCATAGCAAATGTTATAAACTTCATGGCTATCCTTCTCATTTCACTTTTGGAAAAGGAAAGAAAGTTGCAGCACATGGTCAAGTGAACGAACAAGGAGTTGATGTTTCTGAGACATTTATATACAATGATGCTTTAGTCAAAGCAGTTAGTTTGAGTCAGGAGCAATTTTTTCATCTGGTGAATCTCTTGAAGCAGACTAACATTGATGAAATTTCAGTGAAAGCAAATGAAGGAGTTGAAGAAGCAATTGCTTTAACAACATTTGCAGGTACATTTGGTAGTTATCTTAGTAATTCCATTAGTTATTTTAAATGTTGGTCTTATGGAATGAGTGACTAACATTGATGAAATTTTAGCAAAAGCAAATGAAGGAGCTGAAGAAGCAACTGCTTTAACAACATTTGCAGATACATCTGGTAGTTATCCTAGTAATTCCATTGGTGATTTTAAATATTTGTCTTATGGAATGAGTGATGAACCTTGGATAGTTGATAGTGGTACTACTAATCATATGACACAGAATAAACAATTTTTTGTTCATCTTAAACCCTTGAAAGAACCTTTTCTTGTTATCTTACCAAATAGAAATAAAGTGAACGTTGCTTCAAGTGGCACAGTACATTTTGCTTCACTTTTGGTTCTGCAAAATGTATTATATGTTCCACAATTTCATTTTAATTTGATTTCTGTTAAAAAATTACTGAAAAATATGCAAAGCACTCTTCTTTTCACACCTTATTGCTATTTGCAGGCCCCTTCAATAAAAAGGCCACAGGTGCTTGGTAAAGTTCAAAATGGATTTTATTTCTTACAAACAGATTTTAAAAGAGGAGTTTGTAACTCTACTAGTTCTAAGTGGCTTACTTCTACTGTGTTGTGATCTTGTAAACTTTTTTGTTCTTTTGTTATCAGTGCATCTGTATCAAGAACTAGTATTTTGAATACTCAATTGTGGCACTATATGCTTGGACATCTTCCCATTGATAGAGTTTGTAACCATGATCTTGGGTGTGAAATAAGTAAAACATTGTCTAATCCTTGTATGATTTGTCCAAAAGCAGGACAAACAAGATTACCTTTTTCCTTGAGTACTTTTAGTTCTTTACAACCTTTTGATCTTGTAAATTTGGATCTTTGGGGGCCTTATCATACATCCACTTTCAAATATTGCAAATACTTTCAAACCATTGTTGATGATTATTCAAGAGTCACATGGAAACATCTTCTTAATAATAAAGTAGTGCATTCACTATGATAAAAGCTTTTGTTTGTATGGTCAAAACTCAGTTTTCTTCTATTGTTAAAGTCTTTAGAGCTGATAATGCACTAGAGATAGGTTCTAGTAAGGAAGCTTTAGATTATTTTCAAGAAGAGGGTATTTTACATTAAACATTTGTGAGAGATACAGCTCAACAAAATGGTGTGATTGAGAGAAAACATAGACATCTTTTTGAAGTTTGTAGGGCTTTGTTATTTCACTCCAATCTTCCTTTATATCTGTGGGGCCAGTGCCTGCTTATAGCTACATACTTGATAAATAGATATCCCTTCACTGTGTTGAAAGGTTTAACTCAATATGAAGCATTGTTTAGAGTAAAACCTTTTTTTTTCCACCTCAAATCTTTTGGATTTCTATGCTATGTTAGTACACAAAAACGAGGGAGAGATAAACTCCAACAGAGAGCTCAAGCATATGTAGTTGCTGGATATCCTATGGGTCAAAAGGCTTATAAAGTTCTTGAGTTATCAACCAAGAAAATATTTGTTTCAAGAGATATTGTTTTTCATGAACAAATATTTCCATTTCATTTATCATCTTGGAATCATTTTGTTGATGCTCCTTTTCTTTCACTTTCTATATCGGAACACTTTGATAGTTGTGCTCCTTATGATACTACTCAACTCAATTCTTCTTCTTCTGAATCAATGAACTCAAATTCTGGTCTTCAATTATCACATTCTTCTTCTCTCCCACACCGTGAAGTTAGGCTACAAAGAACTAGGAGACAACCTCAATACTTAAAAGATTATGTTTTTCTTATTAAAGTCCGTGAAAGGACTTGATTATATAGAAACATTTTCTCCAGGGATAAGAGTGACAATAGTACGGTGTTTGACTACTGTGGCTGTTAAGAATAATTGGTCACTTTTTCAATTGGATGTGGATAATGCATTTCTTTATGGTTGGTTAGATGATGAAGTGTACATGTCACCACCACCAGGACTTGTTTTGTCTAATCCACAAAAAGTTTGCAAATTAAAGAGGTCTTTGTATGGCCTTAAGCGAGCATCTCGGCAATGGAATAAGAGGTTAAGTGATTTTCTATTTTCATTGGGTTTTCAACAATCTAAGAATGATTACTCATTGCTTCTATAGCATCAGAATGGTTTTTATTTTTCTGGTGGTATATGTGGATGATGTCATTATCATAGGGAATAATACTGCGGGAATCATTTCTATTAAACGGCTTCTTGGTGATACTTTTAAGATCAAAGATCTAGGAGCTCTTAATCTTTTTTTGGGAATGGAGTTTTTGTATTCAAAGCATGGAGTTTTCATTCATCAAAAAAATATGCTCATGAACTTCTTGACGAAGCTAGTTGTATTTCGGCTAAACCTTGCATTAATCCCATTGATACTTCTCAGAAGTTGGGAGTAGTTGCTGGAGAGATGCTGACAGATATAAACATTTGGTTGGGAAGTTAAACTACTTAACCAATACAAGACCCGATATAGCTTTTGTTGTCCATCAATTAAGTCAGTATCTCAAAGAGCCTAGAGTTCCTCATTTCAAAGTTGTGGTGCATCTATTAAGATATATCAACAGAAGTTTGGATGTTGGGATTTTTATTAATAAAGTTTCTGATTTTACTCTTACTGCTTATTCCGATTCTGACTGGGTTTCTTGTATTGATTCCAAAAGAATAGTTATTGGTTTTGTGGTGTTTTTAGGTGGATGTTTGGTTTCTTGGAAATCAAAGAAGCAATCAATTGTTTCTCTCTCTTCACCTGAAGCTGAATATGGAGCTTTGAGCAAGATTGTTGTAGAATTAGTATGGTTGAGTTGATTAATTCAAGAATTTTTTTGTTTCATTTACTCTTCCCATCATTCTTCATACAGATAGTAAATCAGCTCTTCAATTAGCCAAAAATCCGATACATCATGAAAGAACAAAGCATGTTGAGCTTGATTAATAAGTATTTATATCAATTTTACGAATGAATTTTGTCTACAGTGTACATGATGCAATTTCCGACTTTCAGGGCGGTTGATTTGGATGTTCATTGCGTTTGGAATTTTCACTCATGGAATATGCTTCTGACTTATTTTACACCTTTTTCCTTAAACCTATATAAAGTATTAACAAGTTGGTTGAGGAAGCTGCTTCTTTGTAGATTATTTAATGATTGGGGTTTGGATCTTCCCTAAGAGACGATACTTTTTTTATGTTGAAACTATTACATATTGTGGTTAGTATATGTCAACGTCAAAGACTCCGGCCTGAAATTTAAGGTCTCAATAGTTTAGTTATACTTTTTTTTTTTGAAATTTTAAAGAAAATATGTTACTCAAAAAGCTATAGAGCCACAATGTATAAGCCTAAAAAAGGAAAAGAGACGAGATACAATCACAAAAGAGAGGCTTATTCAAAAGACCTCTGCTAATATTTATATATACTTTGTAAGTTATGATCACTATGTCGCTAAAGATTGTTTATTTCAGGGCGGTTGATTTGGATGTTCATTGTGTTTGGATTTTTCACTCATGGAATATGCTCCTGACTTATTTTACACCTTTTTACTTAAACCTATATAAAGTATATATTAACAAGTTGGTTCAGGAAGATGCTGACTGGGGTTTGGATCTTCCCTAGGAGATAATAATTTGTTTATGTTGAAACCATTACATATTGTGGTTGGTATATAAGTATTTCCCTAAGACTTCTTAAACTTGAAATAGTTGTTTTTTAATTTTTGTTGATCAGATGATATGAACATGAACTAGTATCAGAATAAGTATGGATTTCCCCTGTTGAGTTATACTTTGCTTTGAATGAGGTTACAATTCAGCCATAAACCTTCCCAGTGAGGTTGGATAGCTAGACAACTTAAAAGAAGAAAGAAGTGCAACAACTTCTTTCAGCGGTAATAGAATGTACAGGCTAAAATTTATATATACTTTGTAAGTTATGTCGCTAAAGATTGTTTAGTTGGTTTAACATTTCAGTGCAACATTTGTAATCAGAATTGTGAAGGCTCATTCTACATCAATTTGTTAAGAGTGTATAATATTTTAAAATTTTCAAATAGTTTGTTGAGATGAAAAAAAAATTCCTTATTTTTTTAAAACTAGCACATAGTAATATTTCATTTTGTTAAAATTTTAATAAAAATTAATAAAAGAGATGCACATGATTATTTAATAAAATATAAAGCTTTTTAAATATTAAATTTAAAATTTTTATTCTTCAATTAAAATGTTAAAAATGTATGATTATTGCTTAATTATGTTGTTTTATACAGCCTGCTATACTGAAATTTGTGGAGGAATTTGCGACATCTGTTAAAATAAAGAATAGAGGCAAAATGAAGAACAAGATTCCTATGTATAAAAGAAAGCTAGAGATGATGATTTTGGAAGTAATTCAAAAGTGTTTGGATCTAAAGAACAAAATTCAAATGATTGAAAATCAGTGCAAGAAAGGTGAAAAGAATGAAGCAATATGCAATGGGAAGCTGAAGGATGAAGAACCAGAATGTGTGAAGCAAATATAGAGATGTTTTAATCAGTTAAAGAAAAACCTAAAGCAGAGTTTGTCAATTCCTGAAGCAACTATGAAGAAGTCATGCAAGTCAATGAAGTAGGAGAATTCAAAGTCAAAGTGTAAATTGCCATTAAAGAGAATTAAGCTAGCTCAAACCAGACATCAACTTTTGTTTCTGCAATCTCAAGCTTTTGTTTTTACTTTCTGCAACATTAAAATCATTAGATGATACTATTGTCAGAGTTTGTTGTTTTAGACAGCTTTGTTGTTTTGTTCTTGATGAACCAACGAGGGTAGATGCATGTCACAATCTTGCTCTTTAGTTATTTTCCTGTTTTCATTTTCAGCCATTGATGTAAGATGGCACAAAATGTGTGAGAGTATGAAAAGCTCCAGGTCACTTTTCATGTATGTAGCAATTGTAGAAATATATGAAAAAAAAAACCATCTTCTTTATCTATTCTTGAGAAATCTTTGCTTTTAATTTCTATTGTTCTTCTTTAGTAGTTTTAGAGTTGTTTTGGAATTGTGCTGAGTGAGTTGTGCTGAAAAACAATACTTGGAGTGAAAAAAAAAACACACTTTGAAGTTGAAATTTCCATTTCTAAAAGTTAGTAGAATTTCATTGTTACAATCTGAATCAAAACTCTTACAAACACTTGTGAGGAATATACATTGATCATTACAGAAACAATTACTACATGCCACAGAGAATACAATTAGTTTATCAAAAGTAAGTGTTAAGCTTCTGCAATATTTCTCTTCCCTGGAGCAAAACCATTTAGTTCAGAAGTTGCTACTGGAGAGTGCCAACCAGAGTCACCTTCAAGTTTGAGTTTTTGTGTGGAGAAGGAAGTGTTGTTCTGCCTTGCAAGAATCATATCCCTCATATTATTTTTTTGTCAAAATAAATTTGAAAAAAATTAGTTTAATGTACTAAAAATGATGATTGTTGTCATTACTTTCTCTTTTTGTTTGGTCAAAAGTGATAATCAAATCATGCTTTTAGTTGCTGCTAGGTGGCTTAGACAATCAATTGAACCTTTTTCTTTCAATCAATTTAGTTGATGTTACTCAAATCATGCTTTTAGTTGATGATAGGCGGCTTAGACAGTCAATTCAGATTTCGAATTGAATTGTGTTGCGAGCTATGTGACAAGGAACTATTGGATCTAACATATGTTTGCTTTTACTGTGATTTCTTCCTTATAAGAGATGTGTAGAAATTACCCAGCAAAAATGTGAAGTACAAAAACCTTGCCACTCGCATCTCCCAGTTTCTATTGAATATGGTTGTCAGATGTTCATTTGTGATCAGTGCAGAGATTTATGCAATGGACTTTTTATGACAATTTGCAATGAATGTGGCTACAAAATTGATTTCAAATGTTATTTTTTTAGAGATACCATGATTCAAAGAACAATTGAGGAAGAGGTGAAGACCCAAATTTGGTACTTTGATCACGATCTACATCTGCTAAGTTTCTTCAATTGTACTAGCAACATTAATCTGGAATGTGAAGGATGCAAATTGCCACTCTCAAGCCCAAGTTATGGTTGCCTTGAATGTTCAGTGTATTTGCATAAATCTGGTGTAGAACTGCCACAAATAGTATAACACCCTTATCACCCTTCTCATAATCTTTACCTCCAAGCTTCTGATGGATCATGTACAGTTTGTCAAGAATTTAAAGTTGGACTTGAAGTGAATCACACGTTAATACAACACTTAGAAAACGATAACAGAATGCACGAGAAGGGGGGGTTGAATTGTGTATTCCCCTTTTTATAACTCTTTTGAGAATTACTTGTTAGAAATAA
>JANZLF010000221.1:43099545-43110069 GCA_026546835.1 Erythroxylum foetidum
GATTCTTGCTCTCAAATTTATCAATAAAGTTCTATTATTCAGTTACTTCTATTATCTTTCTTTTCTAGTTTCTATCACTCTGTGTTTTTTGAAATGGTCATAATTTGTGTTTGTGTGTGTTTGTGTGTGTGCATATAAACATTCCATTCTTTGTTCTGGCTTAGTGAATGCAAAAGGATTGATAGATTCGTGGACTAAATGTGGAATTGTTATTACTGTATTTGATTCAAATGTCTGGATAACAAGTTTGAGAGTGTTAACTGTTGAATTGATTTTTCTCTTGATGAAAATGAATGATCGTTATGTTTATGTTCACGATCAAGTGCCTGTTGTAAATCCAGTAGTTTGAAGAGATAATTAGATAGCCCATATGGTAGTACGGATCTGCAGTGGCAGATGCAAGTTCCGTATTTGTAGAACATAAAAGTTATTGATACTCTTGCAAACAGATTCTATGTTTTCATTTACCCTCTATCTCTGAATTTTGTTTAAGGAAGGTGTTGGCCTTAATTATTCCAGAAATCACACATGATGAGCTGTTTAAGCCTCATACTTAACAATTTAAATGAAAAGTAGCTGATTCGGTTATTTTTTACTCATAATTTGAGTCTTTATCTTCTCAACAGGTATAATTTTCTTCATACATCTGTTGGTGTCTCATCCTTGTTTGAAGTAACTAGTGAGACCTTTGTAGATTCTGACCAAGAGATTGTGGAAACTAGCCAGCCTCTTTGTGTTCCTGGGGTTGAAAGTTTGATTATTCCAAGGAAAACTCGTGGACATATTCTGAAAGTTGTCAGTGGAAATACTGCTCTTGTACGTTGGGAGGTAAAGACCACAAATTTTCTTAATACTAACCAGATGCTTTCTAATTTTGCTCCTTATTTCTATCTGGTCTGTTTCTTGCCAAGATGTTTCATTTAGATCTTTGGCTATTCTTGGAGGGAAGAGAATGGTAAAGAAATTATCGCTTAATAGGTTTAGTGCAAAATTTTCCAAATTTTCGGCCAACATATTTTAGTCAATATCTCTTTAAAGTGTAAATTGGCATTATGTGACAAATTTATTGGCACTTGTATTGGTGCATTCCCTTGCAACCAAATTTTTATTTAACCTTCAACATTCATAACTTGGGTTCAAATCTCTTCATTGTTAAAAAAAGGGGAGCATATTGGTGCTGAATTGTGTTGTATTTGTCTAGTACTGATGATTTATTCTCTTAATATGATTTTGTTGAAATAATTTTTTAGTTGACCGTACACGAGTTATGGACGCTGGAACCTCTCCAGGGCAGATAAAACTCTGGAGATAGCCTTTTCCGACATGTCATCAACACATGGCCATTTGGCATTGGCCTTGAAGGATGGACGTCTTATCTAGCTTTTGATAATTAATACCTTTACATATTAATCTTGTTTTCCTTACTCTTGCTTATTTCATTTATGGATGGTTTCATGACTTGATTGTTGTGCTTTCTTATGTTTTTCTTTCCTTTTGATAATGTCCATTTTATCCTTAGCTTTTTACTATAGTCTACAATTTATGTTGGTGCACAATCTCAAAAGATTTAACTGAGGGGTGTGAATCAAATTGATTTAGTAGTGTTCTGGAAAAATGTTTGATGTCTATTTGGTAGTGCATTGCAATGCATATCTATCTCATCCCTGACAACTTGCATCTTGTCTGTAGTATTCACAATCTGGGTTGTGTGTCTTGCTTCTGCGGTTGGCCCAAGTGTGGTATTTGGATAGTAATGAGGAAGCTCTTCTCACTCTTGATCTCCTATATCGAATGGTATCCTTTAACAAGGTACACTAATTAGATGATAAAGTTGTTTAGTGGAACTGTTGGGAACAATAACAGTGTCTTGTTGGAGAACAACAGTTGGAGTCCCATTCTTTATGTCTTGTATGATTATCTTCTTTTTGGATGTTTTCATGTGCAGGCGGTAGCTTTCTCTTTGATGGGCATTGGCAACTCATTTTATTTCCAAACTGCTGGAATGAATGGGGAGATTGAGAAAAGTTTGTGGTAGATGCCGGCATTAATATTGCAAATTTCAGTTTTCTGATTTTATACCATGATTTTGTTAATCAACTCCAGTCTGTCTCATGTCGATCACCTTTTAGTACTCATTCTCCTTTTTCTTTAATTCAGGGTGGTTGAGATCATTTGCTCTGTGATAAAGAACTTGTCTCCTAATTCCTCTAGCACTGCAGTGATGTCTATGGGTGTCAGCATTTTAGCCAAGATGTTGAAATGGTAAGTTTATCTATGTCCACAGCCGTTTTAGGTTATCCCCTCTTCAAATCGTTTGCATAGATGGTCATTCTATGTTGCCATGGTTGGTGTTATAGGTATTCACGTTCTTTACATTCTTGGTATTGCATGAAAATTAATTATGCTGTAAACTCACTCCACTGAAATTTAGATATTTATCTACCATACTTTTGACTTTTTGGTAGTGCTCCATCTCGCATTGCTGCTGTGGCTTTGAAAGTCAACATATTTGAGATGTCTTCGAAGGAAAGGACCTTTGGTATTGACTATGGCGGTTCATTAAGGTAATTTAAAGTATGAACTTTAATGAGCTTTTTTTTTTCACTCTTTCCTTTTTTGTCGTCATTTTGATATTGGCAAACTGCATGAGTGGGTTTGCATCTTGTAGCTACAAACTATTGCTTTGTAGGTTTTTTATAAACTTGTGTGTGTTCCAAAAATTAGATATGCTGCTTCCTTTCCCTTCACTTCTTTTGGGTCTGTTACCTTCCCTCTTTTTTTTTCTTTCTTTTTGGGCCTGACAGGTGGGACTAGGCAAGTTTTTGTCCTTGGCTTTTCTGGAGTATCAGGATCTTGTTTTGTATGCAGATGTTTTCTATGAAATGCCAGGTTCTTTATTAGTTAGTTTTGTTTGTGTCCTGTAATCTACCAAAACTTCATTTTTTCCAGTGGATCATGGTTGCTGTCTGGAAAACTTGCAAAAATGCTGATAATAGACTGCGAGCAGAATGATCATGACAAGCCTTTAGCTATTTCTGGTATCATGTCCTGCACCTCGTAGCTACTGTCTTATTATCAATGCTTTTTACACATCATTTACTACTGTTCTGTTTGCTCATCTTATCTGAATTTTAAATTTTATCATATTAACTATTTCCTCATCGCATTATACTTTATGTTTCAATTGTTCTGGGATGATGAAATGGCACACGTATCTGAAATTGCAAGCTTTATGTGCTTTCTGGAGCATATTGGGATAGGAATACACACACGTTTGCTTGCGGCTTGTGACAAATTATATCCTGTTCTGTACTTGAATCTTCTATTCTCTTTTAGTTATGCATTTATTTCATTTTTGGTAACCTTCTTGAATAAATCTCTAGGAATTTTGATACACCTAAAACTTAACTACTTTATTATATCATGTGTGTTTTATTCAAGGTGCATGCTATAATATCTTGCAGTGCTTGATTTAACCATGGAGCTGGTGGAGGCTAGAGTGGAGAATGATCTCGTTCTAGCTTTGGTAGTTTTCTGTCTGCAGTATATTCTTGTTAATCACGAATATTGGAAATACAAGGTGAAGCATGTTCGTTGGACTGTAACATTGAAGGTGAGTTTTGTAGTTTCTTTAACTTGTTTCAAGTTTGTTTTTATACTTTTTCTAGCTCTATCTTGGACTGGGCTTATTAGATGGTGAGCTCTATGTCTTTTATTCTAAGTCATCTTATCGGTGAAACTGAATGCCTTGAGCTATCAAGTGTCCTTGGTTGTAGGCGTGAGCATGTCCAATAGAAATATGAAGATAGGAGGGTAGTCCATACAAAATGCACTACTGTTTATTTAACATGTAAAGAATTCTTCAGTCACCAATTCTAATCACATGCTATTCTTCTAGGTTTTAGAATTGTTGAAACCATGTATCATGTCAGCATTGTGCTCTGAAAAATTGGGTGCTGTAATCCGTGATCTGTTACTTTATGATTCATCCATTCACAACACTCTCTGTCGTCTTGTTTGCACAACTAAGCAAAGCCTACAGGTAAGTGATTCTCTATGCCTTCTTTACTTTTACCTTTTATTTATTAGTTTACCCAACTCTTTTTCTTGGCATATAATGGTGGCTGCATTTTGAACAGAGTGTTTGTGTGAGCCGGCTTTTTGAACCATTGGATATTGAAGGATATCAACAGGCCATTGGTTCTGCTTTGGAAATTCTGCATCTCATGCTCTCAAAATTTTTGAAGGTATCATTTAGCGTTACAGAATATGAGCAGTAGCCCTCTTGGAAACTATGTTTGGTTTTCTTTTTGATTGAATGCATTTCTTCTAAAGGGATAACGTTATTTTAGGTCACAATTAAGAGTGAAAAACAGAATAGTTATGGATTTTTAGGACTGCCTTCGCTGGCCAAGAGTAGAAGATAAATTTGCTGAAATATTTTCAGGGTGAGCCTACAAATGGTCAGGGAAGTTTTGAAACGAGGTAGTTATTTTAAGATAAGAAAAGAGGAACAGGTTATGTATTGTGATTTAAGATATGTTCTAAAAGAGAAGTTAAAAAGTTGTGCACAGTCGTGTACTTCTTTAAGGAAAATCATCTTTTCCTTGCAATATCACTGAGTCTGAGAAACAAATTCAACTACAAAAGTAGAGAAGTTTGACAAACGAAAGATAGGATATGATAGGAGCGATCAAATCTGGAACTATCCCAAGTTCAACACATCCTTAAGTAAAAGAAAACAAATGGATTTGATAGGGCAACACCAGATATGCTTGTTCAACAATATCTCTTGGGACTATTTGCTGTTATTTCCTATTTGTCTATGTTTTTTTATTGTTGGATTTTGTACTGTGAAAGGATTGTTGCATTTATGTTCATCACCATATTCCTGGTGATGTAGTTTCCATCCATTGTTTGAATAAGTTTATCCAACTGACATGATGCATGACTCTAATTTTTCAGGATATATATCCCAGTATTCCAGTTTTCCATCAAGTGATGTTGTCATCTACAACTAAACCAATTCCAATTGTTGCAGCTGCTTTGTCCTTGATATCTTATTCCCAAATTCCTGTATGAACTTTATCCACTCCTACTAATTTATCTCCACACTCGTCTCCCTCCCCCTTTACATTCATCTTCTGTATTTCACACTTTCAAGCTGGTTATCTTGGATGTTCAAGCCATTTAATTAATTTGAGCATGGGGAGTAGGTGATGAGATCATGGTGATGTTTGCTCCACATTTGTCTTGGAATTGTTGAACATGCTAAATTGCTTTGAAATTTAATTCAATACTTCCTTTTCCAAGGTTGACTGGTTGCCTTTCTATTTGAGAAAATCTTTTATAGCTTTCTGCTTGATTTGTTAGTTGACTTATATGTTTACTGATCCTCAATGCATAAGTTTACTTTTGATTTCTTAACTTTTTCCTCAAGTTTGAGTGCTGTAGATTATCAAAAGGCCCTTAGGTTAATACAATAGGTCTTTAGGCTTCCTAATATTCTATTTACTTTACCTGGCCCGTGAAATTCTATAGTCTTTAGTATCACTAACTGGCTTCATACACCTGAGGGAATTGTTTTAAATCATGTATCAATCATAACTATTAAATGTGAAAAGCTTGATATGTTTGTCATGTTTTAAGTCTAGCTTTGAACTTTTAAGATTGCATGCACAATCTATTGACCTGGCATCCTTAAGGCTTGATTTTTGTATGTTTGCATAATGTGCTCAGTAAATTTATCATATTCTCAAATGTATGATTGTTCTGTAATATGGATTATGTCTCCTACATTTAGTTGAATACACCATGTCTGACCTCTGTAGGCTCATAATCTTACAACTTGAATTATAAGTCTTATTTATGTTTCATATTTTTGTACATTGTTGGCTCAGTATTTTTATTGCGAGTCCTTGAGTTTGTATGCAGGAAATACAGGTCGCTGCTGTTAAGGTATTATCAATGTTGTTGATTACAGCAGATTACTTGCAACCATATCTGTCTGACAAACTGTGCTTGGGTCTGGACGACAAACAGGTTCTCTCCTCTAATTTTGTAGTTTTACTGTAGTTCCCTACTCTTTTGGTATAACATTATGTGTAAATCTTGATTACATGCTTGCTTTTAGACTACAGAGTTGAGGCAATCATTGAAATGTGCACTATTAGAGCAGCTGGAATGGAAAGAAGACCTATTTGTTGCAACAATGAATCTGCTTATTTCTGCTGCACGTTATCAGGTTTGTTTTGTGATGCCGGAGTCAAAGTTTGACATCCCTTGGCAGACGTTTTTCTCCAGTCTTGTGAATAAGAGATATTTCTTAGAGAATGTAGTACACATATACATGAATAGGGGATACCGAATAGGATAGAGAATATATACAAATAAAGGAAATAATCCTAAGATAATGGTTATTCCTAAGATAATGTATCTAATCAATATAATCTGATTACAATCAGATAATCACAATATTATGTGATAATGTCGTATCTTGACCACACTCCCCCTCAAGTTGGATCATAGATATCAATTGTGTCTAACTTGCTAATACATTCTTCAAATACTTGTCTTTGAAGTCCTTTGGTAAATACATCTGCTGTCTACTTTTTCGTTGGTACATAAGTTAGGCATATTGTTCCATCTTCTATCTTTTCCTTGATGAAATGTTGATCAACTTCAACATGTTTTGTTCTCTCATGGTGGACTAGATTGTGTGCGATGCTTAGGGCTACCTTGTTATCACAATAATGCTTTATAGGTGACTCAAAATTGATATCCAATTTTATTAGCACTCTTTTCAACCGGAGACTTTCACAAATTCCTTTTGCAACTGCTCTAAGTTCAACTTTTGCACTACTCTTTGCTACCACCTTTTGCTTCTTACTTTGCCACATGACCAAATTTCCCCACATGAAAGTGCAATATCCAGTGATTGATTGTCTATCCTCTTCTGAACTTGCCCAATCTGAAGCAGTATATATTTCAATTGTTCCTTGATCTCCCTTTTTGAATAATAGTCCTTTCCTAGGAGTACCCTTTAAATTCCTGAAGATCTTATAAACTACCTCAAAATGCTTACTCTTTGGTGCATGCATGTAGCGACTTACAACACTCACAGCGAAAGCAATATCTGGTCTAGTATGAGACAAATAAATTAACCTTCCCACTAGTGTCTAGTATTCTTCACGGTTTACTAGTTTATCTTCTTCATCTTCAAATTTTGTACTTTCAATAGGGGCAGTGCTTTGTTTACATCCTAACATTCCTGTCTCCTTCAAGAGATCAAGAATGTACTTCCTTTGTGAGATGTAAATTCCTTTTTCTGACCTAGCTACTTCCATACCTAGGAAATACTTCATTTCTCCTAAGTCTTTAACTTCAAACTCTTTCCTCAAAGCTGACTTGAGTCTTGTAATTTCCTTTGCATCATCACCAGTTACAATAATATCATCTACATACACAATCAAAATTGTCTTCTTACCTTCTTTGATTCTGAAGAACATTGTATGATCAGACTAAGCTTGTGTGTATCTTTCTGTTTTTAGGACTTTGGCAAATCTTTCAAACCAAGCTCGTGGTGATTGTTTCAGCCCATATAGGTATTTTCTTAGTCTGCATACTTTGTTTCTTCCTTCTTCCTTATCAAACCCTGGAGGAAGTTTCATATATACTTCTTCCTTCAATTTGCCATTCAAAAAGGCATTTTTAATGTCAAGTTGTTGAAGGGGCCAATCTAAGTTAGCAGCTACAGATAGCAATAGTCTGATAGTGTTTAATTTTGCCACAAGTGCAAATGTCTCCTTGTAGTCCATCCCATATGTCTGAGTATAACCCTTTACTACCAATCTTGCTTTATACCTCTCAATGGAACCATCAGCCCTATATTTGACTGTGAATATCCACCTACACCCCTTGTGTTTCTTCCCTTTTGGCAGATCAACTTCTTCCCACGTTTCTTTTTTTTCAAGTGCTCTTATTTCTTCAAAAACTGCCTCTCTCCATTCTGGAACTTTAAGAGCTTGTTGGATATTATTGGGAATGTCAATTTTGTCTAGACTAGCAATAAATAGAGCATCATAAGAGACAAAGCTCTCAATCGGGTGCATGGTACATGATCTAGATATCTTCCATAAAGCGATTGGTAGTTCTAGATTTGTGTTGTCTTCTTGTTCCTTTGTATTACTACTCTCAGCTTCTTTGGTAGGAACCTTCATTGGTTCAGAGATTGGTATAGCTTCAGGAACAGGGAGTGTACTACTTGTTTTCTTCTTTCGAGAGCACACTTTGAGTGTATTGTTAGGCATGGTTACTTTTGTATCAGAATTTGTACTATAGGAGATGCATTGGACATAGGTGTTAGGATAAGTTCAGAAGCAGATGTACAAGGAGGTTCAGGCATAGATGTACACGGCTGAGATTCATCACCAAACTCACTCCAATACTCTCCCTGAATTGAAGACTTGGGATAAAAGGAATCTACCTCAGAAAAAGTGACATCACAACTAACAAACAACCTTTTTGATATAGGATCATAACATTTATAACCTTTTTGTGCAGCAGAATTACCCAGGAGCACACATTTTTTGGCTCTAGGATCAAGTTTGTTGTGTGAATAACTGTGAATAAAGACTGTACCCGAAAACCTTTAGAGGAAGGTTAGTTTTAAGATGGGCAATAGTATGAATTTCTTGAAATTTTTGAAGAGGTGTTTTGAAAGAAAGGACACTACTAGGCATTCAATTAATAAGGTAGGTTGCAGTAAGGATAGCATATCCCAAAAAAAACTTTTGAACATTGCTAGTGAACATCAAGGCCCTAGCTACTTCAAGAAGTTGTCTTTTTTTCCGCTTAGCAATCCTATTCTGTTGAGGACTATTGACATAAGTATTTTTGTGGACAATTCCATGTTTTTGTAAGAATGTATGAAGATTTTGATTAAAATATTCAGTACCATTATCAACATAAAGAACCTGAATATTTGTTTGAAATTGATTTTTTATCATATGATAAAAGTTAATGAACACAGTAGGGACTTTAGTTTTATCCTTCAAAAGAAACACCCAACACAAACAAGTATGATCATTGATGAATGTAATGAACCACTTTGAATTGGTTCTATTAGTGACACAAGATGGGCACCAAAGATCACTATGGATAAGTGAAAAAGGTTTTGTAGGTTTGTATTCAGACCTTGTAAAATAAGTTCTTTGATGCTTAGCAAATTCACGCATCACATTGAACATGAAGATCTTTATTTATCAAAATATTCGGAAACAATCGTGACATATACTGGAAGTTTGGATGACCTAACCTTTTATGGCATAGCAATAGTTCGTCATTCTTAGGGACAATCACATTATTACCCAAACTATAAGGAGTAGACTGACTTTTTTCTTCAAAGTAGTACACTCCATCTCTTTAGCACTGCCAATCGTCTTCCCCGATGACAGGTTCTGTGAGTAGGGAAAAAATGAGCACTACAATGAGCTTCTTTTGTCAATTTATTAACTGAAAGGAGGTTACAGTCTAGATTTGGAAAATGTAGAACATAGTTTAATTTCATAGAATTTGTTACTTTGGTATCTCCTTTTCCTGCAACCGAAGAAGAATCACCATTTGCTACCTTAACCTTTTCATGCCCAACACAAGGAAAATATGAATGAAACATGTTATAGTCATCTGTCATATGGTCTGATGCTCCATAATCAACCATCCATTTCTTCCTATCGCATGAAGATAAAAAAGCTTGTATGATATTTCCTCTCATAGTAGCATTGGCAACTGTATTTGTCTTCTGTGGTGGCTGTCATCTTGGAGATTCTTTAGTATTTCCAGTAATTTTCCTAGTGAAATATTCAGCTCACCAGCTTCTTGTTTTTAACTATCTTCAGATTTTTCTGTTCCCCCTTCATTAGATACTTGATAGCCTCGGTTTTTTTCTTTTCGTGGTTTCCAATCTTGAGGCTTTCTATGGATGTCCCAACATGTGTCTCTGGTGTGACCACTTTGTTTGCAGTGATCATACCACTTTTTGTGACCCTTCTTACTGGATTCACCGCGGGACATAAATGCAGACGCTTCACTAGTAGGAATTGGAGACAAATTTTATTCTTCTTTTAGCATGATTTTCCTCTTTGTTGCTTCCCACCTAACTTCAGAACTTTAGCTGTTGGTAGAGGAACTCTACTTAGGTCTTGTTTGGTTGAGGGGTTAAGGATGGAAGGGGATGGAATGGAATGTAACACACTTCTATCGTTTGTTTGAGGGTTTCATAATGAAATAGAATGGAATGCGATGGAAGCAGAGGGTTTTATATTACGTTCCATTCCATCCTAAATAATGAAAATAAAAAACCTTCGATTCGGAAGGTTTAGGATAGAATGTAAACTAATAAATACATACTACCTAACATACCCTCAATCATTATTTTTAATATCAACTTTGAACAAATCATAATATTAATATATTAAATAGAATATACTAATATTAAATATAATAAATTTTATTAAATAATTAATA
>JANZLF010000221.1:43112119-43128391 GCA_026546835.1 Erythroxylum foetidum
AAAGGGAAATAATCCTAAGATAATGCTTATCCCTAAGATAATGCTATCTAATCAATATAATCTGATTACAGATTATCACAATATTATGTGATAATACCGTATCTTGACCACAGTCCCCTTTAATCTAGGCCTTCTACTAGGTTTAGCTGATGACTTTTCTGTATCTCCCTAATGGTGATAGTGGTCTCCCTAGTTCAGTTCTATATTCTAAAGGTGTATCTGCAGTTGTTGAATGGATTTTGACTCTTGATGGATTTAACAAATAAGCAGGCTTCTGAATGACCATAGACATGTTGAAATATGAATTCTTGCCTATCATATGCTTCTTGAATTTGTTGGATCTTGACAGAGGAAATACATTAAGATGCAAGTTGAACACTGTAATTGGCTCAGAATCTGATCCTAAGCTGAGAATCTTTGTATTCTGTAGCAACTCGGCTCCTATTAGAGTTAGTGCTAATTACCACTTTAACCCTTCTGCTTGCAAAGTTTATGGATCATTTTGTCACTTTTAGGTGTCTCTTTTATCTTCTGTGTCTAGCTTCTCCACATTCTCCACATGTGTTCTTGCTGATTCTAGTTGCTCTTTGCAGCCTGCTTTTCTTGTTGCTATATTCTCGGAGGATGCAAGAATACAGTCAAATGAAGCTCCAAATGGTATTCTGGAATGCAAGAAATCAAGTCTTCTGGGTGCACTTGTACCATATATTGAAAGATCACCACAATTAATTAAAAGGTCTGTCCAGAAAGTATTCTATAATTTAAATGTAAACTTTTGGATAGTTGAATCAATAATGGGAATGAAGAAGAGTAGGAAATGCTGAATGGCGATTTAGAGATAAGTTAAAAGATTTAAAATCATCTGTTAGGAAGTCTGTTTTAACAATTTATGGAAAATCTTATTAATAAACGGAGTTTCTGAAATCCTTGTGTGGAGGAACTTTGGGCAATAACTAGTAGACCAAACAGGATAAGGAGAATCCTAGAAAACATGAAGTTTAATGTGATCAATAAATTACATGATTCACTTCTTATCAGGCTAAGATACTGAAGTTTGTGTTTTATGTAATAGGTCTTTGACTTTGTTTTTTACTGTTTTCTTCTTTTTGAAGCTTCAAAATATATGGTTTAATGTTGCATTGCAATATTTATAATTCAACTTTTAAGTATGATCCTGTGCTTCTTACTTGCCTCTTGAATTGACTTACTATTGCAGTGTATAGTCAAATCCTGATTTTAAGTCCCCATATGATGCTCACTCTTGCTTAATATGCTTTTGCTCCAGCAATCCTCGCATGCTGCTCTTGATTCTTAATTTCCTGAAGATGTTATGGCAAGGAGCCGTTCATTACATAAGCATTTTGGGATCACTAAAGAGCTCTGGGGAGTTGTGGAAACATTTTTCCAACTGTATTTCACTAGTTGATAGCTGCAAAATCTCCCCCTTTGATGATATTACTGGCGTGGAGGCTCAAAATATTGCTTACCGATTCCAATGCCAATCTGCAATAATGGAAATAATGGGATGTGAAATGTTCCTGAATAAGAAGTTGTATGCTGACTTACTTTCAAAAGAATCCTCAGCACTGAAGGTGGGGACTGAAATTGTAGGAGGCGCAGAAAAGTTCAAATCTGCTAATGATTGTAAATTAATCTTGTCAACTTGGTGTGAGAGATCCATTTTCGGAAATCTGATCAAGTCGTATACAGTTTGCGAATACAGTAGTGAAATATGTCATCATGCAAAGGTGACTGCCAACTATATCATATTTTCTTGCTTCATTAATGTTATTTTGCGAGAATCTTGACTTATTTGCTATTGCTATTCTCCTTCCTTCTCTCTTATGTATTCTCATACCTAAATCAGTCTGTTTTGTTCTCTTCTAATAATGTACTCATTGATAGTGTGTACTTGTGCCGCTGGCAGGTTGCTACTAGTTTGCTTGTTGTCCATCTGATGGAGAAACTGGCAGCTGGTAATGCTGGGAGTTTATCTATATCGATACTTGAGAAGATTGACGTCACTTATAAAAATGTATGCTTTTGTCTTTATATGTCAACTGTATTCTTTTTTTTTTATGTAAGCCCATAATTAAAGAATACCTATTATTGATATTCTTGAAACTGGACTTATACGCACTCCTGACTGCTAACTTCAGTTCTTTCTTGAGCTATATCTAATTTAATATGGATTTATAATTAAAATTTCTGGATTACAGTTGAGCTCTCAGCCTGCGTTTTCAGAATTAGTACAGCAGTACTCACAACGGGGTTACAGGTAATATTCACATTTATAGGTTTCTGTTTGAACTGTTTACCATTTACGACATTATTAACTTTGGGTAGTGAAAGTAGCTAACTAGTCCATATATGATGGTTTTTCCAGCCTCCAAGCATGCGTTTTTGTTTCTGATTGTGTGAGATATGTTTAACTGAGTGTTATCTAGCGTCCCTTCTCTGTCATCTCCCCTTTCAAGCTCCTCTGTTCATCTCTCTCTCTCAAGGTGGTTAAGATAGACATATACTGCCTTGACTACTGGAAAAGTTTTCTGGTTATGGAACATAGTTTTCAAAATTAGTCTTTTACATGCTTGATTGTGTGTGCCCTATGCCCTACTTCTGCATAGTACTTCTGCATTTAGTGTTTCATTTTTCTTTTTTACCAAATTTATCCCTTAGCATCGACCTTTTCCCCATTTAATCTTTATGTCATGTTCATGCAGTGAAGGCAAGGAACTAAGAAGTCTAATTCTCAATGATCTGTACTATCAATTGCAAGGAGAGCTTGAAGGCCGTAAAATTTCTGACGGACCATTTAAAGAACTCTCTCAATATGTGAACAAATCAAATTGTTTTCAGATTTATCAACATAAGCCAAGTGATGAATGTGTTGCAAATGCCAAAGATAAGTATTTGTATGACATCACACGGATACAGTTGGATTTGGGTTTAGATATGTGGGATTATACAGAGTGGAAAGCATATAAAGAAGTTGCAGAAACTATGTTGGATTACATGCTGAAAGTGAATTCAGTTGTTTTGCTTACAAGCTCAAAGCTTTCTGCACTCAGAGCCTTAATAATACTCTTGACGGTCTACAATGATAATGTAAGTGTCTTCATTGAAATTTGTTTACTTAATATTAATTAATTTTGCTATATTGTGTGGATTTTTTTAATTACATTTGTTACATGGGAAAATAATAAAGTTCTGACTAGTTAATGCTTTCTAACTTAATTTTAGTCCTGTGGATTAATTGCTAACTTTATGATTCTGAGGTACTACAAGTAAGTTTGATCACTCAATTCTAGATACAGAAATTGTTATGTGTCTATGATAGTGAATTGTATCTGTCGATCACTTTGTTTGAAGATTTTAGTTTGACACTTGGCGCTGGTATCCTGATGTTCTTGTTTTGGATGAGTATATTTACTTCTTTCCTATTAGATGTTTTAAACACCCTTTGTCAAAGTACATACATGTTTTCTTCCAGCAGGTCATTTTAGAGAATTCCTGCTCCGTATCAAGCTATACAACTGCTATCTCTGTCTCGGATCAAATATAGACAGAAAGTTAAGATATAAGCTCACATATTGAAATCTACAAGCATTTGAAACCAATCCTCATGCATGAAATAGACATCTGATTTGAGTGTTTAAGAGCTTTCAAGCTTAAATGTGGATGGTTGTTTCTTTTCTCATTTTCATTCACCCATATATTTATTGGGAGGGACATGATTATGGGTTGTTTCAGTCTGTGCAGCAGTCATAATGCCAATTCATCTGTTTCATATTGTTCGATTTCTTTGATTTTCCCCTCATGCATGTCTCTGCTCTTATGGTACAGTCACCAGGGACACGTGCCACAACTGTGGGGAAGATCCCAAATCAAGTCTGCCTTTCAAGTATTGATCACATATGCGAGAATATCCATGCCCAAATAGACTCATTAGCTCCCTTTTTGGATGCCTCGGAAGAGATTCTTGATTACCTTTCAGCAGATGTTGAATTACTTCTCCATTTCATGAGATCCACGCATAACAGTTTGACTTTATCTACTCGTTTACTCGTCTTAAAAACAGCAGGCTCTGGCCTTAAAGTGCTCGGTAACTTCCTGTCATCTGTTTCTGGGAGAAAGGTAATGCAGCTTTTACTTTTGCTGCTTCTCTTGGCAATGGAGTTATGTGAAGCTTCGGATAAGGAGTTAAAAGAGACCGCTGAGGTTTCAAATATTTGTTTGGGGCTATTGCCTATTATGTGCAACTGCATTGCTAACGCTGAACATTTTACCCTTTCTTTGACTATCATTGACTTGGTCCTAAGAAGCTTGTTGACACCTAGCACTTGGTTTCCCGTCATACACAGACATCTCTCGTTACAGCATATTATCGTGAAGCTTGAAGACAAAAAGTATCTTTCATCCATTCCAATCACATTAAAGTTCCTTTTGACTTTGGCAAGGGTGAGGGGAGGCGCTGAGATGCTCCTTAACGCTGGTTTCTTACTGTCTCTTAGAGTTCTATTTGCCGACTTGCTAGATTCTGCGCATTCTACTGGGCGCACTGCAAATGATGGCCTCCAGAACACATCCGATACTGAGATACCTCAGCAAATTTGGGGCCTTGGTTTGGCTGTGGTCACAGCCATGGTCCATTCTCTGGAAAATAGTTCGTCTTGTAATGAGATTGTTGATAATATGATTCCTTACTTGTTTTCTGAGAAAGCTCATATGATCTCTTTTTATCTGAATGCACCTGACTTTCCATCTGATGATCAAGACAAGAAAAGACCACGGACGCAAAGAACATGCACTTCTCTGACCTCTCTCAGGGAAACGGAGCATACACTTTTGTTAACATGCAGACTAGCAAAACAATGGAATTCATGGATTAAAGCCGTGAGAGATATAGATCCACAGTTGAGAGAGAAAAGCATCCATCTGTTGGCCTTCATAAGTCGCGGGACTCACCGCATTGGAGAATCACCTAGGCGAACTGCCCCTCTCATATGTTCTCCTGTCCTGAAAGAGGATTTTGATTTATGTAAGAAACCATCGTTCCTGAACTGCAGGAGTGGGTGGTTTGCTCTTTCTCCACTCTGTTGTGTGTCTAAGACCAAGGCTTCTAATGCTTCGGTTTCTAGTACTGCTATCATAATCAGGGGCCAATCAGATGGAATTAACAATTCCGCCTCTCCAACATACTTCTCTGACATGGTTGGCCTGCAGATGTACAGGATTTCGTTTCTTCTCTTAAAATTTCTTTGTTTAGAAGCAAAGGGTGCTGCTACAAGGTCGGAGGAAGTGGGATTTGTTGATCTTGCTCGCATTCCTGAGCTTCCGATGCCTGAGATATTACACGGTTTGCAGGTAAGTAAACCCTCGTATCATCCCTTTCAAATAATGGGACGACATATGTGTGTGTCGATTTTGTTACTTTCTCCCAATAAAATATCTGGTCTGTTCAGTGTGGGACATTAAAGTGAAGTTAACATGATGATGGATTCTCTTATCGAAATGCAGGATCAAGCAATCGCTATTATCAGCGATCTGTGTGACCGAAACAAATCGATCGAAAACTATCCCGAAATCCAGTCTGTCTGTATCTTACTAGTCCAAATCTTAGAGATGTCTTTATATCTGGAGCTTTGCGTATTACAGATATGTGGAATAAGACCTGTGCTAGGTCGTGTTGAGGATTTTTCGAAGGAAGTCAAATTGGCACTCAAAGGTAGAGCCACCTCATCCTTTTTCTTAAACAAATATCAACCATTGTAGCTTGTCTTAAGTTCTTAACCAAACTCTGTTTTCTTGGCTTTTGTAGCTATGGAGAGGCATACATTCCTCAGCGCATCACTCCAATCCTTGAAACAGATAATGTCATTTGTTTATCCTGGATTGTTACAATCCGAAGGTTTTTAGAATCATTTGAGGCGGTAACATTTAGGAACGAAGAGCATGTGTTTGTAAATTATTAATGTGACCTGATGCCCTTTTTTGTCGGTAGTCAAGATCACAATTATGGCATCTACCGTCCGTCATTTTTGTTCATGTGAAGGAGACGGATAGTTGGTGTGTGCAATCGCTTCTGATATTTCTCCTTTATGCTCCAGTGGACCCTCCATGCTTTAATTTAGGCTTCCCTTTTCTTGCCTTCCCCACATTAAATATACCAAAAAAAAAATATCTTACTTTTGTGGCCTTGCGATTTGATTGAACAGCATAGGCATTTTGGATAAGGACGATGATCTGTCAGAGTAATCATTTAAAATTGCAGTCTTAAAGTTTCGTTAAATTTGAATTAAAACTAAAATAAAATAATTAGAATGATAATATATATTAAACATAACGCCTTAAAAACTAAATTGATAAAATAAGAAGTTTAATTGGTATTGGAATTGATTAAAAATTAAAAAACTTAAATTTTTAATATATTTTTAAGAATTGTAAAAAAATTAATTTAATTAAAAAAATTTGAATTTTTATTAATTAGTAAAAAATTTAATTTTTAAAAACTATTTTAAAATGAAAAATTAAATTATCCAATTTAAAATTTTTATTAACTACAGTAATTTACTTTAATTACATTAAATAAGCGTTGGTATCATCTTTCTTACAAAACGACGTAGTTGCGAACTAGTAAATACCACGAAGCTGTCGAAGCATATACCAACCACTGATGCCATACTTAACCCCAAAGTCAAAACCTAACCTAACCTCAGTTTAACCCTTCACAGTTACGATCATCACACGTGTCCAAATCCAACGGCACAACTTAACCATCGCATAGATATAATCACTGCCTAAGTTTCCTATATAATCACCCCTATACTTCATCGTCTCCTCAAAGATCCCATTTCTCAGTTTCAGAATTACTGTTAAACTTCTCACTCTCAATATGTCAAACCCCAAGGTGTTCTTCGACATCTCCATCGGAGGCCAGCCCGCTGGTAGGGTGGTCATGGAGCTGTTTGCCGATGTCGTCCCTCGCACCGCCGAGAACTTCCGAGCTCTCTGCACCGGCGAGAAGGGCGTCGGAAAGACCGGCAAGCCTCTCCACTACAAAGGCTCCTCGTTCCACCGCGTGATCCCAGGGTTCATGTGCCAGGGCGGCGACTTCACCGCCGGAAACGGCACCGGCGGCGAGTCGATCTACGGAGCGAAGTTCGCGGACGAGAACTTCATCAAGAAACACACCGGTCCTGGCATCCTCTCCATGGCCAATGCCGGGCCCGGAACGAACGGATCTCAGTTCTTCCTTTGCGTGGCGAAGACGGAGTGGCTGGACGGCAAGCACGTGGTGTTTGGTCAAATCGTGGAGGGAATGGACGTGATTAAGGCTGTTGAGAAGGTCGGGTCCTCGTCTGGAAGGACCTCGAAGCCTGTGGTTATAGAGGATTGCGGTCAACTTTGTTAAACCATCGGCGATTCCGCTAAGTTAGTGTTCGGGTAGACGCTTTTTTTGTGTCTACCACCATGAATAAGATAAGATAGGCCCTTTAAGTTTGCTATTGTACTGTTCTGGATGGAGTGAGTACGAATCTATTACGACTTACGAGTGATTTCTGATATCTACGTTTACCATATTGTATTGGTGTGGACAAATAATGAATAGGACAAAACGAGTCTCTTTCCCATATGACCATTGAAAGGTGAAACAGAGCCAAACGGTAAAACTGTTGATCTTTTGGGCTTTATTAGGGATGTGGTGCCATTGAATCGATTTGGATAAGATCCATTTGACTAGGCAATGGACAAATTAGAAATTGTTTTGGCCCTCTTATTTTATGAAATATAAAATATATATTCAAAAGTAATATCTCAAATCAAAGAGTAAAACCAAGATCTCTATCTTCATAAGATATGTTAAAAAATTTTCGTCCTAAAATTAATAATTTTATTTATTTTACATTGAATATAATTAATTTGGTCATTATATATTTAACATTTATATTAAGATATTTTGTCATTATTTTTTATTTATAGTTTTTCTAATATGAATGTAATCATTGACATTGGAAAATTGTATTTTTAAAAAACAATTTACTAATTAATAGAACGGTTTGAATTTAATGTACTTAATATTTATCAATTAGACAAGATTAAAGTTGATATTTTGACTTAGGTTTATGTTGAAATTATGTCATTTTGATATTTGTTGAATCGAGCTAAGATCGAGTCAAGCCCGAGCTAGGATCGAGCTTGAGGCAAGCCCGAGCTAAGATCGAGTCAAGCCCAAGATAGGATCGAGTCAAGCCCAAGCTAGGATCGAGCTTGAGTCAAGCCCGAGCTAAGATCGAGCTTTCTCAAGCCTAGATGAGCTTGGCCCGGCCTACACCATTGTCATTTGTACACAATTGCTTAAGATATCCGAAAATTTGACCAAAATTTTCGCCTCAACGTACTTGAAAGTCATTCTTATCCAATACATACCTAAAGAAATGATAATCCATCTGTAATTATTACAATTTATCACCAAAAATTAGGTAATTTCCCAATAGGACATTTTGGTAATTTCATTCGATATAACACAACAAGACGTTATGTCTTATGTCAACGAACAGGCCCACCGGTCACTGAGGTCTGTGAGTACAAACTGTGTCTCCAACTAAGAAAACGACACCGTGAAAAAAGCAAGATTGCGATGATTTTGTCCGACTCCCAGTTTGACCCAGCCTCACAATCACATGGTATGTGAAGCAGGTGCAGAATCCGCCGTACCCATACGCCAAACAGCAGATACCCTGCTCCATCCCTTGTCGGAGTCTTACGTCTGCTTAATGTCCGTCGTCGTCGACACCTTCTGTGATCTCTCTGTATCTCTCTAGCAAAACAAACACTTCAAAACGCCACGTTTTGGAGAGAGATAGGCATGGGATTGTCAGACAACGCAAAGGGTTTGATACTAGCAATGGCTTCCAGCGCCTTTATAGGATCCAGCTTCATTCTCAAGAAGAAAGGCCTCAAGCGAGCTGCTGCTGCCGGTACACGAGCAGGTCTTTCACTAAATTTTGTATCTTTTCGGTGTAATTACTCGTCAGTTTCTATTAGTTGAATGTGGGGTTTGATTTAACTGATGGAATTTATAGGAGTTGGGGGCTATACCTACTTACTAGAGCCCTTGTGGTGGGCTGGCATGGTCACAAGTAAGTTTTAGGCATTCTTAGGATTGCCCAAGTTATGGAATTGTGTTAAAGATTGATGATATTGAATCCAATGTGTAGTGATTGTTGGGGAAGTTGCAAACTTTGTGGCTTATGTTTATGCTCCTGCGGTTCTTGTTACCCCACTTGGTGCTCTTAGTATTATTATCAGGTGAATTAATTCAAACGAGTTCAAAAGCTTTTTTTTGCCTTTCTGTTTGTTTTAGTCATCAAAATATGACCATTTTTGTTTCTTGACATATGGGTAGTGCCATTTTGGCTCACTTCATGTTGAAGGAACGGATTCGGAAAATGGGAATTGTTGGATGTGTGACCTGCATTGTTGGGTCAGTGGTGATTGTGATTCATGCCCCTCAGGAGCGTATTCTGGATTCTGTACAAGAAATCTGGACTTTGGCCACTCAACCTGGTTAATATACGTTTCCAGTACTCATCATCTTTACTTGAAAACGTCCGTTGGTTTTGATGGTTACTACCTCTGTTTCATTTTCTTGTCTTTGCTGCAGCTTTTTTGGTGTATGTGGCTGCTACACTTTCTATTGTTTTAGCTTTGATTTTGCACTTTGAACCTCGATGTGGGCAGACAAACATATTAATCTACTTGGGAATATGCTCGTTGATAGGTTCACTTACGGTATACTTGCATTGAGTTTATTTACATGTATTGACATTGTTCATCAAAGTTGCAACTTATTCATATCGCTGAGCTCATTACTGTCATTGTCATTTCGAATTTTAAAATCTTAGTGCTTGTTTTCTTCAGGTTGTAAGCATAAAGGCCATTGGAATTGCAATAAAGCTTACACTGGAAGGGATAAGTCAGATTGCTTATCCGCAAACTTGGTTTTTTCTTACTGTTGCAGCAATTTGTGTCATCACGCAGTTAAACTATTTGAACAAAGTGCGTTTTGTTTTAGCCGTAGTTCTGTATGCTTGTCGCTTGTTGCTTGTTGCTTTTCATCTTTGAATGGGTTAAGTTTAAACAGAATCCCATGCTGTAGTCTTTTATGCTCTATAGGGGGGATGGTTAAGGGTTGCCTACCAATTTTAAGGTTTGCATTTAACTGTCCATAATTAATTCCCACACCTTAACAGAAGAGAGAGATTTCCTGATACTTTATTATCCGAGACTTAGCTTGATTCTGTATGTTTCCTCATGGATGCACACCAATTAAGACATCCAATCATTTGCGAAGGGCAGGAAATCTGCAGGAAATGATCCATCCATCTTTGAATTTATAGTCATAGTTCCAATTTTGATGGATCTATGAGAATGTAAAATCCTGAATTATCCTGTATACCATATCAAAATATTGCCATACTGAGAAATAATAAAAAAGCAGTGTTTTCTCAGATGTATTGATGATATCTTTCCTTCATATGCATTTCCTTTTTCGTGATTACGATATCTGATGATGCTTTGATGTCATTAATGCAGGCATTGGATACATTCAATGCAGCAATTGTTTCTCCAATTTACTATGTTATGTTTACGACTTTGACTATCATTGCTAGCGTGATCATGTTTAAGGTTAATCAGTTAATCTTTCCAATTTTATTTTATTTTTTCCTGCCATTTACTTATCGTACTTATTTATTGCAACAAACTCTAAACATTTACTTTTCCTTTTTAACAGGATTGGTCTGGCCAAAATGTCAGCAGCATAGCCTCTGAGATTTGTGGATTCATCATTGTTCTATCAGGAACTATAATACTTCATGCAACAAGAGATCAGGAACCAGCTCCTTTAGGTACATAAACACCCCGCCATCTTTATCACTATCGAAAATTGTTTTACTGAGCAAGTACGGTAGGGGGAAAATTAGCCTTCGGTGGTGGTTTATTTAGCTACTTCACACTTGCCTTTTCTTGTTTCTATTGAGATATGATAATGAAATTTGACATAAACAGCTTAAGATAAACATCTTAAGCCAATAAGTGTTTATCTGAAATCGAGAATGAGAACTATCATTATGCATTGCAGGAACCGTAACTTGGTATGTTCATGGAGATTCCCTTAAGAGTATTGAAGAAGAACATTTAATTGACCTTCAAAATGGAGATGAAGAATGACTCTTTTGCTGATGATTTCTTCTGTCTGAGTGTGATCACAACCAAAGCATGAATAGATGAAACTTGTTGTGTGACTCATAAGAGAGTATAGGAGTGCTCATCTTGAAGATGCAATCCTTATCCAAGTGAGTCAAGTCTCCATTTTTCACAACCTCACCAATCACCCTAACTCTCAAGAGGCCTCAAGTGTGCTTTTGCCAGCTGAAGAACAATTCATCATTCATTGGACATTATATGTATAAATTTTTGCAATACCGTTCAATAATTTCAGTTTTTCAGTGCACTTTTCTTATTTAATTTTATTATTCTTCCATTTGTAATTTTGATTCCATGACTCTGTAATCTCAAGATTTTGAAAGCAATTTTTTTCTGAAAATTTTTTATAATAATTTTCTCCTTTTTAATTACATATTGAATAAGCTCTCCAATGTTTATAAAGCCTATTTTAGTTGGGGATGACAACCAATGCCGAGTCCGATCTAGACTCGGCCAAGTCCGAACTATTTTTAATTAAAAATATAAAATAATGTGTTTTTTTAACACATGGTTGTTATGTTTATAAGGGTCGTCGGGCCCAATTTTTTTCTCTAATTTTATCTGAGTTTAATTATTTTTTATTTAATTTTATTCTTTTTTAATGTTGCATTAAAGTTAATAATTATACTATGATGAGAAAGTTGAATTGTTTTAATATTATTAAGCCTAAAATAATTTAATTATGAATACATATTAACTCCATAATAATTATTAATGTATTATAAGAATTTTAGTTAAAAATCAATAAATCAATTATTTACATATTTATATTTTAAATGTACATTTTAACAATAAAAAGTTCCAAATTAAAAATTCCGACCTTTGTATTTATTTATAATGTGCTTATATTATTTCAAATTTCTTATTTCAGAAAAGTTTTAAGAAACTAAATTAATATTAATTATTTTCTTAATTCATATATATTAGCTTTAGAATAACGCTATTCTTGCCCACCAAATCACAGCCGTCAATTTTCTTGAGAGAATCTAATCACAATCATCCTCCACCGTCCGACCAAATCCTCATCTTTACTCCCTATATAAACCCACGGTAGTTCAAACACCACCGCCTACCTAAGCAGCAAGAGCGAAAGAGAGGGAGCAAAAAACAAAGCAAACAACATGTCGGCCGCTACTCTTTCTTCCCCGTGGGGCAAGCCCGGCGCCTGGGCTCTAGACGCCGAGGAGCATGAAGATGAACTCAAACAACAGCAAGCGCAAGACGACGTCGTAGCAGCTGAATTCCCGTCGCTATCAACCGCCGTTAAGCAACCCAAGAAGAAGAAAGCCCAAACCGTATCCCTAGCCGAGTTCTCTGCCTACGGCGCCGACAAGAGCAACTTCCACGATGATATAATCAATCTCCCCACCGCCCCCCGCCAACGCTCGGCCGATGAACTCGACCGCAACGGCCTCGGCGGCGGCTTCAAATCGTATGGTCTTAATAACCGCAACCCTAATGGCGACGATTCTCGTTGGGGCGGTAGTAATAATAATTCAAGGGGTGGTTTTAATAGGGATTCTGGTAGAGAATCGATGCCGTCTCGGGCTGACGAGGTTGATGATTGGTCAAAGACGAAGAAGTATACGGTTGGGAATAGTTACGGTAACAGTGGGTTTGAGAGAAGGGAAAGAGGCTCCCTTTTTGAATCTCACTCGAAAGCTGATGAGTCGGACAACTGGGTCGCGAGTAAACCCACGGAGACACGTCGGTTTGAGAAAAGAGGAAGTTTTGATTCTCTGTCGAAGGACAAACATGTGGTTAACGACGTTAGCGCGGCGGACTCAGCGAGCTGGGGGAGGAGGAAGGAGGAGGGTGACAAAACCGTGACGGCGGCGCCCGCGAGACCAAAGCTTGTGTTGCAGCCGCGTACGCTGCCTGTGAGTGACGGTAATGGGACGGTCCCGAAGCCAAAAGGGTCGAATCCGTTTGGGGAAGCCAGGCCTAGAGAGGAGGTATTGGCTAAGAAAGGAAAGGACTGGAAGGAAATTGATGAGAAATTGGAGTCTTTGAAAGTTACTAATGAGAAAAGTGAGAGAGGAGACTCTGGGTCGTATGGATGGAGGAGCTCTGGGAATAGGCTAGGTATTGAGAGGAGTTGGAGGAAGAATGATGATTCTGATTCGAGTTCTTGTCCCCAGAGGTTTGTTTGATAGAAAAAAAAATCACACTCAATTGATTGCTTAATTAATTGATTATTGTACTCCTCAAGTTCAAGTTGTTGAATTGGGATATTGGTTTTAAATCGAATGATATATGTAGTGATGGCATGAAAGCTTTAGTCTTTAGTGTGGAAAATGCATAAGAATCTTGCAAAAAAGGGTATTAGATTTCTTGTTTTGGATAGTAGTATAAAGGGTTTATGTGTGTTGTTGAGCTCGTTTACTTGGAGGTTTGTTATGTTGATATGGAATCTTTTAGTGAATATTTGATGTGGATTTGATGCATCTTTTTGAACTGTTTGGAGTGCAACTTGAAGCTAGGAAGTCTAAAGACTTGCCTTTTTCTTTTGGTTAATTACGGTTGTCCTTTTAAATTTGACTTTTTTTCATTTAAATCCTTACATTTTGAAAATTATAATATTGTTTAGTTATCATATTAGTCCTTTCATCATATTTCACCAGTTTTCCATCCATTTGTAGTTCTAAAACGTATTCTGTTAGAACTTAAAATTTCTAATAGTACATCGATTTCAGTTAAAATAGATGAAAAACTAACAAACTATGATGGAAAGGGTTACATGACAGTTAAACAATACAATATGGGGATAAGTGATAGTTTTTAAAGTATAAGGACTAAAATAAGAAAATGTCAAATTACAAGGTTTCAATATATTTATCCTTTTCTTTGTTTGTCATGAGTTATTATGGATGTGCATTGTGGTAAGAAGGTACGTTTTGTGAATCTAAACCTTCTTCTTGGTGCAGTGCTGAGAACTCTGAGAATGGCCATGTTTCAGAGAACGGGAATGCTACTGAAAATGGAAGTACTGAAGAAAATTGAAACTGTAGGTTTGCAAAAGCAGTACTGAGTGTTGGCTGAAGAGATAAGAGGATAAAAAATTCATTGTGGTCTGTCTCCTGTTTTACTTATTTTATCAGTTTTGTTCTCACTTCTTATTTCTGAATACAATCTGGAGACAATTTTGGTAGGGGCTGCTTTTTCTTTTTTTGGGGGGGAGTAATTAGCTTTAGGTCTTTGAATTGTTTTATGGGATTTCAGCAATTATTTGTGTATCCAGTACTCATATTTTATGCCGTTAATTTTGTCCCTGTTGTGTCTCTACACTTGACTGATATACTCAACATTAAGAGATGTTCTACTTGTGCTTGAATCCTTTCATTGTCTGAGTTTGTTCTGATTTAATTGCATCTCTTTCACTTGGAGATTGTTCTTATGAATGAATGTTTACCCTACATAAGTTGCGCTTGTAAATTGTCGAAGATGAGTTTGTAGTAAATGTCACTTAAATCGAACCCGTTATTTAGTTTGAGTTAGTCACTAGCTCGTTAGATGACTTACTTGAAATCTATAATTTGCAAATGATTTTGTATACTTCCATTTTGGCGTGGATTTGAGGCCCCATTTCCTCCATACAACTCTCTTTCATACGAAACAGGTTTAGTTATCCAATCAACGAAACTGCTCTTGTTTAGTGAGACTACATGTAGAAGTAATCTGCTATGATTTGAGGCTGTAATTTTGCTGTTAAGATTCGAATCGTTATCGTGATTTGTTGGCAGTCGAGTCCACATTATCCTGCAATTACCGTATAAGTTGTTCTTAATCTCCAAAATCACGGAGACTGACTGAACATGCAATGACAGTAAAAACTAGTTTTGAACTGACTCTGAAATCATAGTCATAGGTTCGTTAAGGAGCTAATGAGGAATCTGAAGCTCTTAGACGATGATATACTAGACAGAGAGCATCCTAAATTATATGAAAAGGGTTGGTATGAAGTGCATGCATGAGAAAGTGCATGCATGAGTTGAAGTCGAGATAGATCTCCAAGAACACGAATCAAAACCCTTCCTGAGTACAACAACCTGCATATTTAAAGCTCTGTCAGTATAGCTGGAAAGAGGTGTGAAATTGCTCTGTTCTCTTGTTAAGCACATGAACTCGCAATCTTTTACGAACTCATCAATGCTTCTTCCAACTTTGACGGCCAACTAACACTCCCACCGCAAAGTTTCATAAGACATGGCTCCGTCATTAAGCTTTTGGATTTGGAAAATGGCTTATGCAATGAATTTGTTAGGTCAGGTAGCCAAAGTCTTGTGCACCGTGAACCTTGTACACAAGAAAAGCATAACAGCAAGTGAAAAGAGTCACCATATGAATTGCATTTCAGCCCCATTTTGACCCGAAGTTAATGGTTAAAGCTCGAGTTGACCAAATTAAATGGACCATCTTAACCCCAAAACAAATCGTTTGTGGTTATTTTGTCTTGAAATTGTAGTGGATTTAAATGTCGACCTGATCCGATAAGCACGCAATGTGACCCAAATTAGATAAAAACAGAAATTTGTGTTAGAAGCGAAGGGTCTGGTTGTAAAAGGGATCTACCTATATATGATTGTAAAAAATTCTCTCTTTGCTCTTGCTCGAAAAAGTAGGTATCATTGACCGATCTTCGTTAAATCTTTGTATTGTCTATTCTTTATTTTTGGTGCTTTCATTATGTGATTGTGCGTGTGAAAAATAACAATTGAGCATCAGAGTCGATGGTTCGATAAGGGATGAATATAGAGATGATAGTTGGATTTCGTAATTGCCTCCTCACGAGGAAGAGCAAATAGACTCTTGGTAGGCCTAGACCAGTAGAATAAAAGGGCTCTTAATGATGCCATATATTCGAACTGTTAAGCAAAAAGGTTTTCACTTAAGGGAGAATCTAAGTCCAATGTGAAAGTTTACACCTGAGGGGAAGATTGTTGAATTGTCAAGTGTGAGTAAGAATCCTACGTTGAAAAGTGATAAAATTAATAAAGAACA
>JANZLF010000221.1:43196482-43210072 GCA_026546835.1 Erythroxylum foetidum
AATTAACTATAAAAAGTTAAATTTTGTTTAATTTTGTAATATTAATATAAGATTTACAAATTAATATAAATATTTCAACTTTCAATTATTACTAACTTGTTTCTTATTAATGTTTCTATCTATCACATCTTATATTTATGCTACATAAGAATTTTATTATTAAAAATAAAATATCAAAATTTTAAAATAATTATGAAATAAAATATATGAAAGAGTATATAATTATTTTAATGGTTTTAATATTTTTAATTTATTAAATAATAAATTTATAAGAATTAAAATTATTTTTTTAATTTTTAAATTAAAAATAAGAAATTGAATAAATTAACCATATGCTGTCACTGACAAACAAAACAGAGAGTGATTCATGGAAACGTGAAATGTCAAGTAGGAAAGTGCAAAATCCACTTTTGTGCCTCATTTTGTTAACTTTTTCTTTGTTAGCTAGTTCATAGATCGGCTGTTCTTTCACAGGATAGACATTGTTCCAGTTTTGTAATCAATCTGCCTCTTCACTTCACAGTAACTCTTTTGTCTGTATATGCTTGTTGAGCACTTGAGCTGCCAAACCCACCCCTCTTTCTCTTCATCTTCCACCTCTTTTCAGGGTCCAAAACCCTACATTCTGGTTACCAACTTCAATGCTTTGGTAGTCTGGGCTCATCATTCCTCTAATGCAATAGCCACAAGGTCTTCTCAGGCAAAGGGAAAAAGAAAAGCAGAAGAAAGAAGCACAAATGTCCTCCGTACTTACTCTCATCTTAGTCACTCTACTTGTCAGTTCCAATGGTAAGAAACTCGGTGGCCCTGATTGTTATGATGCTTGCATTAATGGTGGTTTCCTGATCGTGAATGTTCATTTTCTTGAAGATTCTCGCAAGAACATCATAAATGTAGCGTCTTTTAGGATTCGAAGCGGCTAAAGATTTGATTTTTAATCGTTTTAACGAGGTTAAATGAGCTAAAATTCTGGTCTTTTCTTGATATTTCTTTGATGGTGTATGGGTTCCATGTCTGTAGGTGCTTATGGTGCTACTTTCACATTCGTCAACAGATGTGAATACCCAGTTTGGCCCGGTATTCTTGCAAATGCAGGAAGTCCCAGACTCGACAGTACAGGTTTCGAGCTTCGAAAGGATACTTCTCGCTCTTTTCTAGCACCAACAGGCTGGTCGGGTCGTTTTTGGGCTCGTACAAGCTGCAAATTCGACGATTCTGGTTCCGGGTCTTGCCTGACCGGAGACTGTGGTTCAGGTCAAGTAGAATGCAACGGGTTAGGAGCATCCCCGCCGGCGACACTCGCTGAGTTCACACTTGGGACTGGAGGGCAGGATTTTTATGACGTCAGCCTCGTCGACGGCTACAATGTTCCTATGCTCATTGAAGGTAGTGGCGGGTCAGGTACATGTGCTTCGACGGGTTGCTCCACGGATCTTAATCGTCAGTGTCCGGAGGAGCTAAAAGTGGAAGGTGGCGAAGCTTGTAAGAGCGCGTGTGAAGCTTTTGGGAGTCCTGAGTATTGCTGCAGTGGCGCGTTTAACACACCCGACACCTGTAAGCCTTCGGTTTACTCGGAGATGTTCAAGTCTGCTTGTCCTAGATCTTACAGCTATGCCTATGATGATGCCACTAGCACATTTACTTGTACTGGTGCAGATTATACAATGACCTTTTGTCCATCTGCTCCAAGGTATAAGAACATCCTATGGCTTTTTTGATATGTTTATCTCTTGAATCTTCGATTCATTCTGCTTTTAGTTACTAGCTTTACTAGGATTATCTGCCTGGAATGTGGTCCTGATGGTTAGTTCTTAAGAATTCTTGGTAGTAGTTGAAGATAAAGACATGTTCCTTAATATTCCTTGACAATGTTCTTATTGGATTGTTTGGTTTGTGTTCTTTGAGCCCCTGATTTGTTGGAAGTAATGGTATGGTTCTTCTGGTCTTGATAGGATTCGAAAGTAACAAAGTGACAATGAATGTGGCCTGGATAGTTATGTATACATTGTGATATTATCAGTTTCAGCTTCTCTTTTGGGATTGAAATGAAGGCAAATTGGAAAAGCCAAAGATTCCCTTTTGTGTGATTAGTTTATTTCAAGTGGGAGTGATTGAGGTCGTTGGATTATCATCAAGTTTGGCTTTTTTTTTTTTAATGCCAAAGAATCATCTGTCAATGAATTTAAATATTCCTGTAAGAATAATTGACAGTTCCCTTTAACATGTGCAGTCAGAAATCTACAAGCTATTCAACACCAATGACATCATCATCATCATCACAGGGATCAACGGCAGAAACCGGGTCTGGTTCGGAGTCGGGATCTGGGTTGGATTACTCAGGATCTGCCACAGGTTCGGCTTCAGGATCTGAAACGGGAACAGGAGAAACCATGCTAGCAGATGGATCATGGTTAGCTGGTTTGGCAATGGGAGACTCGAGCAGGATTTTCTCTCCTACACTTCCACAATCGGTTTTCATGGCCTCTGCAGTTTTCTTTGCTCTTTTGTCCTCTGTTTACTTGTAACTCTAGCTCTAGCCTCAATTTGGGTGCTTGGATTTTGCCATCTGTTAGGAAAACCTGACAGATTCTCATCTCTAGATTCTAAATCAACCTCTTCCAGGAATTTGCAATGTTTATATACATAAGATGTTTTTTTCTTCCCCATTCTGGGAATCATTAGAATTTCTTGATTTTGCATTTTGCATTTTGCATTTTGCAGTTCAGTTCTTGTTTCAGTTTCACTTCTCATTGATGTTCAATTAGGTACCTGTAAAGAAAAAAGTGGAGTTTGTATGAGGAAAAAGGAAGATTTGTGGTATTGTGAACATATCAATGGGATTGTAGGCTGGAATACTTTACTGGTTTTGCAAGTTTTTGGGTCAGCTTTTTTTCTAGTTGTTGGTCTGGAAGATGAAATCTTTTATCATATCGAGTTTGTAGATTGTCAAAAGAACTGAATGCTGGGACCAAAGTTGAGTGGTAATCTTTACTTTCTTGAACATAAAAGAGGGAATAAAGTGAAGTTGTGGGATTCCTCACTTGATACATGTGCAACTTTTGGCATAAAAATGGCTGGCATTGGTGGGGTTCGGCTCAGCTCCGCTCAAGTTCGATCGGAGGCCTGATTGAGTTTGGGCTGTTAAATCAAAGTTCAAATCCCATTGAGTTTTAGGCCAGCATTTCGAGCCTGGAACCCAAAATTTGTTCAAATTTAAAAGAGTAGCTCAACTTTTACCCTTTCTTTCATAAACACTTGCAAGTGCCATACCACTTTCTTGCCTGCTATACTTTGCACAATCGTTTCAACGGGAGAAGAGAAGATGGGGAAGTTAAGGTTATCATGTCATTGGAGTTGTTCATGCCAAAATTTCATACCATGTTGGATCCTTCGATAAATAGAAGAAGATGGTATTACATATTTTCCTAGAAGCTCTGTTAATGATTCTGAAGGTAAAAACTGGAAAGGAGAACAAATGGGAAATAGCAGACAAAGAAAAGTAATAGTCCACTATTTTTCATTAAAAGCTTAATGTTTCTTGATTAAGAAAAAGGAAACAGAAATATGGGGCTTACATAAGTATCAATGAGATTCAATTCCATTGCATCAAAGCTCCGGCTGAATTGGAACAAAGAAAGATGCAGAAACAGTAACTTTTACTGTCACATCTTCTCAAAATTCCCATTTCACTTGAGAGCGCTTCTTATGCTCTATTCTAATGGTAGTAATCCACAAACATTAATACCTATACCTACACTTGAACTATAACATATTTGGTTTCATCACCTGGACACAGAGAGAAGGTTGAATTTGCTGTTCTGTTCCCATATTGCACACTTACTTTGTATTCACCAAAAAAGCCAACAAAGCTATATGCACCTTGGCCATCACTTTGACCTCTTAAGTTTCCAGTTCTCCAACTTCTCAGGAGCTTGTCAACCACATCACCAGCAGGCAGGTTCTTAAGATTGTTGTCCGTAAGACACATTTGGTAACACCCATATGAATGGAGTGCTGTCCAAAGCATTATCCCATCAACTGCAGGATGTGAGAAGCCTTCTCTTAGTACTTGATCAAGATAGGTTGCCTGCATAATAACAAAATGTAAGGAACAATTTTTCTATGTGGATATAAATGTTAAATCGTTCTTGTCAGGTGATATCTTTGATAGAGATAGTGCAGACAACGCACCTGACTTTTCTGATCAAATTTGTTGCTGATATCAACTTCTGTAAGCCAAATAGGAAGCCTGAGAGTAGCCAACTTGTCCAATATAGCTCTCATAAGAGGAAGATTAGGCTTGGAAAAATGACCCTCCAGCCCAATCCCATTCATTGAGAATCCTTTGTGTTTAAGTTCTTTGATCCTTGCAATAAATGTGTCTGCAGTGGAATTAGAATCACTGCAAGTCTCAACCACATTGTACTCATTCAAGAATAAGGTTGCTAAAGGATCTGATTTATGTGCCGTCAGGTAGAACTGAAGAGATGCATCAGGACCGAGCTGTTGCTCATAGAAATCAAAATGCAACATTTCATTGCTAACATCCCAGTGTATGAACTGTTCTTTGTACTTATTCATCAAGCTTTGTATTCGTGCATTCACTGCTGATTTCAGGGCAGCCCCTGTAAGGTTTTTCACCCATCCTGGATTATATCGGGGGTCTTCCCAGAATATGTTGTGCCCTCTAGCAACTATCCTGTTAGCTTGAACAAATTCTAACATTTTATCTGATATGCTGTAATTGATCTTCCCTTGTTCAGGCTCTGTAGCATACCATTTGAGCTCATTTTCGAAGACAGCTGCATTGAATCGTTCCAGAAACCATTTCTGAAACAATTAGAAGACACCCTTTATTAGATTTTTGTCATCCTTGTAAGGCTTAGGATGTATTACTATTGTCTGAGGCTACCTGGTATGCCTGATTACCAAGAATGGTACTTGCTATTGCTGATCCAAATGGAAAAGACTTTGACATTTGTTCTATTCTAATTTTTGCATTTTTGACAGCTTGTCCATGGCTATCTGTCACATGAATCATCACAGCCCGTTTCCTTACCTGAAAAAACATAAGCTACTGCCTGATCAACTTGTCATTTAAAGCAAAAACATAACCTTTTCACAACAAAAATTTCCAAAATTTGAAGAAACTTTTGTTTTACTTAATGCTGCTAACTGCTAAGTACTCTAGACTGGCTTCGGGCACATTACTATAGACAGAGATATACAATTTCAAAATACCTTAGACTATTGCATAACTTTCATTGTGGTGTGAACATCTATCTCAGAAATAAAGTGTTAACAGAATTTACTCTATCAATCATATGATGCTGGCCTTTTCTCCATTGCGTCTCGGTAAATCGCTGTAATGAAGTACTTGCAACTGCTACATCAATGTTCTTGCTTGCCGAACTCTGTATAAGCATTACAATGGAAAAAAGGGGGGAAAAATTAAGGTTGTCATGTCTTTTGGGCTTGCTCATGCCAAGACTCGTGCTATTTTGGAAAATTAGACAAGTATAAGAAGATGGTGATTGCAGATTCACCTTGAAGTTTATTGTTGATGATTTTGAAGGTGCATTAAGAATGAACCCACCCTTGAGAAATGACCAGCATCCATGTTTAGCCAACACATTCCCCACACAGTCAATTGTGTTATCATCTGTGGATAAGCTTGCAGTCACCATTGTAGATTCTACCCCATCTATCTTGACCCAAGCTGTTACGCACCAAGTTTGCATGCGACACTTTCAGAATATTCCCAAGAAAAAGTACTAGTAGGAAGCATTTCTGATATGTAATGGGACTGATGAACATTTTGGGTTTAGAGTTAGTTCTTATGAATCTTGTAATGGTATTGATGGAGTACAGGAAAACATTGATATTCCATGGAAGTGTAAGCTTAGTTTCTCAGGGAATAATAGATGCAGGATAATCTGATCAAGATTGAGAACTCAACTGGAGAATGAGTAAATGCCTTCACTGGCATTGTGCAGTGATAAAATCAGTCCATGAGAATATGTAGACAGAGCAATTTTATGCGGAATTTGATCTTTGAGAACCCCTCCCTTGTAAAGCGGCTCTTCTGGTTGTGCTTTACACTGCAATTCAACCAAATGAAAGTATCAGAATCCATGAACTCTGCATTTTATAGTTGGAATTTTCCGGGATTACTCTGCAACACCAAGATGGCCCTGGAAATAAAAGACTTGAGCTTGGAATTGTATCAATAACCTTATCAACATTCAGAACTGAAATTACCTCAGTGTAAGCTGTGTGGTCATAGGCAGGCCCTGGAATGATCAAACAACTCATCAGAACTGACCTCAGGAAAAATCCCATGAACAGCCAAACACTATCAATAAGGAACATTGTACCATGAGGAACAACCAAGGAAGGAACTGCAAGGAAACTGAAAACCAAGAAACCCAAAACACGAGATTGTCGCATGAAGTGGTTGTTGTTGCCAAGAAACACCATCTGATCCACCAATGGAGTAAAGACTTATCACAAGTTTGCTCCTTTTGGATTTCTATATTTGGTTACTGCAAAACAATTGACTGTTCTTGTAACAGGAGAAACGGGTTCACAAGAGAAACACTGGCAGGTCAGAGGAACACCTCGTGCCTGGTATATAAAGACTCACATGCAATCCAAGCAAGGTACATGTGAACTTGGAGGTACACTACATACCAACTTACCATATATATATATATATATAATGCAATTCATTCTTCATCTCTTTTTATACTCTTTCTCAACTTATCTTCTTCTTCCGAATCTTTTCAACTTGCCCTTGAACTCTCTAGTACGTACGGTTTTGACACAAATTCTATTTTTTGGTTTTTAGCAGGATTTCAGAAATCCTGATGAGGATTAACAATTCGCTTATTATAATGAATTATGAAATCCTGACAAATGAAAAAAAAGTTCTTTATATATAAAGTTCAAATATAGAAATGAAACAAGAATGATCTCAGTAACAAGATCTAATCAACAAGAATTACTAGTTAATCTAACTCTTTACAGGAACTATCAGGATTAGTTTTGTGAATGGTTAAAAGAATATGTAAGAGGTTATAGAACAGAAATTTCTGAAAGATGCCCTGTTTTTTAAAGAATCTACCCTGAATTTTCTAACAAAATATTTAACATAGTTGAATGATTTTTTTTATCAGTCAATTTGGTTTTTTATTTGATGAACATTCCTGTGCTTGGTGAATTTAATTTGGTGGTGTAGCTTGATTCATAACCCTGTCATCATCTCAAACGTGTAAGTATTTAAGTGCATAAATGGGTTTGTTTTCTGGGAAAAGAAAATTATAAGAAAACACCAAACTTATGGATTTCTCATCATTTAGGAAGGAAATCTTGAGATAGAAATCTCTTACTAACTACAAATCAGTATGGACATAAATAGTTTCATTTGACTTAAAATAGTTGTGAAATCTCTTGTGGGTTTTTATATTTCTTTAATGAAGATTTTATAAAAATAGAAAATTTTCCTTTAATCCAAACACTAATTACAAGGATCTACAGTAACATTTTCTAATGTTACTCAATTTCAACACTATAAGGAATTGGATCCTAACCACAAGATTTTATAAAACATATCATTATTATGTCAAGGGGTTAATTATTAAAAAAAGTCCAAAGTTTTTTCAAAATTTTAATTATAGTCTGAACTTTAAAAAATAGCAATAAAATACTTAAAATTTTAATTTGTTTCAATTCTAACCCGACATTAGTCTTATCTTTATCTTTACTGGCCTGACACTATCACATGTCAATGCGCCTTCATTAATTAGACATGTCAGAAAAATTAGTAAGTCTGAATTTGATTATTTAAACGACGCAATTTTATTTTTGAGAGAATTATACAGGCAATCATTCTCTCAAACTTAAATCCCTAATTTCCTTTCACTCACTCTCACTCTCATACCCTCGTTCTCTTAAACCTAAATCCCTTATTACAGTTGAATGCAGTCCACAATCAGGAGGTCATTCTTTCATAAGATAGCTTATACATATATATAAAGAGAGTCACCCTTGATTCTGGAAAATAGTTGGTTCTTTCTTGTAGTCTTTTCCAAAAGCTATTTGATTAGCAACTCAAAAGAAATGAAATTTGAAATGGAAAAGAGAATATAATGAGTCAAATCCAAGAATGTACAGAATCAACATCTCAAATCATTTAGTACCTGTTAGCTTTTAAAGAGTGAATAAACACTTTTTTTTTAATAACAAAATAGGGACATGCTTCTTAATAACTTCATATATTGAAGTATATGGCTGTTAGAAATGTAATCCAGCCACATATGTATAGTTTTGTAGCTCTAACTTGCTTCACTTCTGTATCATGAAAATCATTAACTACACTATCACATAATGATCATGAATCATCAGTCTCATTTTGCTTTTTGCCTGTCTTGCTTTCTTCAACACAAACTGTTGCTTTTGTCTTGCTCTCTTTGTCAAAAACTGTATCCTCTAGCCTCGGCTCAATTAACTTGGTCTTCCATCTGATACTAATTGCCTCTGCTTGCTCGGCAAATAGAATTTTGGATACGGGTGAATTGCAGATTTCCTTATAAGTTTCATAGCCAACAACAAAAGTGTGTCCACCTTCCAAAAGTTTTGACGGAGGATGCAAAACTGAGATTGGATTTAGGTTCAAGACAATGAGGGTATGAGAGTGAGAGTGACTGAGAGGAAATTAAGGAATTAGGTTTGAGATAATGACTGCCTGTGTAATTCTCTCAAAAATAAAATGACATTATCTCAATTTTATAATGAAATGAAATCGTTTCAATAATCAAACTCAGGCTTGCTAATTTTGCTGACGTGTTTGACTAATAAGGATCCATTGACACGTAACAGTACCATGTCAGCAAAGATAACGTTGAGACTAACATCAGGTTAGAATTGAAACAATTTGAAACATCGAGCATTTTATTGTTATTTGTTCAAGTTTGAACTATAATTGAAAAATTGACGAAACTTTAAGCTTTTTTAATAATTAACCTTTTAAGTATGTACAGATATATAATAATTCATAAAGTACATATTTTAAATAAACAATTTAATAGTCAACAAATTTAAATAGGATTGACAGTAGACTGAACCGATAGATCTGATTCTCATGTTCGAAAACCTGTAAAACAAGGTCGAAGGATGTATGCAAAGTTGAGACCTTAATGATAGAGTTAATAAAGGCCTAAAGAGTGTTGAAAGATAACTTTTATCAAGTCCAAACTCTCTTTTACAGGAGATTATACATGGATCCACCTCTTTTACATGGAATGGTCAGTATGTCATTAATGTCAAAGCTAAGTTAGCAGCGTCCCTAAAATGAGGATGTTCAAGATCCAAACTCTGTTTTACAGGAGATTATACATGGATCCACCTCTTTTACTTGGAATGGTCAGTATGTCATTAATGTCAAAGCTAAGTTAGCAGAGTCCCTAAAATGAGGATGTTCAAGATTTATTGAATATGGATCTCTCGTATGGAGAGACACCATTTTTCAACAAATGCAGCATTGATTTTGGTGCTGCATTAATTGAAAAAGAAAAGAAGACAACTGTCTTACGCGGTGGAGTGCCTAGGTGCCGCATTAGATGAAAAAGGAAAGAAGTCACATGTTGGAGTGCCTATATCCTTGTTTCATACAAAAACACTAAAAATACAGAAGAAAACCAGAGCAAAATAATGCTCTGAAGTTAGGAAAGATTTTCTTAAAGAGTTGGTGAGTGACAAATAACGAGGTTAATATTTTTAGATTAGGGAAGACCTTGTGAGCCACTATTTTAGTTTTATTTCTATATACTTACTATTTGTAATAGTGGAAGAATTATTTTAAGTTTTGTTCGTGAACATAGCCCAAAACTAAGGTTAAATCACATTAAATATTTTGTGTCTATTTTGCTTATTTTTTTTCTTTTTTAAAATACACCTGTTGCACCCAATTTTTCTTTTAGTAAACCAATTTGGATTGTCGAACGAATTTAATCTCAAATCCAATCAAACCAATTCAAAGTCATATGTTCCTTAATGAGCTGTGGTTTCAGAAAATAACTTTCAAATCAAACTTGATTTGTTAATTTCAGGTCAAATCAAACCAATTTAAAGTCGTGTATTTTTTAATAAGCTATGGTTTCAAACATCATCTTTCAGTTGACAATCAGTTACGTTGTTGGCACATATGAAACATAAACTGGAAAACAGGACCAGGGGTTGTAACTGGATTCTTACATTCCTCGTGCTGAAACTGCGCACGAGTTCATGATTTACAAGGGGACCATAAAAATGGAGGGCATGCGTGTCCTAACTCCTAAGGAGATGGTGACTTTTTTTCCATGCGTGAAGCTAAATACTTGAGGGCCTAAGGTAGCATATGGAAACCTCTATTTAAGAGTAACCCTATTTTTCTCAGAAGGACGGCAGTAGGCTCAAAACCTGATCTGAGATTCTTGAACTTAATCAAACTTTTGAACATACTTTTGGATTGAGTTGAGCGCAGGGCTTGACTTTGGTTAGGTCCCAAGTTCGATTCCATACTAGTCCCTCTTGTAAGAGCCTGGAGCAGCCGGAGTTTTATCTGTAGATGGAGAACTAGTTGGACCCTCAATAATGAAATGCATCCGCTTGGCTTACCTATAGGGTGGTACGTCAGTTGAACCCTCAGAGAGGTGTGCCTGTTTGACCCGCCTACGCAGTTTCCTCGGAAAAAAAATCTAATCAATCAATCAATTACCAAACAACTTCAATAACGTTTTTGACTTATCAAACAACTAAATGTAATCAATCAACCTTATCCAAATGAAGCCATAATGTATGCAGTTGTTTTTTGTTTTTTGTTTTATCAAAATCTTAATCCTTTTTTGAAGAGAATAATTAAATATATTAATAAAAAAGGGAAAGTTCAAAAAATCAAATAAGTCAAAGGAGACAGTCAAAATTATATATAAAGAAAACAAAAAAACTACAGAACACCCTTAATAATAAACAAGTAGGAGTGACATAAATGATTTCAATTCTTCACTTAAGGCTCTTTCTTTTAGGAGGTCTTGAATTCGAGTCACGTCAAAGGAAGAGAAATATGAAATATTTCTGTTGATGATCCTCTAATTTTCTAAGTAAAACTTATTGATCAGATTAATTACAGACGTCTCGCTTCTAACGACGGTGTGAAAGTTAGAACTATTAGAGAACCTAAGAGTTGATAGGAACCTAATGCTGAGCAGGATTAGTGATGTGAAGACTCCTTGTATGCAAAAGTGTATAGATTATGTAAGAACTTGATGAATAGGTTTCAAATTTACATCCTATAGGATTCTTGAAGTGGGATCTTATGAGCTTAAGATTAGTCCAATTAAATCGGGATATCTAATGTAAAAAAAAAAAAAGTATAAAGCTATGCAGGGAGTTTGAGATATCTCGCCGAAGAATAGGCATCTGGAAAACAGATTTGAGGCTTAGGAGCTAAGAATGGATAAGTTCGGAGACGGCTTCTATAATTTACGGGGAATATAAAAGAGAGAGAAGGCATCTCCTCCTTCAGTTTAGTTCTCTTCCCATGTGCAAACGAAGGAAAGGAGGAAAGCAGTTTAAGAAACTTTCTGATTTGTTCACACTTCTCACACCCACACTATTGGTAGTGTGTGTTCTCCCAAAAGCACGCTTGTAGAGGGGAAAAGGGCAATGATTTCTGGTTATTCTATTCGGGAGCAGATCTTCAGTCGCCTTGTATCCAATACCCTCTGTCTCTTTTTTATTTCAACCATCTAATATATTATATTAGATGGTTAAGATCAAAATGGGACAAAATAGGTACAGGATAAGGGTATAGAGGATCTCCTCCCTTCTATCTGGGAGCAGATCTTCTGTCGCCTTTTATCCAATACCCTCTGTCTCTTTTTTATTTCAACCATCCAATACATTATATTGGATGATTAAGATCAAAAGGGGACATAATAGGTATAGGATAAGGGTACAGAGGATCTCTTCCCTTCTATCCGGGAGCAGATCTTCTGTCGCCTTTTATCCAATACCCTCTGTTTCTTTTTTATTTCAACAATCCAATACATTATATTAGATGGTTAAGATTAAAAGGGGACAGAATAGGTACAGGATAAGAGTACATAGGATCTCCTCCCAATCTATCCTATCATTCTTTGGACTTCACGCTCTCACTTTCTGTCACACATTTCGTTGATTTAATCAAAACATCTCTGCCTTTTATCCTCCAATTCGTAATCAACAGTCAAATCTTCTTGCTGTTCTCTTCCTGGTCGGGAGGCTCGAGTCGTTTGATCCAAAGTCAGCCTGAAAAATTAGGAGATCGAGTCGTTTGATCCAAAGTCAGCCTGAAAAATTAGGGGATCCTCTGCCCCTTCTCCTGACTCTATTCTGTTCTTCTTTTATCTGAACCATTTATTTATGTGATTTGGGCCTGAAAAATTAGATGATATGGTCATGTTATGAATTAGATGAACGTACCCTTAACTAAAGTTGCATACTCTTCAACCTCCCAGCATTGAAGTGTACGTATAATAATGGATGTTGGAAGCAGAGGAGAGTCCAAAAAAGATTAAAGTTTTAATATATCTTCATATCCGTTGGTGGCTTGGTAGGAGTTCCCATTACCACACTATTCTAAGCAAGTACATGTGTAGAGGATTATAGTGTGGGTAGGCAGAGGCCACTGGGCGTAATTAACAATAGAAAAGGCTTTAGGTTTGGCATTCTATGGGTTCATGTTTATTTCAGGCGTAATATTTTTAATAATGTTTTTAAAATCTTAAAAAATAAGTTTTTATTTTTCCATTAATTTTTTTTGAAAGATGATGATTAATTATCATACTTAACTTGAAGATTTGGCATGAATGATTATAGAATGATTTAGTACGACCTACCTGATCAATAAATATTTATTTATTAAAATAGGTAAGGTGAAACTTATACTTTAAAGCAACTGAAGGTGCCAGTGCCCTAGAAGCAGTAGCTGCGTAAGGCGTGCAAGATGTGTTAAGAAAGTGAAAAAAACAACACAAGGCATTTAATGTAAGCGTGAGCTGAGGTGTTTCTTTCTGCACACAAACTTCCCTTTTACGCAGGCTGAGCAATAAAGAGAAGAGAGGAGCTGGATTGGCGGCACAATCTGCGCTAATTTTTCGGTGGAATGGGCTCTACGCCTCTGAAAGGACAGGTGTCGTCTTCTTCATCAAAATCCACCCCGTCCCATGATTTACATCTCATATCTTTGGTTCGATTTGATATGTTTTTTTAATCCGACACGCGAAATTATGACAAGATTAACTCATTATTAATTATTCCGTCATTTTCATGCCCGGGCCAGATCTTCTGGCTTCTTTATTCTATCTCTATTTTATTCCTTTTTATCAGAGCTATTTATTTATGTGAAATTTATCAGAATGGATGACTCAAATAAAGAGGGACAGAATAAGGACATATTAGAGAGCCAGAGGATCTCACGTCCAAAATACAAGTCTCAGATTGAGTGTCTTTCTCCTTATTAACAAAATCATTATGAACAGGCAAATATATCTCAGGAAGATGACCATTGAA
>JANZLF010000221.1:43290240-43303868 GCA_026546835.1 Erythroxylum foetidum
TGACCGATTAATTAATATACTGATTAATTTTTAATAACAAAGGTTATTAAAGTAAATTAAGATAAAAACTTAACATCATATCAAAAAATTAGTCGCCTTGAGATTTTTATATCTTCAAAATTTAAGTTAAATTCGATAAATTCTAAAGATATAAATATTTTATAGGTTTTAAAATATTAATATTTGATTTATTTTTTCGGAAGTATTTAGTTATAAAAGGGATGAATCAAAGTAAACTAAAACTTTTGAATTACTTTTATTTCACCCATTTTAAAATTATTCTCATAAATATTTTTATGATATTTAAATTTTAATAAAAAAAGTCATAAAGTAATTAATAATGTGCATTTGAAAGTGTTTTATTTAGTTGATGTAATTTGACCATGTCATAATTTAATATGAATTTGATCTAATTATTTCATATAATAAAAAATAATGCTAAAAAAGAAAATTTGACATACCTTTCATTGTTATATTAAAATTTTGAATTAGGATTAATATGTTGAGTACATTATTTATATAAATATCTTCAGGTGCGCATTAATAAATAAAATTATTATTTAATTAAAATAATTTGACAAACTTTAAATAAGAAATGATTTATTAAATTTTATAATATTTTAAAAATTATTTTATCTTTTTATTTATGATCTTCAAATTTTGGTTCTCTCTTTGTATAAATACAATTATGAATGCTTTTCAAATTATGATTAGGATTACTAATTCAGGTTAAGTCAACTTAGTCAGATATAAAATTCATAGTTAAATTTAAATTAATCGAAATTTTAGTTAAACTCAAGCATCTTTGAATAATATTTTTAAATTTTAAAAAATTCAAAATTAAAGTAGCACGTTTTGATCAAATTTGGATCGTTACGCTTATATTCCGGCTGAACTCGATCTAGCCCGTTCAATTTTCAACGATTGTTCTTGGATGTTGCGAAGCCAAGTTGGTTTCTGTAATGGGAATGGTGGAAAACAGCAATCACCCACTGGATGAATACTTTCTATTTGTTTGTTTATGTCAAATTGTTCATCATACCATCTCAGACTGAGCTGTTTAGAAGTGACACATGCAATCCATTTTAATCTATTACTTATAGGCTACTTGTCCTTGTCAAGGTGTGAAAATTTTAATGCTTGGAATGGATTGTCAAAGTTATTTTTTAATAGTTTTAGCTTTATAAATACTTTAAATCAATGATGTCATTTTTATACAATCTAAGACGTTGCAAGGGCTGAACCGAACGTATCTTTGTCTGGTGGCAAGGAAAAAACGAGATACGACATTATTTCTGATTTGACGGTGTTTTATTTTTGAGTTTTATATAAATTTTGTATAAATAAATATAAGATATGTATAAATAAATAATTGAAATTTATAAAATAAAATAAGATATTATAAAATTAGACCAAAAAAAACTATAAAATTAGACAAAAAAAAATTCTACTCCAAAAAAACACATACTAATGTCTTTGGAGAAGTTTAGCCCATATTGTGTTGCAACGTCATTTACAAAGTGATAGTTTCGGGAGAACTTGGAGGAGTTGTATAACGAAGATAAACTTCTACAAAGCCTACGACACTGTTAACCGGATAGAACAATCATAGACATTCTAGAGATGTCTTCTGACTTTATAAACTGGCTCATGGATTGCCTCCAATCACCGTGGTTAATGGAATCCCCTCCAGACTGTTTAAGAATTCAAAGGGCATTCTACAGGGTGACCTTCTCTTCCTATACATTTTCATCTTGATAATGGAATCTATGACCAAGCTCCTGAGATCGCTTACGGCATCCAATGGCAATTTCCAATTTCACCCTAAATGTTCTGTCATTCTGTGCTTAAGCTCACCCATCTCATCTTACATCTACGAAACATAATGTAAGTGGATGCTAGAGTTTATGAATTATTGCAGGATGGAGGATGGAGGGCTGAGTTTCGGGGGTTCTCCCATCTACGTGAGCTTTTGCCTCCATTAGGGGATATCAACGAAGATGATTCTATCTCATGGACCCTTCACCCAAGCGGTTTGTTCACAACCGAATGTTGTCATCGCATTTTCAGGCAAGATTTAGTCCTGTGTTACAACTTAGTCTGGAAAAGGTCTTTGAACCCCAAAGCTTCCATCATAACTTGGCTAGCTATAAAAGATAGGCTACTCAAAAAATGTTGCTGGTTTAACTCAGGTAGCACCTGCTGTGTACTATGCCAGGACGCTGATGAAGACGGGGACCATTTGCTCTTTAATTGTGATTATTCCAAAGTCATTTGGAGTGGATCCAAGAAATGGTGGGTGCTGTGAATAATATATATGATTGGGAACTTAATTTGCGTTGGGTCATTAATCAAACTAAATCAGGTAAAGAAAATGTCGTCCTTCTCAAGATTGCTTATATATAATTTATATGATTTTAAAAGAGAGGAATTATCGAAGTTATCACAAAGTTGCTGAAGATAAGTATAGGTTGCCAACAAGATCTTGAACTCGATATGAGCGATGTATGTCCAAAAGGGCCCAGCCTACTCCGCCCGACACAATTTTTTCTTGAGTTGCCGACCCATGGCTTCTTAAAAAATATATATGGGGGCCAGTTTGGCCGGGCTCTTAGGTCACGGGCTATCGTAGCCTAGGGTTAGGTCGGGCTGAGCCAAGAGCATCATGGGCCCAGCCCGGCCCGACCTATTGATATCTCTATTAATTCTGGCTAAAGGAGTTGACAATCCAATTTCTCGGCCGATGAAAACAAAATGGAACATTTAAGAGTAATCTGTTATAACTCACTCTCGTGATTTTAAGCATGTATTAAATGTAATAGTTGTTTTGTCTGGTAGCGTGTAGATAGGCAAATTCGTTGTATCGTGATGATTAGTGTACCTTTGTAATTTTGCAATAGCTTAACCATCGAAGAACCGAAGGGGTAGTTAAGGTTTCGTAAACTTTCAGAATTTGTCGTAGTAGTTTCTAACACAATCAAAAGCAAAAAAAAAAATTAAACGTACAAATATAAATTAATATCAAAATTTGGTAACGCAATTCAGCACATCTTGCTTATATCTATGGGGCCTTCACTCAGCTTAATACTTTCACTAATGACAATAATTTTATATAATGCTTTATTGAGCCGACACTACTCATCTCTTGAAATTATGTCTCGTCCTCACTACCCTTGAAAGTAATTCACACCCAATAACACGACCGACTCGTATTAACCTCAAGAGAAAATTTTTCTCAAAAAACTTTTAATAAAAGAATAATAAACGAATAACTCAAGTGATTAAACAAAGTTTAACATAAATGAAAACACTTGAGAAAGAAAAGAAAAAACAATTTCTCGATAGGTTCAACTCTACTGGAATAGGTCTGAAAGTTGTTACCATACACCATGGGCTTATTCACGCAAATATCAGTATTAACTAACAACTGCAGCAGGAAGACTTTAAGTATGACAACTCACCCAAACAAGCCTTCACACAAAATCCAGCAAACCCCACACTATGATTAACCTTGGCAGAAATCACACAATATATAGAACAACCCAGCCGTGAGCCATACAAGGAAAATCAACACCTAGTTGTTACTAATCCAAGATGTCGCACCAACAAAGAAATAATTAACAACCACGGCAGCCTAAGATGAAATTATATCAACATAGAGATCCTCACATTAATGCTTTCATGCATTGTATTTCAATCACCAAAACAACTAGACCATGACCTCATTTGACACACACCTGCGACCAACCCACACTTGGCAAAAACAAAGTCACACACGCAAGGAGTCTAGACTTGTAGTCACGCATGCAAGAAATCCTGACTTTGAGTCACGCACGCACACCACACAATCTACAGCAATCTCACGATGTCCTTCAATCTACCAGCACGATCCACTCACACTTCCATTTGAAATAGACTTCTTTGTCACTTAAACCTTTATCCAAAAATCCAATTGAAATAAGAAGTATTACTTGATAACACCTTATCTTAATTTAGGTCTTAATCATTATCTTAAAGATCCAATAATAAAAAAGTCAAAATTAAATAATGAGATATATAATAAATATCTTAACAATCTCTCCCTTTTGACATCTTTGTCATAAATAAGAAACTTCCCTTAAATGAAATAACTGGACATATAATCCACATGAGAAAAGAACTTTCCCTTAATCTAACATCAATTTCCAAGGAACATCCATCAAAAATTTCAAGTTCAAGAAACATCCAAAGAAACAATATGAACAATTATCTAATCATCCAAATTTCTCCCATTTGGGAAAAAAATGTCAAAAACAAGTCTAATAGTCATAAAGATGCCTTAAAATCTCTCCCTAAATTGAACAATCACCAAAAACAATATTATGTATCCCCTTTAGGATAAAACAATGTTAAAACAAGAATGTCTTTATTGCAATCAATCTCAACGAATAAAGAAGCATAAAAATTAGCAATAGGTGCAACGAAAGAATCATAAACACGTCAAAATGATAATTTACCACCAGTCAAAACACTAGCCAACATATCAGTACTCACATCAAAGTCATCCATATACAACTAATCAAATTCATGAATCCTAAAAATGCATTTAACGAATCATAATCAAACTTAATCAATCTCCTCCTCATATAAATCATATGAGCACAGATTGCCCAAACTCAAACAATCCACAATATAAAGAGAAACCATAATAAAACTTGGGAAAAGTCTACATGTTAACTCCTTTGAACCTCCGTTTTTTAAGACACAACATCAAACTATACTTTAAAAATGTAAAACACATAGTCCTTGTGCCCATCGAATAAATTCAAACCTGGGCTTATTTCTCGTTACATTATCTCAGTCATCAATTGTCTGGTTGATTTCTTCATCTGAAGCAACTGACTTATCCTCAATCTCAATAGTTTCTTCAAAAGCAGCAATTAATTGTGAATCTGGACAATTTTTTGTTTTCCTTCACTACATTTTAGTGCTTATACTTAACCCTTTCTAACCCAAGAATGCTTTGATACCATGAATTTATGATGCTGGAAATTTAACATAGAGTGTATGGGTTTTTGGTTTTGACTTCTTTGAACATCATTTGTAACAACTTGTAAAATTTTGATCTTATGTGTTCGATAACCCTACAAAAATGACATATAATTATAAATCTCCGATTCTTCCTTAAGGTTTCTTCTTGGACAGATATGTTTGTATTTTATTTTTCCCATCATTCACCTTAGAGGATTCACCTTTATAGTCAATGCCTTGAAGATCTCCTTTAATCTTACCGAATGCCAGCAATTGTTCTAATTTTTCTATACCTCCATTTAGCATTTTTATTCTTTTTTCCATACTGACCAACTTCAATTTTGTTTCACCAAGTTCATCTAATGTAGATAACAACTTCTTCTCTAGATCTTGAATGATGTTCTTTATGGAAGAGTTTTTCTCTTTCAACTTCTCATTTTTCTTACATGTTTGGACCCATTTAACATACCTTAACTCATAGGCTTTATAAATATCTTCCTTTTTATCATCTGAAGTACTGTCATCACTTTCATAATCTGAGATTAAGCTTTGAGCTAATTCATCTGTTTTTTCCTGAAATTTTATGATTTACCCACGTTTTCATCATTGGTTACCTCCTTTTTGGTTACTGTTAAGCAAGCACTAGACTTTTGACGTATAAAGCAACCAATGCAACATTATTCACAACTTCTTCTTCACTATTATATTCACTTTCGAATTCATTCTCACTCCAAGTGCTCGTATAGACTTTCCCTTTTCTCTTTTCGAGGTATTAGCATATTCCGCTTGCACATGTCTAGCATATTCTACTTGCACATGTGTGAAGCTTTGACACTTGTGACATTAAATTCTCTTCACTTTTCTTTCACGCTTTTGAGTTTTAAATTGTTGTTTGAAGTTGTTTTTTTGATGAACTCCCACTGTTCTTCCTAAAATTGGATCTATTCTTCTTTACTTTCTTTGACCATTTGCTATAATTTTCTTATCATTAACTCCATTTCCTCATTCTCATCGAATTCATCTCCTAAGTCATTCATGACTTTACCAATATTGACTTGCAATGCTAATCATTTATTCTTTTCTCGATTATCCATTGAAAAATTCATCTCAAAGTTGGTAAAATTTTCAATTATCTTATCCAAAGACAATTTAGTGATATCACGGGGCTTTTTCGATAGTCGCAATTTTTGGTATGAATCTCAAAGGTAACGATCTCAATGTCTTCTTAACCATTTTTGGACTTCTTCCCGAGTTAATGTGCTTAGTTTGCTATATCACGCAGTCTCTCATAAAAGTCTCTAATGGTTCCACTCTCATCCATCTTCAGCTCTTCAAATCTCACAACTAACATTTGAAGGTTTAAGGCTATCATAGATTTCGATCCTTCATGTATAGTCTGCAAAGTACCCAATGCTTCGTTCGCCGATTCACAAGCTGATATTATAGTAAAGTGACCTTCATCAATTGCACTGAAAATGACATATAGGGCTTAAGAATTTCCAAACACTCTCTTTGCACCGACTTGATGTACCAAGTTCTAATTTGGTGACCTACTTTGATAACAATTGAAGAACCGAAAGGGCAGTAAAGGTTTTGCAAACTTTCAGATTTTGCCGCAGTCGTTTCTAGCATAATCAAAAACAAAAAATTAAACGTATAAATATAAATCAACACCGAAATTTGGTAACGCAGTTTGACATACTTTACCTAGACTTACGAGGCCCTCACCCAGCTCAATAATACTTTCAGTAATAACAATAGTTTTATACAAGACTTTACTGAGTTGATATCACTTAATTTTTGACACCATCCATCGTCCTTACTAACTGTGAAAGTAGTTCATACCTAATAACACGATCAACTAGTGTTGACCTCAACAAATAATTTTTCTTAACAATCTTATAACTTCAACATAAACGAAAACACTTGAGAAAGAAAAGAAAAACAACTTCCCGATAGGTTCAACTCCACTGAAATAGGTCTAAAAGTTGTCACCACACACTATGAATTGATTCACGCAAATAGCAGTATTAACTCACAACTGCATTAAGAAGACATCAAGTATGAAAGCCCGCGCAAACAAGCTTTCATACAAAATCTAACAGGCCTCACACCACAATTAACCTTGGCAGAAATCACACAATATGCAAAACAACCCAGCAATGAGCCATATAATGAAAATCAACACTTAGTCGTTACCACTCTAAGATGTCACACCCACAAAGAAACAATCAACAACCATTGCAGCCTAAGATGAAATTATATCAACATAAAGATCCCCGCGTTAGTGCTTTCATGCATTGTGTTTCAATTACCCGAACAAATAGATCATGACCTTACTTGACATACATTTGCGACCAATTCACACTTGGCATAGACAAATTCGCACACATAAGGAGTCTAGACTTGGAGTCATGCACGCAAGAAATCTGGACTTGGAGTCATGCACGCACATCACACGATCTGGAACAATCTCACAATGTCCTTCAATCTACTAACGTGATCCACACACACTTTCATTAAAGATAGACTTCTTTATCACTTAAACCCTTATTCAAAAATTCAATTTAAACAAGAATTACTACTTGGTTACGTCTCATCTTAATCTAGATTTTAACCATTATCTTAAAGATTTAATGATAAAAATATCAAAATTAAATAATAAGATATATAATAAATATCTTAATAGCCCATTGATAATCAAATAACTTATTCATTTTTTAAAAAATAAAAAGAAAAAACTTGCGAACCTCTTCGCTGTCAACTACCGGGGTTGTTGTAGGTTGTTCATAGGAGGCAATCAATGACTACAAGGGTCCTCGAAGAACTCGACATCCTGTAATTGTCGTACCTCGGACCTTCGAGTCAAAGCCCATTTGTGTACCTGCGAGGACAAGTTGGGCTATTGTTTGATTTTGAACGATTTTGTCCACAACCCAACTCACACGCTTGAGGTCTTCAACGTAATTCCCTGTACGTTGTAATTCCCGCGTTCTGGAGGACAGTGCTAATGCGAGTGTCGTCGTCCAACTTTTAGGAAGGGTAAAGGTGGGTTCTTGAGATTTTGGAGTCTATGGAAACGGGTCTCATGAAGGTTGAGATCTTTATGGTGTAATACAGCCAGTAAGAAGAAAACAACCAATCATCGATGATACTTGGAGAGATGCCGGTTTGGGTTCATCCCAAGCACCTCCTTCTCGACTCCGTCGTCTTGATTCTTCTCATTTTTTTATTCACCAGTCCAAAACAGGTTTGATAATGCTGTAAACATCAATGGAAGTTAGTGCGTGGTGTGTGTTATGTGGATCTGATTGATGATTTCGGTTGTTGTGATTTGGTTGATCATTAATGGCATCGATTTTGATTTGGGTTTTTATAATTGAGAATTGAGAAATCATGAGTATTGTACATTGCAGTGAAATTGGTAGAATGCCGTTTTATTCCACCTTGGTCTAGCTTTAGCTTTGTATTTTTTGGCATTTGGAGTATGGAAGCTTAGCTGTTTATGGATCAATTTGAAGGAGTTTACGTCTGGATTAGCAAAATGAAGAGGGATTACGGAGCGTTAGATGTAGGAGATTTAGAAATGCTTCCCCAAATGGGAGTACTATATCATGTAATTCGGGTGATGGGATTGGTAATGGTCGACTTGACAATATTTAATCGTCACCAGCCCTCGTGAATCAAGAAGAAGTAAAGGCTTTTCTTTCTGTTACTTTGGAAAGTAGAAGCTTCAGCCACTCGAATTTTCGACAGTCTTTGATAGCAGGTAATCTCACTGCTATTACTCAAACAAGCATGAAACATGTGATTGCATATTTGTCCCTAGGTCAAATCGGTGCTATTACTCAAATAAGGATGAAGCATATGCTTGCATATTTGTCCATAAGTTAAATCGGATATGTAATTACTGGAATAATTGTTCAAATGACCAAAACTTTTATCCAATTTATGTTTCAGTTGTCATCAGACTTACACCAGAGACAGATTGCTTACTTTTATTGCATGTTGATGGAGATGGTGAATTGGACAAGGATTTGATGCTTTGATAGTGATTATGGAGATGACTGGGTAATTTCTGAGCTATCAATGTATGTGATTCCCCGAGAGCATTTAGTGATACAGAGCGAGTATCTATGTCACGCCAGTTTTTCTAAAGCAGGCACCTTTTCAAAATTGTCATGAGCTTCTTCCTTTTGTGGTGAGCTCTGTTTAGCTTTTGAAATTCCATGAACAGTAGTTTTGTTAAAAAAAGTGGGAATTGCTGTAGGTTTTAAAGGGTGTCCGGACTTTGAAATTTTCTGCAACATTTATAGAAGTCTCTCCTGTATATTATTTTGTTGATTGTATATCTTTTGTGATATCTTTTCATCGACTTGCACTTCACTTTGGCCTTGCATCAATGGGATATAATGAAAATTTGGAATTTCTCGTCTCATTTTTTAGCATACTTTTCTGACATCTTTTGTTGATATCATTATTTCATTCTGTCATTTCAAATCTACACTGTTTGTTGTGTTATTCAACAAGTTTTGCATTTTGTTTGAGCTCAGTTCATGTTGTTTTAGTGTATTTAACTTTTGTCAGAGCGATAGCCCCTCTTTTGGTACTTGGTGAAGCATTTAAATTACTGTTTATTGCTTAGGTTGAAGCCAGGGCAGAAAAAGGTGTATGAGATTACCCATAAATTATACTTTGTTGTTGATATTGGAAAATAGCTTTTAGCTATATCTATTTCAACTTCACACTCGTCAGCATGTCTTTTTGTCTATCTTCTTATTCGATTTTTCGCTAAAAGATGAGATGTATAAGAAGATAGATGTAGAATACTGTCCAAACCTTGGTTCTTCTGTCGGGAGTGATTTCAAATCCCAATCTCTACATCCTAATTCCTTTTTCATGTGCTAGTAACCTTGATGTTAAACCTTGAGTCTCTTGCAGCAGAATTGTTATTGGTTTATACAGACAGGACGTTCCGAGAACTGTAGGTATGTGTTTGATATTTTGTGCTCATTCTTGGAAACCTTCTTACATACACATATGTGCAATAGTGTTTATCCCTGGCAGTAGTCATAACATTATAGTTATTTGATTGATGCATGAATTGTTGGTTTTCACTTCCCAAATAAGCATATATGTGAAGGGAGTTCCATGTGTTACCCAATTCGTACAACTAACATGCACAACCAAAGGATACAAATATTTGTTGCCACTTCAACTAGCAATTCATAAACTGAGAGATAATTTAGTTTCAGGCCCCTTGTTTGGATCTGTGCCTTTCCGATAGAGGACCAAACATTATAATCCTTTTCCATGTGGGTATCCTCCGAATATCATTAGACATTGAATATCCTAGAATATCATTTGTGTTCACTCTGCTAATACACGTAAATTATTTGGTTCAGTTACTTGTAATTTGAAACCTAAAACTTGAGCTTTTTGTGTGCAGAAAACTTCAGGGCTTTACGCGCAGGTACTTGGGCTTCGTTTATCTTTTTCTTTGTCTTTATTGAGAACTATTTTTGACTCTATTAAGGCTGTTCCGTTTCTGTTATTACATCTTGTGTAGTGTACTGACTTTCAGGGGAGGAAGACAAGGGCTTAAGTGGGAAATGCCTCCACTATAAGGACACAACCCTTCAGTGTATCATATCAGGGTGCGTGATTCAAGGTGGTGACATAGTTCATGTTGACGGGAAGGGAAGTGATTTCATATAGGAAACACATTTCCTCATGAAAATTTTAGGATAAAGCATTCCCATGCAGGTGCTTCAACATTAAAGTTTTGATTATTTCTTTCTAATTGGTTTACATTAGGCTCCACACATCATGTCACTTTTGCTCATCAGTTCTTGAGGAGACACTATTCTTTCTATACCATTTATAAAGGTTGGTCATTTTTTCTGCAGGTGTTTTTTCTAAGGTGAATTCCGGAGCAGACTCAACCAGTTCACAGTTTTTATTCACGACTGTCAAGGCTAGCGGGTAAGCTTTTCTTTGATGGAGTTGTGGAACAAAGTCTTATGAAGCATCTGAGCTAGCCTCTTGATCAAGTGATTGTTTCATTAGGCATTATAAGCAGTAATGATACAAACAAGGCCAAGATAAGGCAGCGGGACCCTTTGCATGTGCCAGTTGGACCAATAACTCATGCTAAGAGAGTTGACGGCGGGGTTGAGTCGGGAGATTCAAATGAATTCTTTAGACCATGTTCTTAATTGATTATTTTCATTAATTTAGATTTTTACCTTATGTGGCTAGGCACCTTTTTCCATTGTAAGGAAAGCACTTATCTTTTGATTAGAAATTGAAACAATTCTCTTGTGAGTTTATAATTTTATCGCTCTCAGGTCTTTCATTCGATTTTCGAACACTTCCGAACTTATCGAAGGTGTGATCATCCATTCATCCTTCATGGGGTTCAACTCTGAAGGGTTCTTCAAGCCTCATCTTTCCAGGTCTAAGGTTTCATATATCTTAAGTTCTCAAGTCGTGTTTGTTGGGTCTTAGAGATTTCTGATCTATCTACTAGACGTTAGCTTTCTTAGGAATATTAATCTGTATATTTTTCCGCGTCAAGTAATGTCTATTAACTAATGAATTCAAATTTTTTAATGGATCACAACATTTTTATCCATTGTAAACTACTTGCTTCTCCATGCATCTGTTGAATCAAGCTTACCAGCAAGATTCATGAAGAGCTTGCCTTAGATTAAGCTGCAATAACCACAGATCTTTCGCTATACTCGGACACAGATTTTCTCCACAAAAATGCTGTATAAACTGAAGCACTCAACTTCTTGATTGGCAGATTACACTGGTACTACTATGTGGATGCATGCCATGTTGTTATATTAGGCTCGACAGAGAATACGTTGTATCCGGCAAGGTTGCCCTTTATCCCATTGAAGGCGGAACAGGAACCTACAGTGGAAAACCTAGAAAGAAGATATTCATTGCAGACTGTTGCAAGATACTCAAGCGCAAGTGCGACAAGGAGTGAGAGGAACACGTGATTAAGCCAAAAACAACAAAAATTTCTCTCAAGTTTGTTAAGATTTTCTCGGATAATTCATCTGCTTTTGTTACCTTAGTCTCATTGCTTTGCATTGGTTTAGTTCATCTTTTGGCACTGAGCAGGCGACAGCCCATTACACGGCCTTGCGACTTTCCGAAGACCTGTATTTTTGGTAAGTAGTCGCCCCTCACTACAACCCCCTTTGTGGGGAGGATTCATTTGTATTTAGCAACTCCTGTTAGTATCAGCTTGCTGAGCCTTGTATAAAATCAGGAGGAACTAGTTTTGCAAGCGTTTCAACTTAGTCTTGATCTTAACTATGCTGATAACCTTTTCGTATTCTCTCATTGATGAGGATGATGTGAAACTTCTATACTTGTACATCCAAGCATCTTCATCGGCCATTCTGAAGTCGAATAACCAGTTTCGTAGTACCGGTTAGCGAAACGACAAACTGTAGTTTTACAGAATGTAAGCCTGCTTCAGCTCCAGATTCCAGAAAAAAGTTACACAGGGTCATGTAATTACTCTGGAGCATGAGCTCATTGTCCTCAGAAAATGGTTTCAGGCCACCAGTTGTTTCAAACATCAAACTTATGACAACTCTTTTACTATCCAGTGTTTCCCAAGCCAATGATTGATACCAGTAGCAGATACGACAAGTTTTAAAAGTTCTGAAGCATATGCTGCTGTTTCTTAATTTTCAATTCCTGACTTTCCTTTATAACAAAAGAGGAGTTGGCATTTTTGTGGTTTGGATCCTTCAGAAGAGGTTGAGTTGGTGGAGTGGAAGAGTATGGGGTCAAAAGATTTTATGCTCGATTCCTCTTATTTACGCTCTTTTGATCGAGCTCGTCGTACAGGGCTTGCCTAGTATGGAGTACTCAGTTGACGTGATTTGCAGATTGTTGCGTCAATAAGGAGATTTACCCAGTGCACATCTAAAGAGTAGCGACTGCGAGTTCCTCCGTTTCAAAAAAGATCAAGTTAAATCTAGTTTAAAACTTTTAAAAAAACTAAAGTTCTTAAATTTTGGGATAAATTTGCTTTTATTTTTTTAGTTTGGATTAGACTTCTTCAATTTTTATGTATAAATGAATCCTTTAACAAAAGGGATTCGAACTTAGATCTAAGTTTAACAATTCAATATAGAGTTTGATCGAATTTGATATTTTCAAAGCTTAGTTTGAATTTGATTTATTGAGTTGAATACGAGATTATATCATTATACTCTTGTTTCCAACTTTCCTTCATGACAAGAGAAATTGACATTTTGATGCTCTGTTTTTTTTATAGTTATTAGTTTGTTCTAATTTAAAATTTGAAAAAATTAAAAATAAAAAATTGTAAGTTTTAAGATAAATTTATTTTTAAATTTTAGTTTGGATTAGACCAAATGTTTTAAAAATACGATGAGAAGATATTTAAGATTTAAAAGGTTAAACAGATATTGAACTATCATAAAATTAACAAAAAATTGAATCAAACAAAAAATTTTAAAGTGTGATTAAAGATATTTTTTATCTATCAAAAAATTTGAAGTTTAATTGAAAATGTAATTGTTAAATAAAAAATAATTAATTAATTTTAGTTAAAAATT